>CAWUFW010018411.1:0-222684 GCA_963921515.1 Calotriton arnoldi
GCTGGTGGTTTTGGTATTGGTGGTGGTATTGGTGGTGGTATTGGTGGTGGTATTTGTATTGGTGGTGGTGGTATTGGTGGTAGTGGTATTGGTGGTATTGATGGTGGTGGTATTGGTGGAGGTATCAGTGGTGGTGATATTGGTGGTGGTGGTATTGGTGGTGGTGGTGGTATTGGTGATGGTATTGGTTGTGGTGGTATTGGTGGTGGTATTGGTAGTAGTATTGGTGGTGGTGGTATTAGTGGTGATATTGGTATTGGTGGTGGTTTTGGTATTGGTGTTGATGATATTAGATTGGTGGTGGTGGTATTGGTGGTGGTGGTAGTGGTATTGGTGGTGGTGGTGGTATCGGCAGTGGTATTGGTGGTGGTGGTATTGGTGGTGGTGATATTAGTGGTGGTGGTATTGGTGGCGATGGTACTGGTGGTGGTGGTGTTGGTGGTGGTGGTATTGGTATTGGTGTTGGTATTTTTATTGGTGGTGGCATTGGTATTGGTGGTGGTGCTAATGGTATTGGTGGTGGTGGTATTGGTGGTATTGATATTAGTAGTATTAGTGGTATTGGTGGTGTTATTGGTCCTGGTGGTATTGGTGGTGGTTTTGGTATTGGTGATGGTGGTGGTATTGGTGGTGGTATTGGTGGTGGTGGTGGTATTGGTGACAGTATTGGTTATGGTATTGGTGGAGGTATTGGTGGTATGTGTGGTATTGGTGGTGGTGGTATGGTGGTGGTGGTGTTGGTGGTGGTATTGGTGGTGGAATTGGTGGTGCTAATGGTGGTGGTTTGATGGTATTGGTGGTGGTATTGGTGGTGGTGGTAATGGTGGTGGTGATATTGGTGGTGGTGTTGGTATTGGTGGTGGTATTGGTGGTGGTGGTGGTAGTGGTGGTGGTGATATATGGTAGTGTTATTGGTGGTGGTATTGGTAGTGGTGGTATTGGTGGTGGTGGTTGTATTGGTAGTGGTGGTATTGGTGGTAGTGGTGGTATTGGTGGTGGTAGTATTGGTGATGGTATTGGTGGTATTGTTGGTGGTATTGGTGGTTGTATCAGTGGTGGTGGTATTGGTAGTGGTATTAGTGGTGGTATTGGTGGTGGTATTTGTGGTGGTGGTATTGGTGGTGGTGGTGGTGAAGGTATTGGTGGTGGTTATAGTGGTGGTGGTGGTATTGGTGGTGGTGGTATTGGTGGTGATGGTATGGGTGGTGATGGTATTGGTGGTGTTGGTTGGGGTTGGTGGTGGTATTGGTATTGGTGGCGGTACTGGTGGTGGTATTGGTATTGGTGGTGGTGCTATTGGTATTGGTGGTGGTATTGGTGGTGGTGGTATTGGTGGTATTGATATTAGTGGTATTGGTGGTGGTATTGCTCATGGTGGTATTGGTGGTGGTTTTGGTATTGGTGGTGGTATTGGTGGTGGTAGTGGTATTGGTGGTGGTGGTATTGGTGATGGTATTGGTGGTATTGTTGGTGGTATTGGTGGTTGTATCAGTGGTGGTGGTATTGGTAGTAGTATTAGTGGTGGTGTTGGTGGTGGTATTGGTGGTGGTGGTGGTATTGGTGGTGGTGGTTTTGGTGCTGGTGGTGGTGAAGGTATTGGTGGTGGTTATAGTGGTGGTGGTGGTATTGGTTGTGGTGGTATTGGTGGTGGTGGTATTGGTGGTGGTGGTATTGGTGGTGATGGTATTTGGTGATGTTGGTTGTGGTGGTGTTGGTGGTGGTGGTATTGGTATTGGTGGTGATACTGGAGGTGGTATTGGTATTGGTGGTGGCGCTATTGGTATTGGTGGTGGTATTGGTGGTGGTGGTATTGGTGGTATTGATATTAGTGGTATTGGTGGTGGTATTGCTCATGGTGTTATTGGTGGTGGTTTTGGTATTGGTGGTGGTATTGGTGGTGGTGGTGGTATTGGTGATGTATTGGTTATGGTATTGGTGGAGGTATTGGTGGTGGTGGTATTTGTGGTATTGTTGGTAGTGATATTGGTGGTGGTGTTGGTAGTGGTTGTATTGGTGGTGGTGTTTGTATTGGTAGTAGTGGTATTGGTGGTGGTGGTGGTATTGGTGGTGGTGGTATTGGTGATGGTATTGGTTGTATTGGTGGTGGTATTGGTGGTGGTGATATTGGTGGTGGTGGTGGTATTGGTGGTGGTGATATTGGAGGTGGTGGTTGTATTGGTGGTGGTGGTGGTATTAGTGGTGGTATTGGTGGTGGTTGTATTGGTATTGGTGGTGGTGGTGGTATTGGTGGTGGTGGTATTGGTGGTTGTGGTATTGGTGGTTGTGGTATTGGTGGTAGTGGTATTGGTATTGACAGTGGTATTGGTGGTGGTGGTATTGGTGTTGGTGGTGGTGGTGGTATTGGTGGCAGTGGTTTTGGTGCTAGTGGTATTGGTGGTGGTGGTGGTGAAGGTATTGGTGGTGGTTATAGTGGTGGTGGTGGTATTGATGGTGGTGGTATTGGTGGTGATGGTATTGGTGGTGATGGTATTGGTGGTGTTGGTTGTGGTGGTGTTGGTGGTATTGGTATTGGTGGTGGTGCTATTGGTATTTTTGGTGGTGGTATTGGTGGTATTGATATTAGTGGTATTGAAGGTGGTGGTATTGGTGGTGGTATTGCTCATGGTGGTATTGGTGGTGGGTTTGGTATTGGTGGTGGTATTGGTGGTGGTTTTGGTATTGGTGGTGGTATTGGTGGTGGTGGTATTGGTGGAGGTATTGGTAGTGGAGGTATTGGTGGTGGTATTGGTATTGGTGGTGGTTTTGGTATTGGTGGTGGTGGTATTGTATTGGTGGTGGTGGTATTGGTGGTGGTCATATTGTATTGGCAGTGGCTTTGGTATTGGTGGTGGTGTTATTGGATTGGTGGTGGTATTGGTGGTGTTGGTATTGGTGGTATTGATATTAGTGGTATTGGTGGTGGTGGTATTGGTGGTGGTATTGCTCATGGTGGTATTGCTGGTGGTTTTGGTATTGATGGTGGTATTGCTGGTGGTATTGGTGGTGGTGTTGGTGGTGGTGGTATTGGTGGTGGTATTGGTATTGGTGGTGGTATTTGTATTGGTGGTGGTGGTATTGGTGGTAGTGGTATTGGTGGTATTGATGGTGGTGGTATTGGTGGAGGTATCAGTGGTGGTGATATTGGTGGTATTCGTGGTGGTATTGGTGGTGGTGGTATTGGTGATGGTATTGGTGGTCGTGGTATTGGTGGTGGTATTGGTAGTAGTATTGGTGGTGGTGGTGGTATTGGTGATGGTGGTGGTGGAATTGGTGGTGATATTGGTATTGGTGGTGATATTGGTATTGGTGGTGGTTTTGGTATTGATGTTGGTGATATTAGATTGGTGGTGGTGGTGGTAGTGGAATTTTTGGTGGTGGTGGTGGTATTGGTGGTGGTATTGGTGGTGGTGGATATTGGTGGTGGTGATATTAATGGTGGTGGTATTGGTGGTATTGGTATTGGTGGTGGTATTGGTGGTGGTTCTAATGGTATTGGTGATGGTGGTATTGGTGGTGGTTTTGGTATTGGTGGTGGTGGTGGTGCTATTGGTATTGGTGGTGGTGGTATTGGTGGTGGTATTGGTGGTGGTGGTGGTATTGGTGGTGGTGGTGGTATTGGTATTGGTGGTGGTGCTATTGGTATTGGTGGTGGTGGTATTGGTGGTGGTGGTGGTATTGGTAGTGGTGGTGTTGGTGGTATTGGTGGTGGTATTGGTATTGGTGTTGGTATTGGTATTGGTGGTGGCATTGGTATTGGTGGTGGTGCTAATGGTATTGGTGGTGGTGGTATTGGTGGTATTGATATTAGTAGTATTGGTGGTATTGGTGGTGGTATTGGTCATGGTTGTATTGGTGGTGGTGCTAATGGTATTGGTGGTGGTGGTATTGGTGGTATTGATATTAGTGGTATTGGTGGTATTGGTCATGGTGGTATTGGTGGTGGTTTTGGTATTGGTGGAGGTGGTGGTATTGGTGGTGGTGGTGGTATTGGTATTGGTGGTGGTGCTATTGGTATTGGTGGTGGTGGTATTGGTGGTATTGATATTAGTGGTATTGGTGGTGGTGGTATTGGTATTGCTCATGGTGGTATTGGTGGTGGTTTATGTATTGGTGGTGGTATTGGTGGTGGTGGTATTGGTGGTGGTATTGGTGGTGGTGGTATTGGTGGTGGTATTGGTATTGGTGTTGGTTTTGGTATTGGTGGTGGTGGAATTGGATTGGTGATGGTGGTATTGGTGGTATTGTATTGGCAGTGGCTTTGGTATTGGTGGTGGTGTTATTGGATTGGTGGTGGTATTGGTGGTGGTGGTATTGGTTGTAATTATATTAGTGGTATTGGTGGTGGTGGTATTGGTGGTGGTATTGCTCATGGTGGTATTACTGGTGGTTTTGGTATTGGTGGTGGTATTGGTGATGGTATTGGTATTGGTGGTGGTATTTGTATTGGTGGTGGTGGTATTGGTGGTAGTGGTATTTGTGGTATTGATGGTGGTGGTATTGGTGGAGGTATCAGTGGTGGTGATATTGGTGGTGGTGGTATTGGTGGAGGTATCAGTGGTGGTGATATTGGTGGTGGTGGTATTGGTGGTGGTGGTGGTATTGGTGTTGGTATTGGTGGTGGTGGTATTGGTGGTGGTATTGGTGGTGGTTTTGGTAGTAGTATTGGTGGTGGTGGTATTGGTGATGGTGGTGGTGGTATTAGTGGTGATATTGGTATTGGTGGTGGTTTTGGTATTGGTGTTGATGATATTAGATTGGTGGTGGTGGTATTGGTGGTAGTGGTATTTTTGGTGGTGGTGGTGGTATTGGCGGTGGTATTGGTGGTGGTGGTATTGGTGGTGGTGATATTAGTGGTGGTGGTATTGGTGGTGATGGTATTGGTGGTGGTGGTGTTGGTGGTATTGGTGGTGGTATTGGTATTGGTGTTGGTATTGGTATTGGTGGTGGCATTGGTATTGGTGGTGGTGCTAATGGTATTGGTGGTGGTGGCATTGGTGGTATTGATATTAGTAGTATTGGTGGTATTGGTGGTGGTATTGGTCATGGTTGTATTGGTGTTGATTTTGGTATTGGTGATGGTGGTGGTATTGGTGGTGGTATTGGTGGTGGTGGTGGTATTGGTGGTGGTATTGGTGACGGTATTGGTTATGGTATTGGTGGAGGTATTGGTGGTGGTATTTGTGGTATTGGTGGTGGTGGTATGGTGGTGGTAGTGTTGCTGGTGGTGGTATTGGGGTGGTGGTGGTATTGGTGGTGGTTTGATGGTATTGGTGGTGGTGGTATTGGTGGTGGTGGTAATGGTGGTTGTGATATTGGTGGTGGTGTTGGTATTGGTGGTGGTATTGGTGGTGGTGGTGGTATTGGTGGTGGTGATATATGGTAGTGGTAGTGTTATTGGTGGTGGTATTGGTGGTGGTGGTATTGGTGGTGGTGGTGGTATTGGTGGTGGTGGTATTGGTGATGGTATTGGTGGTATTGTTGGTGGTATTGATGGTTGTATCAGTGGTGGTGGTATTGGTAGTGGTATTAGTGGTGGTATTGGTGGTGGTGGTATTGGTGGTGGTGGTATTGGTGGTGTTGAAGGTATTGGTGGTGGTTATAGTGGTGGTGGTGGTATTGGTGGTGGTGAGATTGGTGGTGATGGTATCGGTGGTAATGGTATTGGTAGTGTTGGTTGTGGTGGTGTTGGTGGTGGTGGTATTGGTATTGGTGGTGGTACTGGTGGTAATATTGGTATTGGTGGTGGTGTTATTGGTATTGGTGGTGGTGGTCTTGGTGGTGGTGCTATTGGTATTGGTGGTGGTGGTATTGTTGGTATTGATATTAGTGGTATTGGTGGTGGTATTGGTCATGGTGGTATTGGTGGTGGTTTTGGTATTAGTGGTGGTATTGGTGGTGGTGGTGGTATTGGTGATGTATTGGTTATGGTATTGGTGGAGGTATTGGTGGTGGTGGTATTTGTGGTATTGGTGGTGGTGATATTGGTGGTGGTGTTGGTATTGGTGGTGGTATTGGTGGTATTGGTGGTGGTGGTGGTATTGGGGGTGGTGATATATGGTAGTGGTAGTGTTATTGGTGGTGGTATTGGTAGTGGTTGTATTGGTGGTGGTGGTTGTATTGGTAGTGGTGGTATTGGTGGTGGTGGTGGTATTGGTGGTGGTGGTATTGGTGATGGTATTGGTGGTATTGTTGGTGGTATTGGTGGTTGTATTGGTGGTGGTGGTATTGGTGGTGGTATTGGTGGTGGTATTGTTGGTGGTTATATTGGTGGTGGTATTGGTGGTGGTGGTGGTATTAGTGGTGGTATTGGTGGTGGTGATATTGGTGGTGGTGGTGGTATTGGTGGTGGTGATATTGGAGGTGGTGGTTGTATTGGTGGTGGTGGTGGTATTAGTGGTGGTATTGGTGGGGGTTGTATTGGTATTGGTGGTGGTGGTATTGGTGGTTGTGGTATTGGTGGTAGCGGTATTGGTATTGACAGTGGTTTTGGTGGTGGTGGTATTGGTATTGGTGGTGGTGGTGGTATTGGTAGCAGTGGTTTTGGTGCTTGTGGTATTGGTGGTGGTGGTGGTGAAGGTATTGGTGGTATTGATATTAGTGGTATTGGTGGTGGTGGTATTGGTGGTGGTATTGCTCATGGTGGTATTGCTGGTGGTTTTGGTATTGGTGGTGGTATTGGTGGTGGTATTGGTGGTGGTATTTGTATTGGTGGTGGTGGTATTGGTGGTAGTGGTATTGGTGGTATTGATGGTGGTGGTATTGGTGGAGGTATCAGTGGTGGTGATATTGGTGGTGGTGGTATTGGTGGTGGTGGTGGTATTGGTGATGGTATTGGTTGTGGTGGTATTGGTGGTGGTATTGGTAGTAGTATTGGTGGTGGTGGTATTAGTGGTGATATTGGTATTGGTGGTGGTTTTGGTATTGGTGTTGATGATATTAGATTGGTGGTGGTGGTATTGGTGGTGGTGGTAGTGGTATTGGTGGTGGTGGTGGTATCGGCAGTGGTATTGGTGGTGGTGGTATTGGTGGTGGTGATATTAGTGGTGGTGGTATTGGTGGCGATGGTACTGGTGGTGGTGGTGTTGGTGGTGGTGGTATTGGTATTGGTGTTGGTATTTTTATTGGTGGTGGCATTGGTATTGGTGGTGGTGCTAATGGTATTGGTGGTGGTGGTATTGGTGGTATTGATATTAGTAGTATTAGTGGTATTGGTGGTGTTATTGGTCCTGGTGGTATTGGTGGTGGTTTTGGTATTGGTGATGGTGGTGGTATTGGTGGTGGTATTGGTGGTGGTGGTGGTATTGGTGACAGTATTGGTTATGGTATTGGTGGAGGTATTGGTGGTGGTGGTATGTGTGGTATTGGTGGTGGTGGTATGGTGGTGGTGGTGTTGGTGGTGGTATTGGTGGTGGAATTGGTGGTGCTAATGGTGGTGGTTTGATGGTATTGGTGGTGGTATTGGTGGTGGTGGTAATGGTGGTGGTGATATTGGTGGTGGTGTTGGTATTGGTGGTGGTATTGGTGGTGGTGGTGGTATTGGTGGTGGTGATATATGGTAGTGTTATTGGTGGTGGTATTGGTAGTGGTGGTATTGGTGGTGGTGGTTGTATTGGTAGTGGTGGTATTGGTGGTAGTGGTGGTATTGGTGGTGGTAGTATTGGTGATGGTATTGGTGGTATTGTTGGTGGTATTGGTGGTTGTATCAGTGGTGGTGGTATTGGTAGTGGTATTAGTGGTGGTATTGGTGGTGGTATTTGTGGTGGTGGTATTGGTGGTGGTGGTGGTGAAGGTATTGGTGGTGGTTATAGTGGTGGTGGTGGTATTGGTGGTGGTGGTATTGGTGGTGATGGTATGGGTGGTGATGGTATTGGTGGTGTTGGTTGTGGTGGTGTTGGTGGTGGTGGTATTGGTATTGGTGGTGGTACTGGTGGTGGTATTGGTATTGGTGGTGGTGCTATTGGTATTGGTGGTGGTATTGGTGGTGGTGGTATTGGTGGTATTGATATTAGTGGTATTGGTGGTGGTATTGCTCATGGTGGTATTGGTGGTGGTTTTGGTATTGGTGGTGGTATTGGTGGTGGTAGTGGTATTGGTGGTGGTGGTATTGGTGATGGTATTGGTGGTATTGTTGGTGGTATTGGTGGTTGTATCAGTGGTGGTGGTATTGGTAGTGGAATTAGTGGTGGTGTTGGTGGTGGTATTGGTGGTGGTGGTATTGGTGGTGGTGGTGGTATTGGTGGTGGTGGTGAAGGTGCTGGTGGTGGTGAAGGTATTGGTGGTGGTTATAGTGGTGGTGGTGGTATTGGTTGTGGTGGTATTGGTGGTGGTGGTATTGGTGGTGGTGGTATTGGTGGTGATGGTATTTGGTGATGTTGGTTGTGGTGGTGTTGGTGGTGGTGGTATTGGTATTGGTGGTGATACTGGAGGTGGTATTGGTATTGGTGGTGGCGCTATTGGTATTGGTGGTGGTATTGGTGGTGGTGGTATTGGTGGTATTGATATTAGTGGTATTGGTGGTGGTATTGCTCATGGTGTTATTGGTGGTGGTTTTGGTATTGGTGGTGGTATTGGTGGTGGTGGTGGTATTGGTGATGTATTGGTTATGGTATTGGTGGAGGTATTGGTGGTGGTGGTATTTGTGGTATTGGTGGTAGTGATATTGGTGGTGGTGTTGGTAGTGGTTGTATTGGTGGTGGTGTTTGTATTGGTAGTGGTGGTATTGGTGGTGGTGGTGGTATTGGTGGTGGTGGTATTGGTGATGGTATTGGTTGTATTGGTGGTGGTATTGGTGGTGGTGATATTGGTGGTGGTGGTGGTATTGGTGGTGGTGATATTGGAGGTGGTGGTTGTATTGGTGGTGGTGGTGGTGGTATTAGTGGTGGTATTGGTGGTGGTTGTATTGGTATTGGTGGTGGTGGTGGTATTGGTGGTGGTGGTATTGGTGGTTGTGGTATTGGTGGTTGTGGTATTGGTGGTAGTGGTATTGGTATTGACAGTGGTATTGGTGGTTGTGGTATGGGTGTTGGTGGTGGTGGTGGTATTGGTGGCAGTGGTTTTGGTGCTTGTGGTATTGGTGGTGGTGGTGGTGAAGGTATTGGTGGTGGTGGTGGTATTGATGGTGGTGGTATTGGTGGTGATGGTATTGGTGGTGATGGTATTGGTGGTGTTGGTTGTGGTGGTGTTGGTGGTGGTGGTATTGGTATTGGTGGTGGTGCTATTGGTATTTTTGGTGGTGGTATTGGTGGTATTGATATTAGTGGTATTGATGGTGGTGGTATTGGTGGTGGTATTGCTCATGGTGGTATTGGTGGTGGGTTTGGTATTGGTGGTGGTATTGGTGGTGGTTTTGGTATTGGTGGTGGTATTGGTGGTGGTGGTATTGGTGGAGGTATTGGTATTGGAGGTATTGGTGGTGGTATTGGTGTTGGTGGTGGTTTTGGTATTGGTGGTGGTGGTATTGTATTGGTGGTGGTGGTGGTATTGGTGGTGGTCATATTGTATTGGCAGTGGCTTTGGTATTGGTGGTGGTGTTATTGGATTGGTGGTGGTATTGGTGGTGTTGGTATTGGTGATATTGATATTAGTGGTATTGGTGGTGGTGGTATTGGTGGTGGTATTGCTCATGGTGGTATTGCTGGTGGTTTTGGTATTGATGGTGGTATTGCTGGTGGTATTGGTGGTGGTATTGGTGGTGGTGGTATTGGTGGTGGTATTGGTATTGGTGGTGGTATTTGTATTGGTGGTGGTGGTATTGGTGGTAGTGGTATTGGTGGTATTGATGGTGGTGGTATTGGTGGAGGTATCAGTGGTGGTGATATTGGTGGTATTCGTGGTGGTATTGGTGGTGGTGGTATTGGTGATGGTATTGGTGGTCGTGGTATTGGTGGTGGTATTGGTAGTAGTATTGGTGGTGGTGGTGGTATTGGTGATGGTGGTGGTGGAATTGGTGGTGATATTGGTATTGGTGGTGATATTGGTATTGGTGGTGGTTTTGGTATTGATGTTGGTGATATTAGATTGGTGGTGGTGGTGGTAGTGGAATTTTTGGTGGTGGTGGTGGTATTGGTGGTGGTATTGGTGGTGGTGGATATTGGTGGTGGTGATATTAATTGTGGTGGTATTGGTGGTATTGGTATTGGTGGTGGTATTGGTGGTGGTTCTAATGGTATTGGTGGTGGTGGTATTGGTGGTGGTTTTGGTATTGGTGGTGGTGGTGGTGCTATTGGTATTGGTGGTGGTGGTATTGGTGGTGGTATTGGTGGTGGTGGTGGTATTGGTGGTGGTGGTGGTATTGGTATTGGTGGTGGTGCTATTGGTATTGGTGGTGGTGGTATTGGTGGTGGTGGTGGTATTGGTAGTGGTGGTGTTGGTGGTATTGGTGGTGGTATTGGTATTGGTGTTGGTATTGGTATTGGTGGTGGCATTGGTATTGGTGGTGGTGCTAATGGTATTGGTGGTGGTGGTATTGGTGGTATTGATATTAGTAGTATTGGTGGTATTGGTGGTGGTATTGGTCATGGTTGTATTGGTGGTGGTGCTAATGGTATTGGTGGTATTGATATTAGTGGTATTGGTGGTATTGGTCATGGTGGTATTGGTGGTGGTTTTGGTATTGGTGGAGGTGGTGGTATTGGTGGTGGTGGTGGTATTGGTATTGGTGGTGGTGCTATTGGTATTGGTGGTGGTGGTATTGGTGGTATTGATATTAGTGGTATTGGTGGTGGTGGTATTGGTATTGCTCATGGTGGTATTGGTGGTGGTTTATGTATTGGTGGTGGTATTGGTGGTGGTGGTATTGGTGGTGGTATTGGTGGTGGTGGTATTGGTGGTGGTATTGGTATTGGTGTTGGTTTTGGTATTGGTGGTGGTGGAATTGGATTGGTGATGGTGGTATTGGTGGTATTGTATTGGCAGTGGCTTTGGTATTGGTGGTGATGTTATTGGATTGGTGGTGGTATTGGTGGTGGTGGTATTGGTTGTAATTATATTAGTGGTATTGGTGGTGGTGGTATTGGTGGTGGTATTGCTCATGGTGGTATTACTGGTGGTTTTGGTATTGGTGGTGGTATTGGTGATGGTATTGGTATTGGTGGTGGTATTTGTATTGGTGGTGGTGGTATTGGTGGTAGTGGTATTGGTGGTATTGATGGTGGTGGTATTGGTGGAGGTATCAGTGGTGGTGATATTGGTGGTGGTGGTATTGGTGGAGGTATCAGTGGTGGTGATATTGGTGGTGGTGGTATTGGTGGTGGTGGTGGTATTGGTGATGGTATTGGTGGTGGTGGTATTGGTGGTGGTATTGGTGGTGGTATTGGTAGTAGTATTGGTGGTGGTGGTATTGGTGATGGTGGTGGTGGTATTAGTGGTGATATTGGTATTGGTGGTGGTTTTGGTATTGGTGTTGATGATATTAGATTGGTGGTGGTGGTATTGGTGGTAGTGGTATTTTTGGTGGTGGTGGTGGTATTGGCGGTGGTATTGGTGGTGGTGGTATTGGTGGTGGTGATATTAGTGGTGGTGGTATTGGTGGTGATGGTATTGGTGGTGGTGGTGTTGGTGGTATTGGTGGTGGTATTGGTATTGGTGTTGGTATTGGTATTGGTGGTGGCATTGGTATTGGTGGTGGTGCTAATGGTATTGGTGGTGGTGGCATTGGTGGTATTGATATTACTAGTATTGGTGGTATTGGTGGTGGTATTGGTCATGGTTGTATTGGTGTTGGTTTTGGTATTGGTGATGGTGGTGGTATTGGTGGTGGTATTGGTGGTAGTATTGGTGGTGGTGGTGGTATTGGTGGTGGTATTGGTGACGGTATTGGTTATGGTATTGGTGGAGGTATTGGTGGTGGTATTTGTGGTATTGGTGGTGGTGGTATGGTGGTGGTAGTGTTGCTGGTGGTGGTATTGGGGTGGTGGTGGTATTGGTGGTGGTTTGATGGTATTGGTGGTGGTGGTATTGGTGGTGGTGGTAATGGTGGTTGTGATATTGGTGGTGGTGTTGGTATTGGTGGTGGTATTGGTGGTGGTATTGGTGGTGGTGATATATGGTAGTGGTAGTGTTATTGGTGGTGGTATTGGTGGTGGTGGTATTGGTGGTGGTGGTGGTGGTGGTGGTATTGGTGGTGGTGGTATTGGTGATGGTATTGGTGGTATTGTTGGTGGTATTGATGGTTGTATCAGTGGTGGTGGTATTGGTAGTGGTATTAGTGGTGGTATTGGTGGTGGTGGTATTGGTGGTGGTGGTATTGGTGGTGGTGAAGGTATTGGTGGTGGTTACAGTGGTGGTGGTGGTATTGGTGGTGGTGAGATTGGTGGTGATGGTATCGGTGGTAATGGTATTGGTAGTGTTGGTTGTGGTGGTGTTGGTGGTGGTGGTATTGGTATTGGTGGTGGTACTGGTGGTAATATTGGTATTGGTGGTGGTGTTATTGGTATTGGTGGTGGTGGTATTGTTGGTATTGATATTAGTGGTATTGGTGGTGGTATTGCTCATGGTGGTATTGGTGGTGGTTTTGGTATTGGTGGTGGTGGTATTGGTGATGTATTGGTTATGGTATTGGTGGAGGTATTGGTGGTGGTGGTATTTGTGGTATTGGTGGTGGTGATATTGGTGATGGTGTTGGTATTGGTGGTGGTATTGGTGGTATTGGTGGTGGTGGTGGTATTGGGGGTGGTGATATATGGTAGTGGTAGTGTTATTGGTGGTGGTATTGGTAGTGGTTGTATTGGTGGTGGTGGTTGTATTGGTAGTGGTGGTATTGGTGGTGGTATTGGTGGTGGTGGTATTGGTGATGGTGATGGTATTGGTGGTATTGTTGGTGGTATTGGTGGTTGTATTGGTGGTGGTGGTATTGGTGGTGGTATTGGTGGTGGTATTGTTGGTGGTTATATTGGTGGTGGTATTGGTGGTGGTGGTGGTATTAGTGGTGGTATTGGTGGTGGTGATATTGGTGGTGGTGGTGGTATTGGTGGTGGTGATATTGGAGGTGGTGGTTGTATTGGTGGTGGTGGTGGTATTAGTGGTGGTATTGGTGGTGGTTGTATTGGTATTGGTGGTGGTGGTATTGGTGGTTGTGGTATTGGTGGTAGCGGTATTGGTATTGACAGTGGTTTTGGTGGTGGTGGTATTGGTATTGGTGGAGGAATTGGTGGTGGTGGTGGTATTGGTAGCAGTGGTTTTGGTGCTTGTGGTATTGGTGGTGGTGGTGGTGAAGGTATTGGTGGTATTGATATTAGTGGTATTGGTGGTGGTGGTATTGGTGGTGGTATTGCTCATGGTGGTATTGCTGGTGGTTTTGGTATTGGTGGTGGTATTGGTGGTGGTATTGGTGGTGGTGGTATTGGTGGTGGTATTGGTATTGGTGGTGGTATTTGTATTGGTGGTGGTGGTATTGGTGGTAGTGGTATTGGTGGTATTGATGGTGGTGGTATTGGTGGAGGTATCAGTGGTAGTGATATTGGTGGTGGTGGTATTCGTGGTGGTATTGGTGGTGGTGGTATTGGTGATGGTATTGGTGGTCGTGGTATTGGTGGTGGTATTGGTAGTAGTATTGGTGGTGGTGGTATTGGTGATGGTGGTGGTGGAATTGGTGGTGATATTGGTATTGGTGGTGATATTGGTATTGGTGGTGGTTTTGGTATTGATGTTGGTGATATTAATGGTGGTGGTATTGGTGGTGATGGTATTGGTGGTGGTGGTGTTGGTGGTATTGGTGGTGGTGGTATTGGTATTGGTGGTGGTATTGGTGGTGGTGCTAATGGTATTGGTGGTGGTGGTATTGGTGGTATTGATATTAGTGGTATTGGTGGTATTGGTCATGGTGGTATTGGTAGTGGTATTGGTATTGGTGGTGGTGGTGGTATTGGTGGTGGTATTGGTGGTGGTGCTATTGGTATTGGTGGTGGTGGTATTGATATTAGTGGTATTGGTGGTGGTGGTATTGGTATTGCTCATGATGGTATTGGTGGTGGTTTATGTATTGGTGGTGGTATTGGTGGTGGTATTGGTGGTGGTGGTATTGGTGGTGGTATTGGTGTTGGTTTTGGTATTGGTGGTGGTGGAATTGGATTGGTGATGGTGGTATTGGTGGTGGTATTGGTGGTGGTGGTATTGTATTGGCAGTGGCTTTGGTATTGGTGGTGGTGTTATTGGATTGGTGGTGGTATTGGTGGTGGTGGTATTGGTTGTAATTATATTAGTGGTATTGGTGGTGGTGGTATTGGTGGTGGTATTGCTCATGGTGGTATTACTGGTGGTTTTGGTATTGGTGGTGGTATTGGTGGTGGTATTGGTATTGGTGGTGGTATTTGTATTGGTGGTGGTGGTATTGGTGGTAGTGGTATTGGTGGTATTGATGGTGGTGGTATTGGTGGAGGTATCAGTGGTGGTGATATTGGTGGTGGTGGTATTGGTGGTGGTGGTGGTATTGGTGATGGTATTGGTGGTGGTGGTATTGGTGGTGGTATTGGTAGTAGTATTGGTGGTGGTGGTATTGGTGATGGTGGTATTAGTGGTGATATTGGTATTGGTGGTGGTTTTGGTATTGGTGTTGATATTAGATTGGTGGTGGTGGTATTGGTGGTAGTGGTATTTTTGGTGGTGGTGGTGGTATCGGAGGTGGTATTGGTGGTGGTATTGGTGGTGGTGATATTAGTGGTGGTGGTATTGGTGGCGATGGTATTGGTGGTGGTGGTGTTGGTGGTATTGGTGGTGGTGGTATTGGTATTGGTGTTGGTATTGGTATTGGTGGTGGCATTGGTATTGGTGGTGGTGGTATTGGTGGTATTGATATTAGTAGTATTGGTGGTGGTATTGGTCATGGTTGTATTGGTGGTGGTTTTGGTATTGGTGAAGGTGGTGGTATTGGTGGTGGTATTGGTGGTGGTGGTGGTATTGGTGGTGGTGGTGGTATTGGTGATGGTATTGGTTATGGTATTGGTGGAGGTATTGGTGGTGGTATTTGTGGTATTGGTGGTGGTGGTATGGTGGTGGTAGTGTTGGTGGTGGTGGTATTGGTGGTAGTGGTGGTATTGGTGGTGGTATTGGTGGTGGTTTGATGGTATTGGTGGTGGTGGTATTGGTGGTGGTGGTAATGGTGGTTGTGATGTTGGTGGTGGTGTTGGTATTGGTGGTGGTATTGGTGGAGGTGGTGGTATTGGTGGTGGTGATATATGGTAGTGGTAGTGTTATTGGTGGTGGTATTGGTGGTGGTGGTATTGGTGGTGGTGGTTGTATTGGTAGTGGTGGTATTGGTGGTGGTGGTATTGGTGGTGGTATTGGTGGTATTGTTGGTAGTATTCGTGGTTGTATCAGTGGTGGTGGTATTGGTAGTGGTATTAGTGGTGGTATTGGTGGTGATATTGGTGGTGGTGGTATTGGTGGTGTTGGTATTGGTGGTGGTGGTGGTGGTATTGGTGGTGGTGGTTTTGGTGGTGGTGAAGGTATTGGTGGTGGTTATAGTGGTGGTGGTGGTATTGGTGGTGGTGATATTGGTGGAGATGGTATTGGTGGTAATGGTATTGGTAGTGTTGGTTGTGGTGGTGTTGGTGGTGGTGGTATTGGTGGTGGTACTGGTGGTGGTATTGGTATTGGTGGTGGTGCTATTGGTATTGGTGGTGGTATTGGTGGTGGTGGTATTGGTGGTATTGATATTAGTGGTATTGGTGGTGGTATTGCTCATGGTGGTATTGGTGGTTGTTTTGGTATTGGTGGTGGTATTGGTGGTGGTGGTGGTGGTGGTATTGGTGATGTATTGGTTATGGTATTGGTGGAGGTATTGGTGGTGGTAGTGGTGGTATTTGTGGTATTGGTGGTGGTGATATTGGTGGTGGTGTTGGTATTGGTGGTGGTATTGGGGGTGGTGATATATGGTAGTGGTAGTGTTATTGGTGGTGGTATTGGTAGTGGTTGTATTGGTGGTGGTGGTTGTATTGGTAGTGGTGGTATTGGTGGTGGTGGTGGTATTGTTGGTGATGGTATTTGTGATATTGTTGGTGGTATTGGTGGTTGTATTGGTGGTGGTGGTATTGGTGGTGGTATTGGTGGTGGTATTGTTGGTGGTGATATTGGTGGTGGTGGTGGTATTGGTGGTGGTGGTGGTATTAGTGGTGGTATTAGTGGTGGTATTGCTGGTGGTGATATTGGTGGTGGTGGTATTGGTGGTGGTGATATTGGAGGTGGTGGTTGTATTGGTGGTGGTGGTGGTATTAGTGGTGGTATTGGTGGTGGTTGTATTGGTATTGGTGGTGGTGGTGGCATTGGTGGTGGTGGTATTTGTGGTTGTGGTATTGGTGGTACCGGTATTGGTATTGACAGTGGTATTGGTGGTGGTGGTATTGGTATTGGTGGCAGTGGTTTTGGTGCTTGTGGTATTGGTGGTGGTGAAGGTATTGGTGGTGGTTATAGTGGCGGTGGTGGTATTGGTGGTAGTGGTATTGGTGGTGATGGTATTGGTGGTGATGGGATTGGTGGTGTTGGTTGTGGTGGTGTTGGTGGTGGTGGTATTGGTATTGGTGGTGGTATTGGTATTGGTGGTGGTGCTATTGGTATTGGTGGTGGTGGTATTGGTGGTATTGATATTAGTGGTATTGATGTTGGTGGTATTGGTGGTGGTATTGCTCATGGTGGTATTGGTGGTGGTTTTGGTATTGGTAGTGGTATTGGTGGTGGTTTTGGTATTGGTGGTGGTATTGGTGGTGGTGGTATTGGTGGTGGTATTGGTAGTGGAGGTATTGGTGGTGGTATTGGTATTGGTGGTGGTTTTGGTATTGGTGGTGGTGGTATTGGATTGGTGGTGGTGGTATTGGTGGTGGTCGTATTGTATTGGCAGTGGCTTTGGTATTGGTGGTGGTGTTATTGGATTGGTGGTGGTATTGGTAGTGTTGGTATTGGTGGTATTGGTATTAGTGGTATTGGTGGTGGTGGTATTGGTGGTGGTATTGCTCATGGTGGTATTGCTGGTGGTTTTGGTATTGGTGGTGGTGGTATTGGTGGTGGTATTGGTGGTGGTATTTGTATTGGTGGTGGTGCTATTGGTGGTAGTGGTATTGGTGGTATTGATGGTTGTGGTATTGGTGGAGGTATCAGTGGTGGTGATATTGGTGGTGGTGGTATTCGTGGTGGTATTGGTGGTGGTGGTGGTATTGGTGATGGTATTGGTGGTCGTGGTATTGGTGGTGGTATTGGTAGTAGTGTTGGTGGTGGTGGTATTGGAGATGGTGGTGGTGGTATTGGTGGTGATATTGGTATTGGTGGTGATATTGGTATTGGTGGTGGTTTTGGTATTGGTGTTGGTGATAATAGATTGGTGGTGGTGGTAGTGGTATTTTTGGTGGTGGTGGGGGTGGTATTGGCGGTGGTATTAGTGGTGGTGGTATTGGTGGTGGTAATATTATGGTGGTGGTATTGGTGGTGATGGTATTGGTGGTGGTGGTGTTGGTGGTATTGGTGGTGGTGGTATTAGTATTGGTATTGGTGATGGTATTGGTGGTGGTGCTAATGGTATTGGTCGCGGTGGTATTTGTGGTATTGATATTAGTGGTATTGGTCATGGTGGTATTGGTGGTGGTTTTGGTATTGGTGGTGGTGGTTGTATTGGTGGTGGTATTGGTGGTGGTGGTGGTATTGGTGGTATTGGTTATGGTATTGGTTATGGTATTGGTGGGGGTATTGGTGGTGGTATTTGTTGTATTGATGGTGGTGGTATGGTGGTGGTGGTGTTGGTGGTGGTGGTATTGGTGGTGGTGGTGGCATTGGTGGTGTATTGGTGGTGATTTGATGGTATTGGTGGTGGTGGAATTGGTGGTGGTGGTAATGTTGGTGGTGATATTGGTGGTGGTGTTGGTTTTGGTGGTGGTATTGGTGGTGGTGGTGGTATTGGTGGTGGTGATATATGGTAGTGGTAGTGTTATTGGTGGTGGTATTGGTAGTGGTGGTATTGGTGGTGGTGTTTGTATTGGTAATAGTGGTATTGGTGGTGGTGGTGGTGGTTTTGGTGGTGGTGGTATTGGTGATGGTATTGGTGGTATTGTTGGTGGTATTGGTGGTTGTATCGGTGGTAGTGGTATTGGTGGTGGTATTACTGGTGGTACTGGTGGTGTTATTGGTGGTGGTATTGGTGGTGGTGGTGGTATTGGTGGTGGTGGTGGTATTGGTGGTCTTGGTGGTGGTGGTATTGGTGGTGGTGGTGGTGAAGTTATTGGTGGTTGTTATAGTGGTGGTGGTAGTATTGGTGGTGGTGGTTTTGGTGGTGATGGTATTGGTGGTGATGGTATTGGTATTGTTGGTGTTGGTTGTGGTGTTGGTGGTGGTGATATTGGTGGTGGTGGTATTGGTATTGGTGGTGGTACTGGTGGTGGTATTGGTATTGGTGGTGGTGCTATTGGTATTGGTGGTGGTATTGGTGGTGGTGGTATTGGTGGTATTGATATTAGTGGTATTGGTGGTGGTATTGCTCATGGTGGTATTGGTGGTGGTTTTGGTATTGGTGGTGGTATTGGTGGTGGTGGTGGTATTGGTGGTGGTGGTATGGGTGGTGGTATTGGTATTGGTGGCTGTTTTGGTATTGGTGGTGGTGGTATTGGATTGGTGGTGGTGGTATTCGTGGTGGTATTGGTGGTGGTATTGTATTGGCAGTGGCATTGGTATTGGTGGTGGTGTTATTGTATTGGTGGTGGTGGTATTAGTGGTGGTGGTGGTGGTGGTAGTGGTTTTTGTGGTGTTGGAATTGGTGGTGGTGGTATTGGTGGTGGTGATATTGGTGGTGGTGGTATTGGTGGTGGTGGTATTGGTGGTGATGTTATTGGTGGTGTTGGTGATGGAATTGGTGGTGGTATTGGTATTAGTGGTGGTATTGGTATTTGTGGTGGTGCTATTGGTGTTGGTAGTATTGGTGGTAGTGGTATTGGTGGTATTGATGGTGGTGGTATTGGTGGTGGTGGTATTGGTGGTGGTGGTATTTGTGGTGGTGGTGGTATTGGTGATGATATTGGTGGTGGTGGTATTGGTGGTGGTATTGGTGATTGTGGTGGTGGTGGTATTGTTGGTGATATTGGTATTGGTGGTGGTTTTGGTATTGGTGTTGGTGATATTGGATTGGTGGTGGTGGTTTTGGTGGTGGTGGTAGTTGTATTTTTGGTGGTGGTGGTATTGGTGGTGGTATTGGTGGTGGTGGTATTGGTGGTGGTGATATTGGTGGTGGTGGTATTGGTGATGATGGTATTGGTGGTGGTGTTGGTGGTATTGGTGGTGGTGGTATTGGTATTGGTGTTGGTATTGGTATTGGTAGTGGTATTGGTATTGGTGGTGGTACTATTGGTATTGTTGGTGGTGGTATTGATATTAGTAGTATTGGTGGTGGTGGTATTGGTGGTGGTATTGGTCATGGTATTGGTGGAGGTATTGGTGGTGGTGGTATTTGTGGTATTGGTGGTGGTGGTATGGTGGTGGTGGTGGTGGTGGTGTTGGTGGTGGTTTTGCTATTGGTGGTGGTGGTGGTATTGGTGGTTGTTTGGTGGTATTGGTGGTGGTGGTATTGGTGGAGTTGGTATTAGTGGTGGTGATATTGGTGGTGGTGTTGGTATTGGTGGTGGGATTGGTGGGATTGGTGGTGGTGGTGGTATTGGTGGTGGTGATATATGGTGGTGGTAGTGTTATTGGTAGTGGTGGTATTGTTGGTGGTGGTTGTATTGGTAGTGGTGGTATTGGTGGTGGTGTTGGTATTGGTGGTTGTGGTATTGGTGGTGGTGGTGGTATTGGTGGTATTAGTGGTGGTATTGGTGGTGGTGGTGGTATTAGTGGTGGTATTGGTGGTGGTATTGGTGGAGGTGGTATTGGTGGTGGTATTGGTATTGGTGGTGGTATTGGTGGTGGTGGTATTGGTGGTGGTGATATTGGTGGTGGTATTGGTGGTGGTGGTGGTATTGGTATTTGTGGTGGTGGTGGTATTGGTGGTTGTGGTATTGGTGGTTGTGGTATTGGTGGTATTGGTGGTGGCGGTATTGGTATTGGCAGTAGTATTGGTGGTGGTGGTATTTGTATTGGTGGTGGTGGAATTGGTGGTGGTGGTATTGGTGGTATTGGTAGTGGTGGTTTTGGTATTGGTATTGATGTTATTGGATTGATGGTGGTGGTATTAGTGGTGGTGGTGGTAGTGGTATTTCTGGTGGTGGTGGTGGTATTGGCGGTGGTATTGGTGGTGGTGGTATTGGTATTGGTATTGGTGTTGGTATTGGTATTGCTGTTGGTATTGGTATTGGTATTGGTGTTGGTTATGGTATTGGTATTGGTGGTGGTGCTATTGGTATTGGTGGTAGTGATATTGGTGGCATTGATATTAGTAGTATTGGTGGTGGTGGTATTGGTGGTGATATTGGTCATGGTGGTATTGGTTTTGGTATTGGTGGTGTACTGGTGGTGGTCTTGGTGGTGGTATTGGTGGTGGTGGTGGTATTGGTGACGGTATTGGTTATGATATTGGTGGAGGTATTGGTGGTGGTGGTATTTGTGGTATTGGTGGTGGTGGTATGGTGGTGGTGGTGTTGGTGGTGGTGGTATTTGTGGTGGTGGTGGTATTGGTGGTGGTTTGGTGGTATTGCTGGTGGTTGTATTGGTGGTGGTGGTATTGGTGGTATTGATATTAGTGGTATTGGGGGTGGTATTGCTCATGGTGGTATTGGTGGTGGTTTTGGTATTGGTGGTGGTATTGGTGGTGGTGGTGGTATTGGTGGTGGTGGTATTGGTGGTGGTATTGGTGGCAGTTTTGGTATTGGTGGTGGTGGTATTGGATTGGTGGTGGTGGTATTGGTGGTGGTATTGGTGGTGGTATTGTATTGGCAGTGGCATTGGTATTGGTGGTGTTATTGGATTGGTGGTGGTAGTATTGGTGATGGTGGTATTGGTGGTGGTGGTGGTAGTGGTTTTTGTGGTATTGGAATTGGTGGTGGTGGTATTGGTGGTGGTGATATTGGTGGTGGTGGTATTGGTGGTGGTGGTATTGGTGGTGGTGGTGGTATTGGTGGTCTTGGTGGTGGTGGTATTGGTGGTGGTGGTGGTGAAGTTATTGGTGGTTGTTATAGTGGTGGTGGTAGTATTGGTGGTGGTGGTTTTGGTGGTGATGGTATTGGTGGTGATGGTATTGGTATTGGTGGTGTTGGTTGTGGTGTTGGTGGTGGTGATATTGGTGGTGGTGGTATTGGTATTGGTGATGGTACTGGTGGTGGTATTGGTATTGGTGGTGGTGCTATTGGTATTGGTGGTGGTATTGGTGGTGGTGGTATTGGTGGTATTGATATTAGTGGTATTGGTGGTGGTATTGCTCATGGTGGTATTGGTGGTGGTTTTGGTATTGGTGGTGGTATTGGTGGTGGTGGTGGTGGTATTGGTGGTGGTGGTATTGGTGGGGGTATTGGTATTGGTGGCGGTTTTGGTATTGGTGGTGGTGGTATTGCATTGGTGGTGGTGGTATTGGTGGTGGTATTGGTGGTGGTATTGTATTGGCAGTGGCATTGGTATTGGTGGTGGTGTTATTCGATTGGTGGTGGTGGTATTAATGGTGGTCGTGGTGGTGGTAGTGGTTTTTGTGGTGTTGGAATTGGTGGTGGTGGTATTGGTGGTGGTGATATTGGTGGTGGTGGTATTGGTGGTGGTGGTATTGGTGGTGATGTTGGTATTGGTGCTGGTTTTGGTATTGGTGTTGGTGATAATAGATTGGTGGTGGTGGTAGTGGTATTTTTGGTGGTGGTGGTGGTATTGGCGGTGGTATTAGTGGTGGTGGTATTGGTGGTGGTAATATTATGGTGGTGGTATTGGTGGTGATGGTATTGGTGGTGGTGGTGTTGGTGGTATTGGTGGTGGTGGTATTAGTATTGGTATTGGTGATGGTATTGGTGGTGGTGCTAATGGTATTGGTGGTGGTGGTATTGGTGGTATTGATATTAGTGGTATTGGTCATGGTGGTATTGGTGGTGGTTTTGGTATTGGTGGTGGTGGTTGTATTGGTGGTGGTATTGGTGGTGGTGGTGGTATTGGTGGTATTGGTTATGGTATTGGTTATGGTATTGGTGGGGGTATTGGTGGTGGTATTTGTTGTATTGATGGTGGTGGTATGGTGGTGTTGGTGGTGGTGGTATTGGTGGTGGTGGTGGCATTGGTGGTGTATTGGTGGTGGTGGAATTGGTGGTGGTGGTGGAATTGGTGGTGATATTGGTGGTGGTGTTGGTTTTGGTGGTGGTATTGGTGGTGGTGGTGGTATTGGTGGTGGTGATATATGGTAGTGGTAGTGTTATTGGTGGTGGTATTGGTAGTGGTGGTATTGGTGGTGGTGTTTGTATTGGTAATAGTGGTATTGGTGGTGGTGGTGGTTTTGGTGGTGGTGGTATTGGTGATGGTATTGGTGATGGTATTGGTGGTATTGTTGGTGGTATTGGTGGTTGTATCGGTGGTAGTGGTATTGGTGGTGATATTAGTGGTGGTACTGGTGGTGTTATTGGTGGTGGTATTGGTGGTGGTGGTGGTATTGGTGGTGGTGGTGGTATTGGTGGTCTTGGTGGTGCTGGTATTGGTGGTGGTGGTGGTGAAGTTATTGGTGGTTGTTATAGTGGTGGTGGTAGTATTGGTGGTGGTGGTTTTGGTGGTGATGGTATTGGTGGTGATGGTATTGGTATTGTTGGTGTTGGTTGTGGTGTTGGTGGTGGTGATATTGGTGGTGGTGGTATTGGTATTGGTGGTGGTACTGGTGGTGGTATTGGTATTGGTGGTGGTGCTATTGGTATTGGTGGTGGTATTGGTGGTGGTGGTATTGGTGGTATTGATATTAGTGGTATTGGTGGTGGTATTGCTCATGGTGGTATTGGTGGTGGTTTTGGTATTGGTGGTGGTATTGGTGGTGGTATTGGTGGTGGTGGTATGGGTGGTGGTATTGGTATTGGTGGCTGTTTTGGTATTGGTGGTGGTGGTATTGGATTGGTGGTGGTGGTGGTATTGGTGGTGGTATTGGTGGTGGTATTGTATTGGCAGTGGCATTGGTATTGGTGGTGGTGTTATTGTATTGGTGGTGGTGGTATTAGTGGTGGTGGTGGTGGTGGTAGTGGTTTTTGTGGTGTTGGAATTGGTGGTGGTGGTATTGGTGGTGGTGATATTGGTGGTGGTGGTATTGGTGGTGGTGGTATTGGTGGTGGTGGTATTGGTGGTGATGTTATTGGTGGTGTTGGTGGTGGAATTGGTGGTGGTATTGGTATTAGTGGTGGTATTGGTATTTGTGGTGGTGCTATTGTTGTTGGTAGTATTGGTGGTGGTATTTGAATTGGTGGTGGTAGTATTGGTGGTAGTGGTATTGGTGGTATTGATGGTGGTGGTATTGGTGGTGGTGGTATTGGTGGTGGTGGTATTTGTGGTGGTGGTGGTATTGGTGATGATATTGGTGGTGGTGGTATTGGTGGTGGTATTGGTGATTGTGGTGGTTGTGGTATTGTTGGTGATATTGGTATTGGTGGTGGTTTTGGTATTGGTGTTGGTGATATTGGATTGGTGGTGGTGGTTTTGGTGGTGGTGGTAGTTGTATTTTTGGTGGTGGTGGTGGTATTGGTGGTGGTATTGGTGGTGGTGGTATTGGTGGTGGTGATATTGGTGGTGGTGGTATTGGTGATGATGGTATTGGTGGTGGTGGTGGTGTTGGTGGTATTGGTGGTGGTGGTATTGGTATTGGTGTTGGTATTGGTATTGGTAGTGGTATTGGTATTGGTGGTGGTACTATTGGTATTGTTGGTGGTGGTGTTGATATTAGTAGTATTGGTGGTGGTGGTATTGGTGGTGGTATTGGTCATGGTATTGGTGGAGGTATTGGTGGTGGTGGTATTTGTGGTATTGGTGGTGGTGGTATGGTGGTGGTGGTGGTGGTGGTGTTGGTGGTGGTTTTGCTATTGGTGGTGGTGGTGGTATTGGTGGTTGTTTGGTGGTATTGGTGGTGGTGGTATTTGTGGTGGTGGTATTAGTGGTGGTGATATTGGTGGTGGTGTTGGTATTGGTGGTGGGATTGGTGGGATTGGTGGTGGTGGTGGTATTGGTGATGGTGATATATGGTGGTGGTAGTGTTATTGGTAGTGGTGGTATTGTTGGTGGTGGTTGTATTGGTAGTGGTGGTATTGGTGGTGGTGTTGGTATTGGTGGTTGTGGTATTGGTGGTGGTGGTGGTATTGGTGGTATTAGTGGTGGTATTGGTGGTGGTGGTGGTATTAGTGGTGGTATTGGTGGTGGTATTGGTGGAGGTGGTATTGGTGGTGGTATTGGTATTGGTGGTGGTATTGGTGGTGGTGGTATTGGTGGTTGTGATATTGGTGGTGGTATTGGTGGTGGTGGTGGTATTGGTATTTGTGGTGGTGGTGGTGGTGGTATTGGTGGTTGTGGTATTGGTGGTTGTGGTATTGGTGGTATTGGTGGTGGCAGTATTGGTATTGGCAGTAGTATTGGTGGTGGTGGTATTTGTATTGGTGGTGGTGGAATTGGTGGTGGTGGTATTGGTGGTATTGGTAGTGGTGGTTTTGGTATTGGTATTGATGTTATTGGATTGATGGTGGTGGTATTAGTGGTGGTGGTGGTAGAGGTATTTCTGGTGGTGGTGGTGGTATTAGCGGTGGTATTGGTGGTGGTGGTATTGGTATTGGTATTGGTGTTGGTATTGGTATTGCTGTTGGTATTGGTATTGGTATTGGTGTTGGTTATGGTATTGGTATTGGTGGTGGTGCTATTGGTATTGGTGGTGGTGATATTGGTGGCATTGATATTAGTAGTATTGGTGGTGGTGGTATTGGTGGTGGTATTGGTCATGGTGGTATTGGTTTTGGTATTGGTGGTGTACTGGTGGTGGTCTTGGTGGTGGTATTGGTGGTGGTGGTGGTGGTATTGGTGACGGTATTGGTTATGATATTGGTGGAGGTATTGGTGGTGGTGGTATTTGTGGTATTGGTGGTGGTGGTATGGTGGTGGTGGTGTTGGTGGTGGTGGTATTTGTGGTGGTGGTGGTATTGGTGGTGGTTTGGTGGTATTGCTGGTGGTTGTATTGGTGGTGTTGGTATTGGTGGTATTGATATTAGTGGTATTGGGGGTGGTATTGCTCATGGTGGTATTGGTGGTGGTTTTGCTATTGGTGGTGGTATTGGTGGTGGTGGTGGTATTGGTGGTGGTATTGGTGGTGGTGGTATTGGTGGTGGTATTGGTGGCAGTTTTGGTATTGGTGGTGGTGGTATTGGATTGGTGGTGGTGGTATTGGTGGTGGTATTGGTGGTGGTATTGTATTGGCAGTGGCATTGGTATTGGTGGTGGTGTTATTGGATTGGTGGTGGTAGTATTGGTGATGGTGGTATTGGTGGTGGTGGTGGTAGTGGTTTTTGTTGTATTGGAATTGGTGGTGGTGGTATTGGTGGTGGTGATATTGGTGGTGGTGGTATTGGTGGTGGTGGTATTGGTGGTGGTGGTGGTATTGGTGGTCTTGGTGGTGGTGGTATTGGTGGTGGTGGTGGTGAAGTTATTGGTGGTTGTTATAGTGGTGGTGGTAGTATTGGTGGTGGTGGTTTTGGTGGTGATGGTATTGGTGGTGATGGTATTGGTATTGGTGGTGTTGGTTGTGGTGTTGGTGGTGGTGATATTGGTGGTGGTGGTATTGGTATTGGTGGTGGTACTGGTGGTGGTATTGGTATTGGTGGTGGTGCTATTGGTATTGGTGGTGGTATTGGTGGTGGTGGTATTGGTGGTATTGATATTAGTGGTATTGGTGGTGGTATTGCTCATGGTGGTATTGGTGGTGGTTTTGGTATTGGTGGTGGTATTGGTGGTGGTGGTGGTGGTATTGGTGGTGGTGGTATGGGTGGGGGTATTGGTATTGGTGGCGGTTTTGGTATTGGTGGTGGTGGTATTGGATTGGTGGTGGTGGTATTCGTGGTGGTATTGGTGGTGGTATTGTATTGGCAGTGGCATTGGTATTGGTGGTGGTGTTATTCGATTGGTGGTGGTGGTATTAATGGTGGTGGTGGTGGTGGTAGTGGTTTTTGTGGTGTTGGAATTGGTGGTGGTGGTATTGGTGGATGTGATATTGGTGGTGGTGGTATTGGTGGTGGTGGTATTGGTGGTGATGTTATTGGCGGTGTTGCTGGTGGAATTGGTGGTGGTATTGGTATTAGTGGTGGTATTGGTATTGGTGGTGGTGCTATTGGTGTTGGTAGTATTGGTGGTGGTATTTGAATTGGTGGTGGTAGTATTGGTGGTAGTGGTATTGGTGGTATTGATGGTGGTGGTATTGGTGGTGGTGGTATTGGTGGTGGTGGTATTTGTGGTGGTGGTGGTATTGGTGATGTTATTGGTGGTGGTGGTATTGGTGGTGGTATTGGTGATTGTGGTGGTGGTGGTATTTTTGGTGATATTGGTATTGGTGGTGGTTTTGATATTGGTTTTGGTGATATTGGATTGGTGGTGGTGGTTTTGGTGGTGGTGGTAGTTGTATTTTTGGTGGTGGTGGTGGTATTGGTGGTGGTATTGGTGGTGGTGGTATTGGTGGTGGTGATATTGGTGGTGGTGGTATTGGTGATGATGGTATTGGTGGTGGTGGTGTTGGTGGTATTGGTGGTGGTGGTATTGGTATTGGTGTTGGTATTGGTATTGGTAGTGGTATTGGTATTGGTGGTCGTACTATTGGTATTGTTGGTGGTGGTATTGATATTAGTAGTATTGGTGGTGGTGGTATTGGTGGTGGTATTGGTCATGGTATTGGTAGAGGTATTGGTGGTAGTGGTATTTGTGGTATTGGTGGTGGTGGTTTGGTGGTGGTGGTGGTGGTGGTGGTATTGGTGGTGGTTTTGCTATTGGTGGTGGTGGTATTGGTTGTTTGGTGGTATTGGTGGTGGTGGTATTGGTGGTGGTGGTATTAGTGGTGGTGATATTCGTGGTGGTGTTGGTATTGGTGGTGGGATTGGTGGGATTGGTGGTGGTAGTGGTGGTATTGGTGGTGGTGATATATGGTGGTGGCAGTGTTATTGGTAGTGGTGGTATTGGTGGTGGTGGTTGTATTGGTAGTGGTGGTATTGGTGGTGGTGTTGGTATTGGTGGTTGTGGTATTGGTGGTGGTGGTGGTATTGGTGGTATTAGTGGTGGTATTGGTGGTGGTGGTGGTATTAGTGGTGGTATTGGTGGTGGTATTGGTGGAGATGGTATTGGTGGTGGTATTGGTATTGGTGGTGGTGGTATTGGTGGTGGTGATATTGGTGGTGGTATTGGTGGTGGTATTGGTGGTGGTGATATTGGTGGTGGTATTGGTGGTGGTGGTGGTATTGGAATTGGTGGTGGTGGTGGTATTGGTGGTTGTGGTATTGGTGGTTGTGGTATTGGTGGTATTGGTGGTGGCGGTATTGGTATTGGCAGTAGTATTGGTGGTGGTGGTATTTGTATTGGTGGTGGAATTGGTGGTGGTGGAATTGGTGGTGGTGGTATTGGTGGTATTGGTAGTGGTGGTTTTGGTATTGGTGTTGATGTTATTGGATTTATGGTGGTGGTATTGGTGGTGGTGGTGGTAGTGGTATTTCTGGTGGTGGTGGTGGTATTGGCGGTGGTATTGGTGGTGGTGGTATTGGTATTGGTATTGGTGTTGGTATTGGTATTGGTGTTGGTATTGGTATTGGTATTGGTGTTGGTTATGGTATTGGTATTGGTGGTGGTGCTATTGGTATTGGTGGTGGTGATATTAGTAGTATTGGTGGTGGTGGTATTGGTGGTGGTATTGGTCATGGTGGTATTGGTTTTGGTATTGGTGGTGGTATTGGTGGTGGTATTGGTGGTGGTGGTGGTATTGGTGGTGGTGGTGGTATTGGTGACGGTATTGGTTATGGTATTGGTTATGGTATTGGTGGTGGTGGTATTTGTGGTATTGGTGGTGGTGGTATGGTGGTGGTGGTGTTGGTGGTGGTGGTATTTGTGGTGGTGGTGGTATTGGTGGTGGTTTGGTGGTATTGCTGGTGGTTGTATTGGTGGTGGTGGTATTGGTGGTATTGATATTAGTGGTATTGGGGGTGGTATTGCTCATGGTGGTATTGGTGGTGGTTTTGCTATTGGTGGTGGTATTGGTGGTGGTGGTGGTATTGGTGGTGGTATTGGTGGTGGTGGTATTGGTGGTGGTATTGGTGGCAGTTTTGGTATTGGTGGTGGTGGTATTGAATTGGTGGTGGTGGTATTGGTGGTGGTATTGTATTGGCAGTGGCATTGGTATTGGTGGTGGTGTTATTGGATTGATGGTGGTGGTATTGGTGATGGTGGTATTGGTGGTGGTGGTGGTAGTGGTTTTTGTGGTATTGGAATTGGTGGTGGTGGTATTGGTGGTGATATTGGTGGTGGTGGTATTGGTGGTGGTGGTATTGGTGGTGATGGTATTGGTGGTGTTGGTGGTATTGGTGGTGGTATTGGTATTAGTGGTGGTATTGGTATTGGTGGTGGTGCTATTGGTGTTGGTGGTATTGGTGGTGGTATTTGAATTGGTGATGGTAGTTTTGGTGGTAGTGGTATTGGTGGTATTGATGGTGGTGGTATTGGTGGAGGTATCTGTGGTGGTGATATTGGTGGTGGTGGTATTTTTGGTGGTATTGGTGGTGATGGTGGTATTGGTGATGTTATTGGTGGTGGTGGTATTGGTGGTGGTATTGGTGATGGTGGTGGTGGTATTGTTGGTGATATTGGTATTGGTGGTGGTTTTGGTATTGGTGTTGGTGATATTGGATTGGTGGTGGTGGTTTTGGTGGTGGTGGTAGTGGTATATTTGGTGGTGGTGGTGGTATTGGTGGTGGTGGTATTGGTGGCGGTGATATTGGTGGTGGTGGTATTGGTGGTGATGGTATTGGTGGTGGTGGTGTTGGTGGTATTGGTGGTGGTGGTATTGGTATTGGTATTGGTGTTGGTATTGGTAGTGGTAGTGGTATTGGTATTGGTGGTGGTGCTATTGGTATTGTTGGTGGTGGTATTGATATTAGTAGTATTGGTGGTAGTGGTATTGGAGGTGGTATTGGTCATGGTGGTATTGGTGGTGGTTTTGGTATTGGTGGTGTATTGTTGGTGGTGGTGGTATTGGTGGTGGTATTGGTGGTGGTATTGGTGGTGGTGGTATTGGTGACGGTATTGGTTATGGTATTGGTGGATGTATTGGTGGTGGTGCTATTTGTGGTATTGGTGGTGGTGGTGTTGGTGGTTCTTTTGGCATTGGTGGTGGTGGTGGTATTGGTGGTGGTATTGCTGATATTGGTAGTGGCGTTGGTATTGGTGGGGGGATTGGTGGGATTGGTGGTGGTGGTGGTATTGGTGGTGGTGATATATGGTGGTGGTAGTGTTATTGGTGGTGGTATTGATAGTGGTGGTATTGGTGGTGGTGGTTGTATTGGTAGTGGTGGTATTGGTGGTGGTGTTGGTATTGGTGGTTGTGGTATTGGTGGTGGTGGTGGTATTGGTCGTGGTATTGGTGGTGGTGGTGGTATTAGTGGTGGAATTAGTGGTGGTATTGGTGGTGGTATTGGTGGAGGTGGTATTGGTGGTGGTATTGGTATTGGTGGTGGTATTGGTGGTGGTGGTATTGGTGGTGGTGGTATTGGTGGTGGTGATATTGGTGGTGGTGGTGGTATTGGTGGTGGTGATATTGGTGGTGGTGGTGGTATTGGTGGTGGTATAGGTGGTGGTGGTGGTATTAGTGGTGGTGGTGGTATTGGTGGTGGTGGTGGTATTGGTGGTTGTGGTATTGGTGGTTATGGTATTGGTGGTATTGGTGGTGTCGGTATTGTTATTGACAGTAGTATTGGTGGTGGTGGTATTGGTGGTGGTGGTATTGGTGGTATTGGTAGTGGTGGTTTTGGTATTGGTGTTGATGATATTGGATTGTTGGTGGTGGTATTGGTGGTGGTGGTAGTGGTATTTTTGGCGGTGGTTGTGGTATTGGCGATGGTATTGGTAGTGGTGGTATTGGTATTGGTATTGGTGTTGGTATTGGTATTGGTGTTGGTATTGGTATTGGTGGTGGTGCTATTGGTATTGGTGGTGGTGATATCGGTGGTATTGATCTTAGTAGTATTGGTGGTGGTGGTATTGGTGGTGGTATTGGTCATGGTGGTATTGGTTTTGGTATTGGTGGTGTATTGGTGGTGGTATTGGTGGTGGTATTGGTGGTGGTGGTGGTATTGGTGACGGTATTGGTTATGGTATTGGTGGAGGTATTGGTGGTGGTGGTATTTGTGGTATTGGTGGTGGTGGTATGGTGGTGGTGGTGTTGGTGGTGGTGGTATTTGTGGTGGTGGTGGTGTTGGTGGTGGTTTGGTGGTATTGCTGGTGGTTGTTTTGGTGGTGGTGGTATTGGTGGTATTGATATTAGTGGTATTGTGGGTGGTATTGCTCATGGTGGTATTGGTGGTGGTTTTGGTATTGGTGGTGGTATTGGTGGTGGTATTGGTGGTGGTATTGGTGGTGGTGGTATTGGTGGTGGTATTGGTGGCAGTTTTGGTATTGGTGGTGGTGGTATTGGATTGGTGGTGGTGGTATTGGTGGTGGTATTGGTGGTGGTATTGTATTGGCAGTGGCATTGGTATTGGTGGTGGTGTTATTGGATTGATGGTGGTGGTATTGGTGATGGTGGTATTGGTGGTGGTGGTGGTAGTGGTTTTTGTGGTATTGGAATTGGTGGTGGTGGTATTGGTGGTGGTGATATTGGTGGTGGTGGTATTGGTGGTGGTGGTATTGGTGGTGATGGTATTGGTGGTGTTGGTGGTATTGGTGGTGGTATTGGTATTAGTGGTGGTATTGGTATTGGTGGTGGTGCTATTGGTGTTGGTGGTATTGGTGGTGGTATTTGAATTGGTGATGGTAGTTTTGGTGGTAGTGGTATTGGTGGTATTGATGGTGGTGGTATTGGTGGAGGTATCGGTGGTGGTGATATTGGTGGTGGTGGTATTTTTGGTGGTATTGGTGGTGATGGTGGTATTGGTGATGTTATTGGTGGTGGTGGTATTGGTGGTGGTATTGGTGATGGTGGTGGTAGTATTGTTGGTGATATTGGTATTGGTGGTGGTTTTGGTATTGGTGTTGGTGATATTGGATTGGTGGTGGTGGTTTTGGTGGTGGTGGTAGTGGTATATTTGGTGGTGGTGGTGGTATTGGTGGTGGTGGTATTGGTGGTGGTGATATTGGTGGTGGTGGTATTGGTGGTGATTGTATTGGTGGTGGTGGTGTTGGTGGTATTGGTGGTGGTGGTATTGGTATTGGTATTGGTGTTGGAATTGGTAGTGGTAGTGGTATTGGTATTGGTGGTGGTGCTATTGGTATTGTTGGTGGTGGTATTGATATTAGTAATATTGGTGGTAGTGGTATTGGAGGTGGTATTGGTCATGGTGGTATTGGTGGTGGTTTTGGTATTGGTGGTGTATTGTTGGTGGTGGTGGTATTGGTGGTGGTATTGGTGGTGGTATTGGTGGTGGTGGTATTGGTGACGGTATTGGTTATGGTATTGGTGGATGTATTGGTGGTGGTGGTATTTGTGGTATTGGTGGTGGTGGTGTTGGTGGTTCTTTTGGCATTGGTGGTGGTGGTGGTATTGGTGGTTTTTTGGTGGTATTGGTGGTGGTGGTATTGCTGATATTGGTGGTGGTGTTGGTATTGGTGGGGGGATTGGTGGAATTGGTGGTGGTGGTGGTATTGGTGGTGGTGATATATGGTGGTGGTAGTGTTATTGGTGGTGGTATTGATAGTGGTGGTATTGGTGGTGGTGGTTGTATTGGTAGTGGTGGTATTGGTGGTGGTGTTGGTATTGGTGGTTATGGTATTGGTGGTGGTGGTGGTATTGGTGGTGGTATTGGTGGTGGTGGTATTAGTGGTGGAATTAGTGGTGGTATTGGTGGTGGTATTGGTGGAGGTGGTATTGGTGGTGGTATTGGTATTGGTGGTGGTATTGGTGGTGGTGGTATTGGTGGTGGTGGTATTGATGGTGGTGATATTGGTGGTGGTGGTGGTATTGGTGGTGGTGATATTGGTGGTGGTGGTGGTATTGGTGGTGGTATAGGTGGTGGTGGTGGTATTAGTGGTGGTGGTGGTATTGGTGGTGGTGGTGGTATTGGTGGTTGTGGTATTGGTGGTTGTGGTATTGGTGGTATTGGTGGTGTCGGTATTGTTATTGACAGTAGTATTGGTGGTGGTGGTATTGGTGGTGGTGGTATTGGTGGTGTTGGTAGTGGTGGTTTTGGTATTGGTGTTGATGATATTGGATTGTTGGTGGTGGTATTGGTGGTGGTGGTAGTGGTATTTTTCACGGTGGTTGTGGTATTGGCGATGGTGTTGGTAGTGGTGGTATTGGTATTGGTATTGGTATTGGTGTTGGTATTGGTATTGGTGTTGGTATTGGTATTGGTGGTGGTGCTATTGGTATTGGTGGTGGTGATATCGGTGGTATTGATCTTAGTAGTATTGGTGGTGGTGGTATTGGTGGTGGTATTGGTCATGGTGGTATTGGTTTTGGTATTGGTGGTGTATTGGTGGTGGTATTGGTGGTGGTATTGGTGGTGGTATTGGTGGTGGTGGTGGTATTGGTGGTGGTGGTGGTATTGGTGACGGTTTTGGTTATGGTGTTGGTGGAGGTATTGGTGGTGGTGGTATTTGTGGTATTGGTGGTGGTGGTGGTGGTGTTGGTGGTAGTGGTATTTGTAGTGGTGGTGGTATTGGTGGTGGTTTGGTGGTATTGCTGTGGTTGTATTGGTGGTGGTGGTGGTGGTGATATTGGTGGTGGTGTTGGTATTGGTGGTGGTATTGGTGGTATTGGTGGTATTGGTGGTGGTATTGGTGGTGGTGATATATGGTGGTGGTAGTGTTATTGGTGGTGGTATTGGTAGTGGTGGTATTGGTGGTAGTGGATGTATTGGTAGTGTTGGTATTGGTGGTGGTGGTATTGGTGATGGTATTGGTGATATTGTTGGTGGTATTGGTGGTTGTATTGGTTGGTGGTGGCATTGGTGGTGGTATTGGTATTGGTGGTGGTATTGGTGGTGGTGGCATTGGTCGTGGTATTGGTCGTGGTATTGGTTGTGGTGATATTAGTGGTGGTGGTGGTGGTATTGGTGGTGGTATTGGTGGTGGTATTAGTGGTGGTATTGGTGGTGGTGGTATTGGTGGTGGTGGTATTGGTGGTTGTGGTATTGGTGGTATTGGTGGTGGCGGTATTGGCAGTGGTATTGTTGGTGGTGGTATTGGTATTGGTGGTGGTGGTGGGATTGGTGGTGGTGGTATTGGTGGTGGTGGTATTGGTGGTATTGGTGGTGGTGGTTTTGGTATTGGTGTTGGTGATATTGGATTGGTGGTGGTGGGATTGGTGGTGGTGGTAGTGGTATTTTTGGTGGTGGTGGTATTGGTGGTGGTGATATTGGTGGTGGTGCTATTGGTGGTGATGATATTGGTGGTGGTGGTGGTGTTGGTGGTATTGGTGGTGGTGGTATTGGTACTGGTGTTGGTATTGGTATTGGTATTGGTGGTGGTATTGGTATTGGTGGTGGTGCTGTTGGTATTGGTTGTGATGGTATTGGTGGTATTGATATCAGTAGTATTGGTGGTGGTGGTATTGGTGGTGGTATTGGTCATGGTGGTATTGGTGGTGTATTGGTGGTGGTGGTGGTATTGGTGGTGGTGGTATTGGTGACGGTATTGGTTATGGTGATGGTGGAGGAATTGGTGGTGGTGGTATGGTGGTGGTGGTGTTGGTGGTGGTGGTGGTGGTATTGGTGATGGTGGTCGTATTGGTGGTGGTATTGGTGGTGGTTTGGTGGTATTGGTGGTGGTGGTATTGGTGGTGGTGGTATTGGTGGTGGTGATATTGGTGGTGGTGTTGGTATTGGTGTTGGTATTGGTGGTGGTGGTATTGGTGGTGGTGATATATGCTGGCGGTAGTGTTATTGGTGGTGGTATTGGTAGTGGTGGTATTGGTGGTGGTGGTTGTATTGGTAGTGGTGGTATTGGTGGTGGTGGTGGTATTGGTGATGGTATTGGTGGTATTGTTGGTGGTATTGGTGGTTGTATTGGGGGTGGTGGTATTGGTGGTGGTATTGGTATTGGTGGTGATATTGGTGGTGGTGGTGGTATTGGTTGTGGTATTGGTGGTGGTATTGGTGGTGGTGATATTGGTGGTGGTGGTGGTATTGGTGGTGGTGATATTGGTGGTGGTGGTGGTATTGGTGATGGTATTGGTGGTGGTATTAGTGGTGGTATTGGTGGTGGTATTGGTGGTGGTGGTATTGTTATTGGTGGTGGTGGTATTGTTATTGGTGGTGGTGGTATTGGTGGTGGTGGTATTGGTGGTTGTGGTATTGGTGGTATTGGTGGTGATGGTATTGGTATTGGCAGTGGTATTGGTGGTGGTGGTATTGGTGGTGGAATTGGTGGTGGTGGTGGGATTGGTGGTGGTGGTATTGGTGGTGGTGGTATTGGTGGTGGTGGTTTTTTTGGTGGTGGTATTGGTGGTGGTGGTGATTAAGGTATTGGTGGTGGTTATAGTGGTGGTGGTGGTATTGTTGGTGGTGGTATTGGTGGGGATGGTATTGGTGGTGATGGTATTGGTGGTGTTGGTTGTGGTGGTATTGGTGGTGGTGGTATTGGTGGTGGTGGTATTGGTATTGGTGGTGGTATTGGTATTGGTGGTATTGGTATTGGTGGTGGTGCTATTGGTATTGGTGCTGGTATTGATGGTGGTGGTGGTATTGATATTAGTGGTATTGGTGGTGGTGGTATTGGTGGTGGTATTGCTCATGGTGGTATTGGTGGTGGTTTTGGTATTGGTGGTGGTATTGGTGGTGGTGGTATTGGTGGTGGTGGTATTGGTGACGGTATTGGTGGTATTGGTGGAGGTATTGGTGGAGGTATTGGTGGTGGTATTTGTGGTATTGGTGGTGGTGGTATGGTGATGGGGGTGTTGGTGGTGGTTGTATTGGTGGTGGTGGTGGTGGTATTGGTGGTGGTATTGGTGGTAGAATTGGTGGTATTGGTGGTACTGGTATTGGTGATGGTATTGGTGGTATTGTTGGTGGTATTGGTGGTTGTATTGGTGGTGGTGGTATTGGTGGTGGTATTGGTATTGGTGGTGGTATTGGTGGTGGTGATTTTGGTGGTGGTGATATTGGTGGTGGTGGTGGTATTGGTGGTGGTGGTGGTTTTGGTGGTGGTGGTATTGGTATTCGTGGTGGTGGTGGTATTTTTGGTGGTGGTATTGGTGGTGGCAGTATTGGCATTGGCAGTGGTATTGGTGGTGGTCGTGGTGGTATTGGATTGGTGGTGATGGTATTGGTATTGGTGGTGGTATTGGTGGTGGTGTTGGGATTGGTGGTGGTGGTATTGGTGGAGGTGGTATAGGTGGTGGTGTTGGTATTGGTGTTGGTATTGGTGGTGGTGGTATTGGTGGTGGTGATATATGGTGGCGGTAGTGTTATTGGTGGTGGAATTGGTAGTGGTGGTATTGGTGGTGGTGGTTGTATTGGTAGTGGTGGTATTGGTGGTGGTGGTGGTATTGGTGATGGTATTGGTGGTATTGTTGGTGGTATTGGTGGTTGTATTGGGGTTGGTGGTATTGGTGGTGGTATTGGTATTGGTGGTGATATTGGTGGTGGTGGTGGTATTGGTTGTGGTATTGGTGGTGGTATTGGTGGTGGTGATATTGGTGGTGGTGGTGGTATTGGTGGTGGTGATATTGGTGGTGGTGGTGGTGGTATTGGTGATGGTATTGGTGGTGGTATTAGTGGTGGTATTGGTGGTGGTATTGGTGGTGGTGGTATTGTTATTGGTGGTGGTGGTATTGGTGGTGGTGGTATTGGTGGTTGTGGTATTGGTGGTATTGGTGGTGATGGTATTGGTATTGGCAGTGGTATTGGTGGTGGTGGTATTGGTGGTGGAATTGGTGGTGGTGGTGTGATTGGTGGTGGTGGTATTGGTGGTGGTGGTATTGGTGGTGGTGGTTTTTTTGGTGGTGGTATTGGTGGTGGTGGTGATTAAGGTATTGGTGGTGGTTATAGTGGTGGTGGTATTGTTGGTGGTGGTATTGGTGGTGATGGTATTGGTGGTGATGGTATTGGTGGTGTTGGTTGTGGTGGTATTGGTGGTGATGGTATTGGTGGTGGTGGTATTGGTATTGGTGGTGGTATTGGTATTGGTGGTATTGGTATTGGTGGTGGTGCTATTGGTATTGGTGCTGGTATTGATAGTGGTGGTGGTATTGATATTAGTGGTATTGGTGGTGGTGGTATTGGTGGTGGTATTGCTCATGGTGGTATTGGTGGTGGTTTTGGTATTGGTGGTGGTATTGGTGGTGGTGGTATTGGTGGTGGTGGTATTGGTGACGGTATTGGTGGTATTGGTTATGGTATTGGTGGAGGTATTGGTGGTGGTGGTATTTGTGGTATTGGTGGTGGTGGTATGGTGATGGGGGTGTTGGTGGTGGTTGTATTGGTGGTGGTGGTATTGGTGGTGGTATTGGTGGTGGTATTGGTGGTAGAATTGGTGGTATTGGTGGTACTGGTATTGGTGATGGTATTGGTGGTATTGTTGGTGGTATTGGTGGTTGTATTGGTGGTGGTGGTATTGGTGGTGGTATTGGTATTGGTGGTGGTATTGGTGGTGGTGATTTTGGTGGTGGTGATATTGGTGGTGGTGGTGGTATTGGTGGTGGTGGTGGTTTTGGTGGTGGTGGTATTGGTATTCGTGGTGGTGGTGGTATTTTTGGTGGTGGTATTGGTGGTATTGGTGGTGGCAGTATTGGCATTGGCAGTGGTATTGGTGGTGGTCGTGGTGGTATTGGATTGGTGGTGGTATTGGTGGTGATGGTATTGGTATTGGTGGTGGTGTTGGGATTGGTGATGGTGGTATTGGTGGAGGTGGTATAGGTGGTATTGGTGGTGGTGGTTTTGATGGTGGTGGTATTGGTGGTGGTGGTGGTGAAGGTATTGGTGGTTGTAGTGGTGGTGGTGGTATTGGTATTGGTGGTATTGGTGGTGGTGGTGGTATTCATGGTGTTAATGGTGGTGATATTGGTGGTGATGGTATTGGTGGTGATGGTATTGGTGGTGATGGTATTGGTATTGGTGGTGTTGGTTGTGGTGGTGTATGTGGTGGTGATATTGGTGGTGGTGGTTTTGGTTGTGGTATTGGTGGTGGTAAAATTGGGGATGGTATTGCTGGTGGTGGTATTGGTAGTGGTGGTATTGGTGGTGGTATTGGTTGTGATAGATGTGGTATTGGTGGTGGTGGGGGTATTGGTGGGGGTAGTGGTGGTATTGGTGGTGGTAATATTGGTGGTATTGGTGGTGGTATTGGTGATGGTGGTATTGGTGGTGGTGGTGGTGTTGTTGTTAATAAAACAGGCTTTTGTAAACAACCTGTCAGGTGGCTTTATTGCAGATGACACAGATGTGCTGTTGTCAGCTTCAGCCCATTAGCACACGATTATGTGCTACCTGGAATTCACATGACTTAATTCACTAATCATTTCTAAATCCATTTTACTTGGGGGGTTAAAAATAGACACAAGATAATGCCGGGTTATAGTGATTGAAAGCGGGCGCCCGTGTTACGAGGGCGGCCATGCTTCTTAAAAAAACACAAGCGGTTTCAGCTGAAGCAGCGCATGTCCGGCCTGCACTAGGAGCAACTCAATAAAGTAAATAGTGCTTTCAGACTAAATAACAGTTCCCCTGTAACAACCGAAGTAAATTGTCCAGTAGCCATGGAAGGTTACAAATGAAGACAAGGCCGTACTAAGGAGGGACTAACAAGGCTATTAACGAATCCAAAGGCAGCATTTACGAAAGACAATGACACAAGCCAATGAAAAATATGGGTGGAGAGTGGGCGTGGCTTCTCTCCCATACTCTACTACAGCAGTCTAGCAGAACGAGCAGCTCATGCGCGCTGCCACTAGGCTCGACCTAAAAATGAAAAGAAAAAACTTTTTTATTTTTATTTTTTAAATGCAACCTGTTTTCCTCTAGGAAAACGGGCAGCATTAGAAAAAGATTGCTTTATTTAAGAGGAATCACAGAGATGGTGGTTTGCTGACCTCAACAGGCCTCCATCCCCATGATTGTAGCGATTCCTAATGGGTCGCAAATTGCGACGTACTTGATTAGTATTCATGATGTAGGTCAATTTGCGACCCACTGGGAATCACTAAATGAAAGTCTGTAAGTTTCATACATTAGGAATAGCGATTACCTAGTTGTGATTCACAGAGAATCGCAATTAGGTAATCATTATTTCCAATATTGATACATATGACCCATGGGCCACATGTACAAACGTTTTAGAGGTAGCAAACGTAGAATTGGGCCGTTTGCAACTACTAAAGAACCTTTTGCAATATACTATACTAACCCTATTGTGCGAGTCGGTAACCTATTACCAACTTGCAAAATAGGTCAGAATTAGGAAGGGGCGTCTTAATGGCGTCTCTTCCTAATAGCGACTCACAGGAGCATGTATGAGTGTTTTGCGACCAGAATACAGTCGCAAAACATTCATATTTTGCCAACTCCATGATGGAGGCGGTACCCCATTCGCAATGTGGTTCCCCTTTGTGAAAGTGGGCACAACATTTTTTAAGAGCAGCCAGTGGTCCCATGATGAAACATTTCATTTTCGTTTTTGAATGCATTACGTTCTAGGCAAACGGGATGCATTTAAGAAATAATGCCTTATCAGATGCTGGAAGCCTAGCCGTGGTTGGATCCTGGTTTCTGCTGCAAAAGGAGGGGAAAGCCGTGCAGAGACACACGCACCACTGGGGGATTACATGCCCCATCAGCCACCCCCCTAACGGCCAGTTCTCTGGGATGGCACATACAAACAAGATCAATGGGAAAGAAAAAGGGCCAGACACTGGGGAGAAATAATAAATACCCTGGACTCCTTCCTTATGAGGGCAACAAATGTACTAAATAAGGAGACTGAGCTTACAGAACAACGCATTTCTATTGAGGAGGTAAGAACTAGTCATCTTATCAATGATGTTCAGCTCTTGACAGGATGCAATGCTGGACAGAGGAGGACAGGGATTTGCCCCCCAGTTTGATTGATAATCATATTGATCCCTCAGCCTGTATGTCTAATACCTTAAGGGTTCCTTCGACAAAGAGAAGGGGGGGTTTGCAACTAAGCCAAAGTAGTCGAAGAAGTCGATCAGAACAGAACTCTCACCCGAGAACTTACCCTCCGTAGACATGGATGTTCTCTGCCACAGACTGGAATGCTATTTTATGGCACAACTACAGCCTCTTTTGTGTATACTGGATCTAATAGAGCAACGTCTTATACAAATAAATATTCATAGAGGGTCCATTCAGAGCATGCCAGATAGTAATAGCTTCAGTGCTTTGAATCCATTATCTAACTCCTTTGTTCCATGATCTGAGACGTGCAGAGCAGATAGGCAAGGGGGTGGAAGTATGGGGCCACAGCAATGTAATCTCCAGAAGATTATGGAGAGTAATGCACATTTAGCAGCGGATCATGGGAGGGCCCTAACTGACTTAAACTGTGAAAGTGATAATGCCCCCTCGATGGCAAATCACGTTGGCCCAAGATTAGATTTAAACCCCAATATAATCAACCTACGTGTAAAACAAAATTTCTCCCACCCCCCCGCCCCTAGAGAAACCCCCAACCCCAACAGTAATGGGTGAAGTAGGAGGGGAAATACATGGGGGGAGGCCCCACAGGCTCCAGAGGGTGCAGACATTAGACTAGCCAACGGAAGCTTGTCCATACGTCCGTGAGATGGTAAATGTTACAGAGCTTAGACAAGGTCAGGTTGAGACAACAGCGCAACTTATGGCAAAGACATTATATTGGCTTGCTATGTTTACACGAGGTGGCCCTCATTTACATAGGCATATCCTAATGGCAAGAAGAGTATCATGGCTATGCTTTGCTCCAAAAATATAATGGGGTATTACAGTGTGGTGAACCTCGATAGTCTAGGATTTGTGGGGAATATGCTGAACCAACTTCCAATCGCCCCATCATTAAGCTATTAGATATTTGCTCTCCCTTTAAGTCAATTTTATAAACTGAGGACAGAGGTGGGGAAACCCAGATATGCTAGCCATTAACCCTGGGTGTAGTTCCGCTACGTGGAACTCCGCGAAGTGGAAAAAAACTCTGCTGCACTACGCGGAGCTCCGAAAGCGGCGGAGTGCGATAGAAAAATGCCGTTTGCAGTGATTTGCGGTGCCAGATGCTTGTCCGCACTGTGCAATCATCGCGAACGGCACCATGCACAGCGCAAGTGGGCGCTGCTTTCCTTTCTGCCACTCGAGTAGATTTTTACTCGAGCTGCAGCTTTCTCAACGCAAATGGACAGTTTCTCAGCGCGAGCGGTCGCGAGCATACGCGACCACTCGCAATGAGAAATCTGCCCCCCCGCCTTGAGAAATCTCACCGGGAGGTTGATTTTCCACACTTGCACTCGCCAACTTGATATTGACGATCGCGAACAAGAAACAATCTCGCCGGTAGGTGGATTTTCCTCGCTCGCGCTCGCCAACATGACGTTGACGAATGCGAGTGAGGAAAAAAACTCTGCTCCGTAACGCGAAGCGGAGTTTTTGGGAACTCTGCGATCTCCGCGTAATGCGGAGTGCAGAAAACTCTGCGAGCAGAGTGGAGTTCACGTCCAGGGTTACGAGCCATCTCAACTTGCAAAGCAACTTACAGAGGAGAAATGGTGCAATACCACTGAGCAATAGATATGCCCCACTGGAGAGTCTAGAGGATTGCGACAGACTGGTCCCTAAAGCCAAAACCCTGGTGGGAGTAGGGAAGCCTGGGGAGGCCCACATAAAGAAAAGAGATACGAGAGTGGGGGGTAGACTCTTTAAAGTTGGTTACTTGGAACATAGCAGGTCTTAATAGAAAAAAGGATAACCGGGACTGGCTGAGGGAGGCTTCTAAATACTATATATTATTTCTCCAGGAGACGTGAGAGGCAGGTCCGTCCTCCTTAGAGGAATTTTGCTCCTTCCAAACCCCAGCGATACTAGCCAGGTCTGGTCGGGCCAGAGGTGGTATTTTGACTCTGTTAGCAAATACCATCAATGTAAGAGTCCTGAAGTTCCTAGATATTTTGCCTTATTTTCAATAATTTGTGATCATAATCAATTTTTATAATAACTTTTTTGAGGCGGATATGGCACAAGTGGTTGACTCGCTGGAACAGGCGATTGATTAAATTATTTTACGCCCTCGCAAAGCCCTGGATCTCATATGGGTGGGGGATTTTAATGCCAAATGCTGTCAAAAGATGGGGGGACCTGTATGTGGGTTAACAGACTATGAAGGCGATAACATGGCCCACTTCGAACATGGTACTTACGGTAATGCCTTCAACAGGCTTTCGATGATGTGGAACTTGATGATTTTAAATAGCATAAACCCACTTCTTGGTACCTTAGAGGCAACATTCGGAAGTGCAGATAAAGGCTGTATGCTAGATTATATCATTGTTTCAGGCACGTTCAGTGGGAGACTTAGTGAATATGCAGGCAACATTTTCAGGGCTTAGTGATCACACTCCTTTGGATTGTGATCCTAAACAGTAGGGAAAACGGAAGAATTATCCAGACAAAGTTCCAAAACCTTTGCTAGCGAGGGAAAATGGTTTTATCTTAAAATAGGGCAAAGTGGACAAATCGATTTCCTCCCTAAGGTTTTGCATCATAAACAGACGTAGATCATGGCCTGTTTAGACCCAAATGTGAACCCCAAACAGGTTAAAGTTTACTTTGTAGAACTATTAGATGAAATCAAACTTTAGATGACAAGGCCGTTTCCATCTAAAAAATCATCCCCAGAATGTTGGTTTAATACCTTATGTACTAAGGCTCTATCTAACCTCCTTAAGGCCCTACATAGTCCCTTTGATCCAGAATCTAATGGGCAAATACAAGGAGGCTAGAGGGAATAGGTTAAAAACTTTAAGGGAGCAAGCATGGGCAGATCTGAGGAGAGCAATAGATTTAAAAAGATAGTAGAGGATTTTGGAAGGTTGTAAATGTACCCTTTTTTAAGCATGCCGTAGGTCCCTCTTTAGATACTCATATTGAGGAAGCAGGATGGGTGACACATTTTCAAAATATTTTCAAAGCTCCCTAGAGACAGTAAGCTATATTATTCCTCTATTAAAGAAGGAAAAGAACACCTTCATAGTGTTCTTGCAGGGTGAGATCTTGCGGGCTTTAGCACAAACTATTTCCCTTAAAGCCCTTGACCCTGATGGGGTTCCTGCAGATATTTTTATGGATCCCCAAGATCTATGGTCCCCTCTATTGACTAATGTTTTTAAGGCAATAACCAAAGTGGGCCCCCCAACTCATGGAAGCATTCTACAATCATTCCCATACATAAAAAAAGGGGATAAGGGAGAGCCAAACAATTCCAGGCCAATATTGTTGATAAATAGTACAGCTAAATTGATGGGTCCTTAAGTCCTAATAGATTGGAGGAATGGGCTAAGGAGAGTCAAAGTCTTTCTATAGTCCAATACGGGTTCAGGAAGGGGAAGGGACTAGTGACCCATGTCTTAATTTAAGCATGGTGGTCGCTAAGAATATGGCTGCGAAGAAGGTGTCACATGGCCCTTGAGGACATTGTCGTTTTCCCTATGTTAGCATGAGCACGCTGCAGACTGTCCATTGCTTTGTGCAAGTTACTACACAAGTTTATTTTGCATGTGACATTCTGAAACTTACACATAGAACCTACAGTTGTTTTCACGCTTTGCAGGTTCCTGGGATTTAGTTTGAACATTGTGAACACGGTCGAACAACAATGCCCCTTGTTATTCTGTTCTGGTCGGGCCCTCACACCTAGACAAAACATGCAGATGCAGCCGTTGGTTGGGAACACGCACTTTGGTCTTATTGGAATACATGGATAGGTAGGGCTCACTTAGAGAGGGACCTTTCTAGGGAGAAGAGCATGACAGCACCTATGATGTAGATCTGTCATCTATAGACTGAGGTACGTGGTCTGCTGATAACGCCCAGAGATCTTCTAACATATACTTATCTTGCTTCTATACAAGGGGAGGGAGGTTAGGTTACGCTGTCATTCATCATGACAGCGACTTTTATGATTTACGGACTATTCGCTATGCTAACCGCATTTGTGTTATGCATTTTTCTGCTGACTGTGGCACGTATACTGCATACTAGAACACATAAGTTAAAATAAATATTTTAAACTTGTTTGTGTCTCTGTCAGATCTTATTGTGGACGAGTACAAGAGTGTGAGCGAAAGGGTGTGTCTTGTAACCGCAATTCCTGAGAGAGTCGGGAGTGTTGTGTTGGGGTGACTAATCACTTGTTCCTCTGTGAGTGAGTAGGAGGGCAAGTGAGACACTATAGCTAGTCGGTCCAGGGCTCATGGGTCCTAAGGTGGTAGGATGACTCAGTCCCTACATACTAAGGTCTCATATGCCCATGCATAGTTCTGTGTTTTCGCAGAATCCCTGCAACATGGCGACGCCAACGTTTGGTCTGGTACTTATTCTCGAGACTCCTGAGTAGCGCCTGTGCTCGTCCACGATACCCTCTCATTGGTTACTGGAGACGTCCATGGTGGGAGGGCTTTGCCTCCTCCAGTTGTAGGGTACACCTATTTCTGTAGGTTTTTCAAGCTTGAATTATAAAAGGTTTTAGACCCGTATTGTGCTACCGTTTTGTTCTATTTTTGCTATATATCATGGCGCAGCCAGTCGCATTTGCGGAACATTGCTGAGTGGCAGTTACACAACATTAGATGCAGCATGGGGTCCCCAATATGGGATCTCCAATTGTTTTTGTGGTCGAGGTGGATCCAACATACCGCTTTGAAGTCTTTTATTCCTGGGTTACATTTCCTGCAGTTGATGCAAATGATAATTTCTTTCATGCTTACACGGTCGCTGCTGCTCCGGCGGCTTATCGTCCTTATGCGGTGATTGAAGTTCCTCTTATGTCCTGGGAGCATACAATTTGGTTTAATGGTGCCCTTCCTCACCCTGGGGCATATTATCAAGAAACGGCGTTAAAATTATCGCCGCTTTAGCGGCAGAAAACTGCCGCTAAAGCGGCGATAATGGGCTTGATAATATGCCCTTGAGAATTCCAATAGAAGCCCATGTTCTGGTGTCAACATGGGCTTCTATTGGAATTCTCAAGGGCATATTATCAAGCCCATTATCGCCGCTTTAGCTGCAGTTTTCTGCCGCCAAAGCGGCGATAATTTTAACGCCGTTCTTGATAATATGCCCCATTGTCTCTTTTGTTCATATGGGCCCCTTAAGTATTGCTGCGGCTTCTTGGCTGGTATTGGCTGGTTTTATACCACATTCCAATTATCTCAATAATAATGTGGCGGAACTTCATTTGCTATATTTGCAAGTAGTTCTACTCTATAGATGAGTGATCCAGTTTATTTCTCGTACTTTTCTAGTGGCTCCGGCTGGAGCTGCACCTCCGGCACCATTACAAGGCGGAGGCCTTGTGATTAGTCCTGTCATAATTAACTCCGTGATGGGCAAACATTCTCAGAATCGTGAAGACTTTCCCTTTTGGATACCTCAGAAAATTGAACAGTTCAATGCTGTTTTTCCACACACTAGTTCTGTTGAGAAACACAGGATCCTCACTGTGTGTTTACCAAGTGGTCTGATTCCCCCTCTAGTGGACTGCAACACCTGGGGGACGGTGTTTGCCTCAGTGTATACACTTCGTTTTGGCACCCCTTCCATGAGCGTTCTGCCGAACGTTCTAAAACGTGAAAAGAATTTGGGGATGAAATTAGTGGGTATTTTTCCCATTGTCTTGGATATGATTCTGGCTAACATTAAGGGTGAAACAGTTTACTTACAGGTACGCCAATGCCTAGCTGCTGTGGCGGACGTTGATTGGGGATGTCAGATGCCGATTATTATTGCGGATGTTTACACATCATTGGGACGCAATAATGTTGGAGGCCGACCATCTACCCAATCTCAGGGTAAACCCCCTCCTGACAAGGAGGGCCGTCCTGTCTTTCCGAAGAAGACATTGGACAAAAATAAACAGCAGCAGAAGCCTAGGTCTCGTGCTGGTTCGCCACCACCTGACGCTTCTGAACGTAGATATGTTTTACGTGACCACTCTAAAATTAAGACACCATAGAGGTTCCAGGTTCCTGATCCCCATTCCCAACAATTTAGCAGAGGGGGATGACAGGATCTCAGATGGGGTGAGTCCACGAAACAAAGGCGAGACCCGTAGTTTGACGTGAAAGTCAAACGGGAGGAGCCACCTCAATATCGTGCCCCATTTAAGAAGAAAAAGTTTGCTGCTGTGACAGCAAAGTATGCCCCAGACGGTGAGAACCCTCCTTCTGGACAGGAGTTGGGCCGTGAATCTCCTTGACAGCGCAGTGGAAGTTACCATAGTTTACCGGACACTCCACCAGCTTCTGGAGGCGAAAGCAACTGACACTTTTATAACTGTTGAAACCGCGGACACCCTCGTAGCTCCCCCTGATAGACTTTATCAAGTAGACCTTCAAATCGAAGGTGATATTAAACGCACTGTAAATGCAGTCTTTTGGAACAACTTGACTTCTTCCTATGACATTTTGTTGGCAGAGGTTTATTGGCCTCCTCCTTTTGTTCTTGCTTCCCCTAGGAGCGAGGATATGATTCTTCCCTCTTTTTCACAGTATGTTCCAGAGGAGACTAAACAAACTTATACTTCGGAGTGGCCCTCTAGCCTTAGCTCCTGCTTTATATCACAATCAGGCGGGTTGAGATAGGGATTCTCCTTTGCATGTTATTCCATTACGGTCTACTCCCAGCCCCAACCTCAATATCCTGTTAAACGTATTGCTAAGGCGTCCGTTAGTGACATTTTGACTGAATTGGAGTATCAGGGTGTAATTGAGCCCTGTGTCTCGTCAATGAATAATCCTCTTTTTGCGATATTGAAACCGGACGGTTCATATTGTGTTGTTTTGGACTATAGACATTTGAATATGTTCGTACCTTTGCAGTACAGAACACAGATAGTTCAGCCTTAGTAAATAATAAAGTATGCAAAAGGTTTAAAACCACCTTAGATATTTCTAATGGATTTTTCAGTCACACATTGGCTCCAGAAAGCTGTGACTTGACCGCATTCAGCGCTCTTGGAAATCAGAGGCGCTATGTGAGATTGCCTATGGGGTATAAGAATAGCCCCGGGGTTTTTGCAGCGTGCATTGTGTCGATTTTACATGAAATTGACCTTGATGCGTGTTCATATGTCAATGACATTTACCTGACAGATGATGAGCTAAATCCTCATCTTACGCATGTGAATCGCATTATCACGCATTTTACCGCTTTAGGTTACAAATTCAATTTTGCAAAATCTCATATTGCGTTTTTGGCCATTCTTTTCCTAGGTTACGAATTGAACAACGAGGGTAAGGGGTTGGCACCCCATTTTTTGGAGTAGTGTGCTCAATTGCAACTTCCAACTACCCTCAAGAAGTTACAATCATTACTGGGTTTCTTAAATTTCGGCAGAACCTACATTCCAGATTATGCTATGCATATCAAGCAGCTATACGCTTTGATACACCCTTCTTTTTCGTCTTCTAGTTGGTATCCGGAACACACCGCAGTACTGCGCTCTCTGCAGTCGGATTTGCTTACAACCCAATACTTACAAACTAGAAAAAATACTACCAATTTGGTCATATGGATTGTACCAGGAGCAGTAGGATTCACTTATGTGACTTTTAATGAAGGGTGACACAGTTCCCATTCCTTATAAATCGCATTTGTATACTCCAGCGGAGTTGCGTTTTTCATCTACTGAAAAGATTTTAACAGCGGTACAGATGGCGTTTCTAAAGGAACTCCCTCTGGCTCAGGGCAAACGCATTTTTGTTGTTTCGCCTGTGCCCACTTTAGAAGCTGTCACAAAGGCAAGTGTACCCAATTCAAAAGTTCTGCATCCATGTTTGGATACAATGGGCTACTTCGTTGACGTCGACTGATGTCAATTTTGTTTTTGATCCTTCTTTACAAACACAAGAGTTTCTACAATATGAACATGTTCATCCTCTTCCTCCATCCCTTCTTCCTCTTGATCAGTACAAATGTATTACTTACACTGATGGATCCGCACAGCCGGCCATTGGTTCTAAACAAGCTTACTCTGCAGCCTGTGCGATTGTTGCGGGTGCGATTGAGAACGGTTATTTTAAATCCTCCCTGGTTCACATGCAATCCTTTGGGAATTGCACGGCACAATTAGCCGAGGTAAGGGCTTTACTTCTAGCTCTTGAATTTGCTGATTCTGAGTTGCCTACACTTGTTGTGTGCAACTCTTTCTACTATGTACAGTCCTTCAATGACAACTTATTTTTTTGGAAACAAAATGATTTTCGAGATTCTAAAGGCAGTGCAATAAAGCATAACACGCTTTGGTGCCGAATGGCCGCTCTTAAGGACCACTTGCCACTCACACAGGTTATCCATACACTAGGGCATCAGCGTGTGGGAGCACACAGTGTTGGTAATTCTATGGCTGATGAAGCAGCCTAATCTGCAGTAGCCACATGTTCAGTTGCAGCCATTTCAAGGTCCAATACTAAAATAGATGATGACATTTTGGCGGCTATATCCACAACGAAGGAGGGTACTCCATTTCTCCAGGGTTTCCCTTCACGTTATACGTATCAGTTATCAACTGACCAGGTACCATTTGTGACGATTCCAACAGTAAGTGATCATTTGACTCCCAATGAAGACCGCAGACTTTCTCTAATTGTGGCCGCCAATGAAGGTATGGTTTCTGCTCACGCAGGGGTGACGGCCACGATTTCTCTTTTACAACAATGCTATTGGTGGCGCAGCTTATACCAACAAACGCACAAATAAGTGCTTTCATGTGACTTTTGTCAACAGATTAAAAGTTCTACTGTTTCATGTCCTCCACAGACACACCTCTTCATTTCTAATCATGCATTTGGGTGTATTTATCTTGATCACTGCGGTCGCTTAACATCCGACAATGCTTTCAAATATATTTTGCTTGCAGTGGATTCATGCACTAGGTTCCTCTGGGTTTGGCCACAGCGCTGTGCTGACGCTCATACTGTTATAAAGGATTTGCATGTCTTTGTAGGGACTTATGCCTGTGGCACCTTCCATTCTGACCAAGGTCTGGCTTTTGCCTCTAAGGCTTACCGTGATTTGATGAAGTCTATTAGGGTGCAGGTGCATTTCTCGTCTCCATATAGACTTGAGGGCAACTCTGTTGTGGAGCGGATGAACAGTGACTTAAAGCAGACTTTAACACCAATGGTATTAGGTACAGGCCGTGGCTGGTTGACTCACCTCTATGGGGTTCAACGTGCACTAAATAATCTCTCTAGAAGATCTTTGGGTGGGCGGACCCCGTTCGAAATGCTATTTGGCATTAAGATGTTTGTGCCCCACCTTGACGGTCTATACTTTGCGGCGACTGCTGCAACATTTGTCGTAGATAACCACTGTGCTATGTTACAGGATCTACAAAATAATCGAGATACTCTGGCAAAAACCCATGTGCCTTCACAACCGGATACAGCAGTGCTGATTCCTCTTTCTGGCTGGCTTCCTAAAGTTGGTGATCTGGTACGGGAGAAAGTGGCGAACAAGAAAGAATTCGGTCCCACATAACGTGCTCCGGTCCCAGTCCTTGGTCTTAAGGGCACCCGAACTGTGATTTTACCTCCACTACCTGGATGCAAAGACAATCATTTCATTTCCATTGAACATGTCAAGTTACACCATATGGCTGATACTCAATAGTATGTCTACAAGCATTTCACGGCGGGATGTTTCCTTACATCAAATGAATTCTATTTCTCCTGATTCTCCCCAGCTACCAGAAGGGGAGATCAAGTCTTCAGTTGATCAATTATCGGTTTGCCGTCTACATATTCAACCTTGGAAAGTGAATATACTTCCCCACCAGTTGAATTGCTGGACACTCAATTATATTCATCTTCTAATCAAGAGCAGCCCCCATTGTTTCATCTCAGTTCCAGCGGTTACTACATCGACCAAGATAATTTTTCTTCAGACACTTCTTCATTGTCTTCGGCTATCTCACTGCCCCCTACATGGATTTGTGTTTTTCATTGCGTGGTTGAAACACACTTACCTGGTCTCGCCATGGACATACATTTGGATCACGTTATCAATGGTGTTCCTCTTCATGTGGATTGGATTTGTGACTGTGTTTTTTCTTTTGATTAATGGCCACCACCTGCCTGAACGCTCTGCTGTGGAACTGGTTGATGGAGTACTGGCCCCTCATTCATCTACCAATAAAATGAAAAGAGACCAAACTCTTGTTAACATTTCAGCAGTCCCAATGGCCGATGGCATTGTTTGGGTTAAAGTGCCATTCCATGTATATGGTCCTACAGAGACCCTGCAAATACCATATGTCTTCCGTGTATCCTTAGGTGATGTTGTTATACCTGGAGCGCATTCAGATGATTGGGATGTTAATGGTGTTCATTCTTTGTTTTCTTATTTGCAATACTATACAGTCGCTGATACAGAGGATTTATATATGAATTCTGCAAATTACACTGATTTATTTTGTTACCAGCATTATGGTCATCACTTTCTCCATAAAACAAGTACTCAGCGTGCAGCTTTTAATTTTACACAATGGGAACATTGCCCTACACCTTCTAAAGGGAGTTCCATAACACAGAAAAAGAAATATACATATTTCACTGGTTACTATCTGTCAGATCCCGCATCATATTATTTCAAATTGAATATCCCCAAATCGAACAAATATATGCTTACCCAGACTAAGGGTCCGATTCCGATTGGGTGCGGAAGGCCCTCCCAGAGGCGTCCAGAGGAGAACAGTACAACCGACTCGTACTGGGAGCCGGGTAAACCAAACGAAGCAGTACGATGCACAAAACCCTTTACTTACCGAACGACACAGTCACTCCTATTCCGTCCTCATTGTCCTAACGAAAAGCCCCCAAAAATGCAGAAAGGAGACGTCCGGAGGCATTTCCAAGTCCGATTCCAAACGCCGAAGTAAGATGCATACTTCCCATGCGCCAAATCCGTCACTACAACCAACACGTCAGAGCAGCCGGAAGGGGAGTATTTCAGCTCTGGCGGGCGCCACAACACGATTCCAGCGAACGAGACGGTGCAGCCATGAATCCGATCATGCATGTCATTCCCATACTCTACCTCTTTGAGCACTACTACAACCGCAAACGACGCGTTCGTCGCAGACGGTAAGTCCGACACCTATACATACAGAATAACAAATACCACGCAAAAAACAATACAACAGAAAGCAGGGTCGCAAATACAGCCAAAAAAATATGACTTGCATTGTGGTGTCAAATTGGTGGTTGGGGGTCAAAGGTGGGTTGGGCAAATACCCACATCAATGTAGAGTCTATATGGGGGGGTGGCAAATACCCACAACAATGTAGAGTCAATATGGGGGGTGTCAAATACCCACAGCAGTGTAAAGTCAATATGGGGGTAGCAAATAACCACAGTAAAGTAGAGTCAATATGTGGGTTGGGGAAATATCCACATCAATGTAGAATCAATATTGCTGTGGGTGGCAAATACCCACAGCAATGTAGAGTCAATATGGGGGGTGGCAAATACCCACAGCAATGTGGAGTCAATATGGGGGTGAAAAATACCCACAGCAATGTAGAGTCAGTATGGGGGTGGCAAATACCCACAGCAATGTAGAGTCAATATGGGGGGTGGCAAATAACCACATCAATGTAGAGTCAATATGGGGGTTGGGCAAATACCCACAGCAATGTAGAGTCAATATGGGGGTGGCAAATACCCACAGCAATGTAGAGTCAATATGGGGGGTGGCAAATACCCACAGCAATGTAGAGTGAGTATGGGGGTGGCAAATACCCACAGCAATGTAGAGTCAATATGTGGGGTGGCAAATACCCACAGCAATGTAGAGTCAATATGTGGGTTGGGCAAATACCCACATCAATGTACAGTCAATATATGGGTTGGGCAAATACCCACAGCAATGTAGAAGCAAATCTGTGGTTTGGGGGTATACACCATACATGTAGATGCATATCTGTGGTTGTGGGGAAATACCCCATACGTATAGATGCATATCTGGGGTTGGGGGAAATACCCCCATACATATAGATGCATATCTGGGTTTGGGGGAAAACACCCCCATACATGAAGATGCATATCTGGGGTTGGGGGAAATACCCCCATACGTATAGATGCATATCTGGGTTTGGGGGGAAATACCCCCATACATGAAGATGCATATCTGGGGTTGGGAGAAATACCCCATACGTATAGATGCATATCTGGGTTTGGGGGAAATACCCCCATACATGAAGATGCATATCTGGGGTTTGGGGAAATACCCCCATACGTATAGATGCATATCTCAGGTTGGGGGAAATACCCCCATATGTTTAGATGCATATCTGGGTTGGGGGGAAATTAACTCCAGAAATTTATACAAGAACAATGAAACTTATGATCAAACCAAGTCCCTAAATCAGTACATGTGGAGTTGCCAGGTAGGTCGCTCCCCCACCACACAGCTCCGCCTGTGCTGTCTGCCCGCTGCTCCTGTAGGTAAGATCGCCCTCCGCTTGTGGCCCCGGTGCCAGTTTTGTCTGCTTGTCTCCCCTTTCCTTTCTGTGCCCCTCGCTGCCCCACTGTTGTTGTGCCCGTGATTTGCCTGCTTTCCCCCCGTTTTTCCTTCTGTGCCCCTCGCTGCCCCACTGTTGTTGTGCCCGTGATTTGCCTGCTTTCCCCCGTTTTTCCTTCTGTGCCCCCGCTGCCCCACTGTTGTTGTGCCCGTGATTTGCCTGCTTTCCCCCCGTTTTTCCTTCTGTGCCCCTCGCTGCCCCACTGTTGTTGTGCCCGTGATTTGCCTGCTTTCCCCCCGTTTTTCCTTCTGTGCCCCTCGCTGCCCCACTGTTGTTGTGCCCGTGATTTGCCTGCTTTCCCCCCGTTTTTCCTTCTGTGCCCCTCGCTGCCCCACTGTTGTTGTGCCCGTGATTTGCCTGCTTTCCCCCCGTTTTTCCTTCTGTGCCCCTCGCTGCCCCACTGTTGTTGTGCCCGTGATTTGCCTGCTTTCCCCCCGTTTTTCCTTCTGTGCCCCTCGCTGCCCCACTGTTGTTGTGCCCGTGATTTGCCTGCTTTCCCCCCGTTTTTCCTTCTGTGCCCCTCGCTGCCCCACTGTTGTTGTGCCCGTGATTTGCCTGCTTTCCCCCCGTTTTTCCTTCTGTGCCCCTCGCTGCCCCACTGTTGTTGTGCCCGTGATTTGCCTGCTTTCCCCCCGTTTTTCCTTCTGTGCCCCTCGCTGCCCCACTGTTGTTGTGCCCGTGATTTGCCTGCTTTCCCCCCGTTTTTCCTTCTGTGCCCCTCGCTGCCCCACTGTTGTTGTGCCCGTGATTTGCCTGCTTTCCCCCCGTTTTTCCTTCTGTGCCCCCGCTGCCCCACTGTTGTTGTGCCCGTGATTTGCCTGCTTTCCCCCGTTTTCCTTCTGTGCCCCTCGCTGCCCCACTGTTGTTGTGCCCGTGATTTGCCTGCTTTCCCCCCGTTTTCCTTCTGTGCCCCTCGCTGCCCCACTGTTGTTGTGCCCGTGATTTGCCTGCTTTCCCCCCGTTTTTCCTTCTGTGCCCCTCGCTGCCCCACTGTTGTTGTGCCCGTGATTTGCCTGCTTTCCCCCCGTTTTTCCTTCTGTGCCCCTCGCTGCCCCACTGTTGTTGTGCCCGTGATTTGCCTGCTTTCCCCCCGTTTTTCCTTCTGTGCCCCTCGCTGCCCCACTGTTGTTGTGCCCGTGATTTGCCTGCTTTCCCCCCCGTTTTTCCTTCTGTGCCCCTCGCTGCCCCACTGTTGTTGTGCCCGTGATTTGCCTGCTTTCCCCCGTTTTCCTTCTGTGCCCCTCGCTGCCCCACTGTTGTTGTGCCCGTGATTTGCCTGCTTTCCCCCCGTTTTCCTTCTGTGCCCCTCGCTGCCCCACTGTTGTTGTGCCCGTGATTTGCCTGCTTTCCCCCCGTTTTTCCTTCTGTGCCCCTCGCTGCCCCACTGTTGTTGTGCCCGTGATTTGCCTGCTTTCCCCCCGTTTTTCCTTCTGTGCCCCCGCTGCCCCACTGTTGTTGTGCCCGTGATTTGCCTGCTTTCCCCCCGTTTTTCCTTCTGTGCCCCTCGCTGCCCCACTGTTGTTGTGCCCGTGATTTGCCTGCTTTCCCCCCCGTTTTTCCTTCTGTGCCCCTCGCTGCCCCACTGTTGTTGTGCCCGTGATTTGCCTGCTTTCCCCCCGTTTTTCCTTCTGTGCCCCTCGCTGCCCCACTGTTGTTGTGCCCGTGATTTGCCTGCTTTCCCCCCGTTTTTCCTTCTGTGCCCCTCGCTGCCCCACTGTTGTTGTGCCCGTGATTTACCTGCTCTCCCCCCGTTTTCCTTCTGTGCCCCTCGCTGCCTATCGCCATTCCCGCCGCTGCGTCCCTGCGGCCCCGCCCCCTGACTGCCCATTCGCTGCCCCTGCCTCCCGCCTCCCAGCTGCTCCTCCCTCCCACCTCCCCATAAATGGCGGCCGCTGCCGGCTGAGGAGAGCGACCCTTGACCTTGCCAGGTAGGTCGCTCCCCCACCACACAGCTCCGCCTGTGCTGTCTGCCCGCTGCTCCTGTAGGTAAGATCGCCCTCCGCTTGTGGCCCCGGTGCCAGTTTTGTCTGCTTGTCTCCCCTTTCCTTTCTGTGCCCCCGCTGCCCCACTGTTGTTGTGCCCGTGATTTGCCTGCTTTCCCCCCGTTTTTCCTTCTGTGCCCCTCGCTGCCCCACTGTTGTTGTGCCCGTGATTTGCCTGCTTTCCCCCCGTTTTTCCTTCTGTGCCCCTCGCTGCCCCACTGTTGTTGTGCCCGTGATTTGCCTGCTTTCCCCCCGTTTTTCCTTCTGTGCCCCTCGCTGCCCCACTGTTGTTGTGCCCGTGATTTGCCTGCTTTCCCCCCGTTTTTCCTTCTGTGCCCCTCGCTGCCCCACTGTTGTTGTGCCCGTGATTTGCCTGCTTTCCCCCCGTTTTCCTTCTGTGCCCCTCGCTGCCCCACTGTTGTTGTGCCCGTGATTTGCCTGCTTTCCCCCCGTTTTTCCTTCTGTGCCCCTCGCTGCCCCACTGTTGTTGTGCCCGTGATTTACCTGCTTTCCCCCCGTTTTTCCTTCTGTGCCCCTCGCTGCCCCACTGTTGTTGTGCCCGTGATTTGCCTGCTTTCCCCCCGTTTTTCCTTCTGTGCCCCTCGCTGCCCCACTGTTGTTGTGCCCGTGATTTGCCTGCTTTCCCCCCGTTTTTCCTTCTGTGCCCCTCGCTGCCCCACTGTTGTTGTGCCCGTGATTTACCTGCTCTCCCCCCCGTTTTCCTTCTGTGCCCCTCGCTGCCTATCGCCATTCCCGCCGCTGCGTCCCTGCGGCCCCGCCCCTGACTGCCCATTCGCTGCCCCTGCCTCCCGCCTCCCAGCTGCTCCTCCCTCCCACCTCCCCATAAATGGCGGCCGCTGCACGGCCGCGCAGCGGACGTGCGCAGCGGGCGCGCCGCTGGCGCGCCGAAGGCGCGCCTAAGGCAAGCCCGTCTGCGCCCGTCCGCGACTGGACCGCGCCCAGCGCCAGAACCCCTGGATCCCACCGATGCAACACCACTCGACGGACCTACGACGCCGCCACACTCACCGCACTCAATGCCGGCCGGAACCCTGCCTGCTACCGAGCCTCACCGAGACGCACCCACGGACCCTTCACCTGCCAAACCTGCCGATTCACCTGCCCCCTGACGTGCACCACCTCCGCCAAGTCGAGCAACAGCAGCAACCACCTGAAATGCATCCTGCTGAACACCCGCTCCGTCCACAGGCACGCCGTGGAACTCTGGGACCTGCTCGACGCAACAGCACCGGACATCGCCTTCCTCACCGAAACCTGGATGAACGCCTCCTCAGCGCCTGACATCGCCATAGCCATCCCGGATGGATACAAGATCACCCGGAAGGACCGCGTCAACCAGACGGGAGGAGGCATCGCCATCGTACACAAGAACACCATCCGCATCTCGACTAACTCCGACGAGACCTTCACCGCCGCCGAACACCTACACTTCCAGATACACACGGACCCCAAGACCACCCTCCGAGGCACCCTCATCTACAGACCCCCGGGACCACGCACACTATTCAGCGAAGACATCGCAGACTTCATCAGCCCGCACGCCATGCCCTCCGCCGACTACATCCTCCTAGGGGACCTCAACTTCCACCTGGAGAACAACAACGACAGAAACACCACCGCCCTGCTGGACAACCTCGCCAACCTCGGACTCAAGCAACTGGTGAACACGCCCACCCACTACGCCGGCCACACGCTTGACCCCGTCTTCTCGTCCAGCAAGCACATCTCCTTCAGCCACGCCACCGGACTCCACTGGACCGACCACAGCTGCGTCCACTTCAGCTTCAGAAAGACTGCGACCCACCACCACCCGCAACAGGCTCCCCGCCGGAGCTGGAGCAAGATCACCGCCGAGCAGCTCACCGCCTCCCTCAGCCAGAACACACCCACCGACACAACGGACCCAAGCGAAGCAGCCAGCAACCTCGCCAAGTGGCTGACCGCCTGCGCCGACGACCTCGCACCACTAAAAAACCCTCCCAGCAGACCCGGAAGCAAGAAAACCCCTTGGTTCACCAACGAACTCAAGGAATCCAAGAAGAACTGCCGCACTCTCGAGAAAACCTGGCGACTCGACCAGACCACAGACAACAGGACCGCCCTCAAGCACGCCACCCGCAAACACCACCAGCTGATCCGTGCCACCAAGAAGTCGGCACTCAAAGAACGACTGGACAACAACGCCCATGACAGCAAGGAACTTTTCAGCATCGTCAAAGAGTTCTCCAACCCCAGCGCCGGAAACAACGACATCACCCCCTCGCAAGACCTCTGCAACTCACTCTCCGCGTTCTTCCACCGCAAGATCACCGACATACACAACAGCTTCAACGCACAAACAACGCACCCTACCGCCGAACCAATGCCCGCCACCACCACCCTCTGCAACTGGACCCCGATCAACACCGAAGACACCACCCGCACGATGAACTCCATCCACTCCGGATCACCAACCGACCCCTGCCCACACCACGTCTTCAACAAAGCCGACGCCACCATCGCACCCCATCTCCGGGACATCATCAACTCCTCCTTCCGCACCGCCACCTTCCCGGAGAGCTGGAAGCACGCCGAGCTTACCGCCCTCCTGAAGAAACCAACGGCGGACCCCACCGACCTCAAGAACTACCGCCCCATCTCGCTCCTTCCGTTTCCGGCCAAAGTCATCGAGAAGACCGTCAACAGACAGCTTGCCGCCTTCCTCGAGACGAATGGATCCCTCGACCCCTCGCAGTCCGGGTTTCGGGCCAACCACAGCACCGAGACCGCCCTTATCGCAGCCACCGACGACATCAGAACCCTAACCGACAACGGGGAAACAGCTGCCCTCATCCTCCTGGACCTCTCCGCGGCGTTCGACACCGTCTGCCACCGCACCCTAGTGAAGCGCCTCAGCAACATCGGAATCCGAGAGAAAGCACTGGAATGGATCATCTCGTTCCTCGCCGGAAGAACCCAGAGAGTCCGCCTCTCCCCGTTCAGATCCGAAGCCACCGAAGTCATCTGCGGCGTTCCACAAGGATCCTCACTCAGCCCGACCCTCTTCAACGTCTACATGAGCCCCCTCGCAGCCATCGCACGCCGACACAACCTCAACATCATCTCCTACGCCGACGACACCCAGCTGATCCTCTCCCTCACCAACGACCCCACTACCGCCAGAGCCAACCTGCACGACGGGATGAGAGACGTCGCCGACTGGATGAGGAACAGCCGCCTTAAACTGAACTCAGACAAGACGGAAGTCCTCATCCTGGGCTCATCACCCTCCGCCTGGGACGACTCCTGGTGGCCCCCGGCCCTGGGCACCGCACCCAAGCCAACGGACCACGCACGCAACCTGGGCTTCATCCTGGACTCCTCCCTATCAATGACCAAACAAGTCAACGCCGTCTCATCTTCATGCTTCAACACCCTGCGCATGCTCCGCAAGATCTTCAGATGGATCCCCACTGAAACCAGGAAGACCGTCACCCAGGCACTCGTCACCAGCCGACTGGACTATGGGAACACCCTCTACGCCGGAACCACAGCCAAACTTCAAAAGAGACTCCAGCGCATCCAGAACGCCTCCGCACGACTCATCCTGGACATCCCCCGACACAGCCACATCACCGTACACCTGAAAGACCTGCACTGGCTCCCCGTCAGCAAGAGAATCACGTTCAGACTCCTCACCCACGCACACAAGGCCCTCCACGACCTGGGCCCAAAGTACCTCAACGACCGCATGTCCTTCTACACGCCCACACGCCAGCTACGATCAACCAGCCACGCCCTCGCCACCGTACCACGCATCCGCAGAACCACCGCCGGAGGAAGATCCTTCTCCTACCTGGCGGCCAAGACCTGGAACTCCCTCCCCACTCACCTTCGGCGAACCCAGGACCATCTCGCCTTCAGGAAGCAGCTCAAGACCTGGCTGTTCGAGCAGTAACTTACCCCCTCCCCCAGCGCCTTGAGACCCTCCCGGGTGAGTAGCGCGCTCTATAAATGCCGTGATTGATTGATTGATTGATCCTGCAGAAATGTCCACATCACCAATCACAAGGGTCTTTTTCAATGAAAGGCATTCACACACTGTTCCAGCAAAAATAACTGGCAACGTTGAGGAATGGGTAGAGTGGAGATGCAGGTGCTCCAGGGACCCTTAACAAACAAGCAAAGACTCATCAACTACTAAATGGTCTCTTACAAACCTGTGAAATAATGTGGGCTGATATGCAAACAAGACAGACAAGCCACCTACTGCAGCTCAAGGACTGTATGTGTGTGTGGGGAAGCTGTCTTAGCCTGGGATGACACACATGACGTGGGGTGGAAGCCCATAGACCACCATGGGTGTTGACATCCAATCAGAGAGTGTTCAGCATACCCTTGGAATTACCATGATGGCATTTACGCATTGGTCGATGGGCAGGTGCACCAGGGTCACCTGTGGGCCATGGTTTGGTGGGCCTTCCTAGACCACAACAATGTACTTACCCACTTACACAGTCCCCACCAGGCCACTGCAACATTAGGTCACAATTTCCATGGATCACCAGCTGTTCTGTAAATAGAGGATGAGGGACAGCCTTTGGGGCATAACCATCATGGTGCACTGCTTTACATGCCTTGACAGAGGTAGTGTCATCTCGACCACACGAACATGACTTTCAGGTCATGGCAGGAGCAGGGATTTGGCGTTGAATGTAGGGTCCTTGCAGGGAGGCAAGTCGCAACTGGACAGTCTGACCTACATACCCAACTTTGATCAGCAGCATTGTTCATTTTACTACAAAGCCTTTGTCCGGTAACAGCACAGAGGCCAGGTTCAAGAGATGATCACAGATTGTGTGCCAATTACTTTCTGAGGGCCTGAGCATCATTGTGATCACAATCCGAACATGGGTCTATAGCATGTCGTGTATGTATAATAAGGGAATGTCATCATCAGGTAGGTACAGTTAGCACGCTAAATACTAGGGGAATAGCACATTTGATGGTGGACCAGGAAATAGAATAAGCACACATATGTGTGTATCACAAAGTGAATGCATAAGTCCACCACAACACACACAGAAACATCGCAGGACAACACTACTCCAATGTACTAACAAAAGTATGACATTGTGATGCATCTGTGTACAGTAAAGCACAGTGGATATCAGCACAGACAACACACATGTCCACAGACACTCAGTACTGCGTTTATTGTCTCCAACTACAACAACACAGAAGTGGTTGTGTCACAGTTGTGATGGAAATATTTCTAGTCAAAAACCATATTGGTTTTGAAAGAAGCATGGGCCCACAACAATATAGGATACAGTCCCCATGTGTGGACTGGTACGGCTGAACACAAATGCCAATCTGCATGTGTCTACGGTCATCTTTTGAGAATGTCATTCGCAGCCAATATCCATCTAGCCCCTCAATCTGTAGTGTATGCCGGAAATTAATAATCCCATTTTGAATGTGCAGATTGTGTCCTGTATAATAGTATGAGTACGCATGTGTCACAGGACGTAGGATCCACAAACAGTGTTGGTGTGGCTAGTGCACAGCTCATTGGGTAAGATAAGCTGCCAGCACGGGTGAGGATGCTGGGGTGGTGGCTCAATCTGTGGCTCAAAAACACAAGTGACATAGTCATGCTGAAGCCAGGAAATATGGGTACCTCTCGTGAGGATGAATGACATGGGCAGAATTAAGTCCGCTTTGTCCACATTTGGGACTGAAACCATTTCCAAAACAATCTATTGAAACATCAAGGAGACTTTCAACAAACACATATTTCAATCAGGCCATAAGCCCGTATTTAATGTGCACGATGTGAGCCCTCATGGACACACAGAAGGGCAACCGTTGCTAAACCAGATCAGAGTTAACAAAAGTTTTGAGAATGCAAAAACTCATGGAACTGGGTGTACTGTTCCAGTGTCAAATGTGTGTTTGTTCACAGTGCAATGTGTTTTCCTCAGCACAACCAGAGACATCATCACAATGACCATCTCCCTTGGTGTCATCATACTTCAGACATTCAAAGTCAGAATGCCAGCAATAACCATGCGTGTGTAGTGTGCTGGCAAGTGTGGGCATGCGTACCCGGGCTAGTCTTAACCCAGGTAGAACAACAACACACATTCCTTACTTGGACATTGATGGAGCTGTACCCCTCAAAGGAATGGATTGCCATCCATTGTTCCTGATTCATGACATTGCAAATGTAGCAATTACCACATCCATCCCTGTGCACTTTTCAAGGTCAATAATGACCAATTAATGAGTACAAATACCTACAAAGGGTGAAATGCCACATATGCCAATACACAACTCAGACAAGGCAAGGCTAGGTTGAGGCAACGTTTCCAGTGATGCCAATAGGTCTTGCATATGACAGTGTACTCAAAGTGGACATTCAAACAATCAGTCATGAAAATCCATTGGCAGACAGCAAGCTGTAGACAACACATTCCACATCTTCATATTTACTTTGGCAAATGTATTTGACCACAAACATACACAACATCTACCAATATGTACACATCAACATTACCTCCTGGCCTGCATGAAATATACTTGTGCAGGTATGACCCCTCTCACATCCACCCCAAAGTGCATGCTCAAATTTCAACACTAGCAAACACACAAGCATGTCATAAGCCACATCTGCTGCAGTTATTTGGAAAAACATATCTGCCCGCAAGCTACAGCCTTGTACTGAAACTGTTCAAACTCAATTGTCACAAGCTCACTCATGCTCTGCCCTTCTCACATACACACCTACATGCACAGCACCACTCTTCATCACTATGTACACAACTCGCACATACATGACATGCACACTATGTACTGTACTCATCACCTCCTCAGCAGACGACAATCTTTACATGTAGAAATGACCACGCTCATCACCATTAGCACCCTCAGCAATGTATTTGGAATGCACTCATATCACAATGTGCAGCACCACTGCCCACTCTGACATGCAAACTTAATACATCACCACATCTCACAAAAAGACACTTACATTGCTCAATGGATATGTCCTCAGTCAGTCACATATCATCACACACACACCCTACTCTGCTTAAGTTACACATATTGTCATTTCAGAAACACATGCATACACAGATGCAATAACAACATACATCAAGTATATGACACTAGACAATTCACCTTTCTGCACACTAAACTACACGACTGGCATATACCCTTCACATACACTTATCCACTTTGTCACAAAGGACAGGTTGAACCTTGTCTCACTGTGGCACTGTCACATCCACATATGACTTACATGCTCAATAACACCATTCACTATTGCACATCAGCAACTATCCTCACTCATTTGAAAATGCATGGTTACTGTCATCCCTCACTGTAGACACACGGACAACAGCTCACCACCTGCCAGAATACAACCTTGTCTAAGTGCTTCAACAACTATCTCATCTACCCATTCATCCAATACCTTGCACAAGATTCAACCAGTTGCATACTCTGAATCACATAATGCTAACTGTAAACACTCACATAGGGGGAATGTGGATACCTCATGTCTCCTACACAAGATCTGCCTATGCACTCAACTCATACCTCATACTCTTTGACAACCACTAAATTTGTCCTGCCACCAGGACGTATGTATCTCCACTCAAACCAATATTTAAAATACTAGTCCCTCTCACCTTTACCCTTGTTCAAGCAAGCTCAGCACATGCAACATGAACCATTGACTATACATCTGCAGCCAGGACGCATATTTCCATCAACACATCCTCCCATGTGTGGCAACTAAAAGCATGATGGAGTCTCCAGATCTTGGAGCATTTGCACAGTAGACAGACACACATCCTTTCTGTGCACTCATTGTCCACTTGCCTTACCACATGGACCACTTGGCAATTCAACAGACATCACAGCACTCATAGTTTTGCTTTTTGTGACATGGAACAGCATCAATCTGAGATCAAATCAACACCCTTGTCAGTCATCAACAAAATACATATGACACACAATTCATATGCTCAACTACGACTGGTGTGTGGTTGCAAAATGCAATCCAAGCTGGGACAATCCCTAAACACCATACTTGTAATTTAACGAAACAAAAGCAGGATTGGATGAACAACTTCTAAATGAGTGAACAATAGACTATTATGAAAACACACACCTTGCCTAGCATAAACCCATGCAGTAATTGGAGTCCAGTAGAAGCACAGTGTCAGAAGACTGTGAGAATACTGCTCAGCTTACACTCACCATGGGCTCAGGAAATGCATCAGATGTGTTCACAGCCATGAAGGGTTTTTGCCCACAGTGGAATTCCACCTGTTGCAAGGTTGACATTTCTACTATTCCACAAGATCTGAAGGAGACACAGACATGGGTCCACCACTATCAAGTCACATGCAAGCATTGTAACATCACTTTGTGTACATGGGTGTATCCAAAGTCACTGCCATGTAGTCAACATTCATATGTATCCAGGTGAATCAATGAGGCAGGTGCCTTACTGCACATCCCAAACATATGCATAATACTACGCCTAAACTGTTGCACTTTGAGACACTTGCACTATGTTGACAAATGAAAGCATGATGTAAGTGTGTGTGTGTAGAGAATTATAAACTAAGGGCCACATGCATCAAACTTAGAAATTGCGATTCCTAAATTGCGATTTTTAAGAAATCGCAATTTAGGAATTGCAATGCCTTATGCATGTAGGAATCGCAAAAAAAAATGCGATTCCTACACATTCCTTATTTGCGACTCGCAAATTGCGAATCGCAAATAAGGAATGGCTTCCCATTCATTCCTATGGGCCTGGAGGCCAATAGGAATCAATGGAAATTGCATGCGCAATTTGCGAGTACCAAATAGGTACTCGGAAATTGCGTATGCAATTTCAAGGGTGCAAGGGTGCCAAAGGGACACGCTGATGCACCCCTGAAAGTGCAATTAAAAAACATGTTGCACACACACATGCCCCAAGGGTATGTTTGTGTGCAACATAGAACTTTGAAAAATGCACTTTTGTGTATTTTACACAGTTTTCGCAAATTACCATCAACTTTAAGTTGATGGTAATTTGCGTTTCTTAAAAGCGAAATCGCTAATTTATTTTTTTTGTTGCATTGCATTTAGGGAATCGCAATTTGCGATTACTTAAATAGCCATTTTTGCATTTGGGATGATGCACCCCAAATGCAAAAATTGCGGTCGCTAAGGGGTAGATTTCCCCCAGGGGGGGCAGAAAAGCCCACTAGAGCCAGGGATTTCAATAAAATTAAAAAGGAAGCGACCCCTTGGGCAAGGGTCGCTTCCAGAGGGCCAATTTTTTTTAATGTTTATTCTGCCGGCCCGTTTTTTTGCCCTTTCTGCCCCCAAGGGGGGGCAGAAAACCCCACTAGACACCAGGGAGGTATTTAAATTTAAATGGAAGCGACCCCTTGGGCAAGGGTCGCTTCCAGGGGGCAAATTTTTTTTTAATGTGTATTCTGCCCCCCCTGGGGGCAGATCGGCCCTTTACACTAGACACCAGGGAGTTCTTTAAAATTTAAACGGAAGCGACCCCTTGGGCAAGGGTCGCTTCCAGGGGATTGATGTATTGGTTATCTTTTTTTCTGCCCTCCCCCCTGGTGGCGGATCGGCACGTTTTTGTGGCCTTTCTGCCCCCGGGGGGGGGCAGGAAACCCCACTAGGCATCAGGGATTTTGTTTTGTGTGTAAGGTGGTAAAATTTGGTTAATGTTTTTCTGCCCCTTTTTGGCCTTTCTGCCCTAGGCGGGAGGGGGAGGCAGAAATCCCTACTAGGCACCAGGGAGTTATTTCTTTTGCAAGGGGGCACATTTCTGTCTGCTGTTTTCTGCCCCACCTGGGGGACAGATCGGCCTGGCAGACAACCTCACCCGATCCCTTGGGCAAGATCACCCCCCATTTTTCTCAGCCCTATTTGAAGGCCCATCTGGCAGATTGACCATTTGGGTAGTGACATAGCGTGTTATAATGTTAATTGTTTTATTTCTTGTGAATTGCAATTGTAATGCTTTATTTCTCCCTTTTGTTCTATTGAAAGGCGTTTGCTCTTTAGACTGTTCCAGGTTGCGGTTTCGTTACTGGTGGTTCTGCTGTTTGTGTAGTTGCATGTGTTTGGTAAGAGACTTTTTTTGTACAATGTAAATGTGTTTAATTTCCCTGCATGAATGTGTTTTTTGCAAATGGTGTAATAATAGCAGTATGTTTGGCTTCTGTTTTTTGATTGTCAAAAACGTTTTGCATTTGTGCTCTATGTGTATTTTGTTGTCTTGTGAGTAATTGGTTTTGTTTTTTTCTTTCTAGTGGGATATCGTTGGTTTTTGCTGTGTCTCTGCAGAGTAGGTGCTGGTGAGTGTAGCTGTCTCTTGCAAGTGAATCGTATAGTTTTTGACTATATAGAACTTTGTGATAAAGGCACACATTTTTTTACTTACTTATTTTGCACAGTGTTGGTTGTTGTTGACTTGTTTGTGCAGTCTCCTTTCTTAGTAAGGATAATGGCTAGCCGCAGGATTACTGCTCAGCAGGTTGTTGGTATGCTTTTTGAGTCTTCCTCTGACCATGGTTCAGAGACTGACTCTGCATCTGAGGCAGAGGAGGGAGGGGAAGATTCAGGCAGTGAGTTTTCTCTTCACATGGAATCATCGGATGATGAAGCTACTCTCAGTGCGGATGAAGCTACTCTTAGTGCGGATGAAGGGCCTGTGTTAGAGGAGGACATTGATGTGCCGATAGTGCGGCAAGAGGCATCTGGGCTGCAGCCTGGGGCTGCAAGGCTTCCGGTTGGAAGTGATGACCTCTGGGTTGCCCCAGGCATGGTGCAGCCGGCATTGCCAGACTTTACTGGTGTTCCAGGGTGTAGAGTGAATACAGAAAATATTTTGCCAATACATTTTTTTCAGTTGTTTATGGACGATGTGTTTTTGGCAGAGATTGTTGAGCAGACTAATTTGTATGCCGAACAGTTTTTGAGGGACAACAGTGCCAGCCTTAGGCCCCACTCTAGAGCTACCCGGTGGACTCCCACAAATCTGGAAGAGATGAAGTAGTTCTTGGGTTTAACTTTTTTGATGGGCTTGCTAAGGAAGCCATCAATGTCTTCATATTGGTCTACTAGTCCCTTGATGGCAACGGCTATATTTCCGGCAGTCATGAGTCGTGATAGGCATTTGCTTCTGCTTCGGATGCTGCATTTTGTCGATAATGGTTTAGCGTTGCCACGAGATCACCCTGATTGTGACCGTCTTTTTAAGATTCGGCCTGTCCTTGATCACTTTGTTGATTGTTTTTCTGAGATCTATGCTCCAGGGAAAGAAATAGCAGTGGATGAGTCTTTGGTGTTGTTCAAGGGCCGCTTGGTTTTTAGGCAATACATTCCTAGTAAGAGGGCACACTATGGAATTAAGCTGTATATGCTGTGTGACAGTAGGACTGGATATGTCTCTAATTTCAGGGTGTACACCGGTAAGGAATCCAGGATTAACCCCCTGGTTGTCCGTCCAGTTTTGGAGTGACTGAGAAAATTGTGTGGGAACTTGGTAGAGGACTTTTTAACAAAGGCCACCATTTATATGTAGATAACTTCTACACTGGTGTGCGGTTGTTCAGGGAATTGGCCAAAGTGGACACTGTTGCTTGTGGCACAATCCGCTCTAACCGTAAAGGTTTCCCAAAAGAACTTGTTTGTCAAAAGCTTGTGCGGGGACAGTGCAGTGCGTTGCGAGGAACTTCTAGCTGTGAAGTTTTCAGACAGGAGAGATGTCTACATGCTGACTACCATCCATGATGAAAGCACTTCACCTGTGACTGTTTGGGGTCAGGTTGCTGAAGCACGCAAAGCTGTGTGCATTTTAGACTATAATAGGCACATGGGTGGTGTTGATAGAGTAGATCAGAGGTTGGAACCTTACACTGCTCTTCGTAAGGCTTACATTTGGTATAAGAAGTTGGCTATCCCTCTTTTCCACTTGGCAACCTTTAATGCTTTTGTTGTGTTCAAGGATTCTTGTCCTGAGTCAAAGATGACTTTTGCTAAGTTTCAGGAGTCTGTAATAGGCAGCCTTGTTGTAGTGGAACAGGCAAGTGTTCCTAGAGTTGGAGTGGTGGAGGATGTGGCTAGATTGAAAGATCGCCACTTTCCTGATCACATTCCTCCCACACCCTCAAAAGACTTTCCCACTAGGAGATGTAGAGTCTGTTGGCGAAGAGGTACGCGGAAGGAGACTTGTATGTACTGCCCCGAGTGTCCTTCTAACCCTGGGCTGCATGTGCCTGCTTGTTTTAGAACGTACCACACCCAAAATAATTTTTGGGAGCATCCATGAGTGGTAAAGTGAACTGCCTGGTCTGTATTGTTTAAAAAATGTTGTTCTGTTTCAAGGTTGGCATTAGTGCAATGTATTTAGTTTCAGATTTTGTGTTAGTAGATTTGTATCTATTTGCAATTTGTTTGTGTTTTCTTTTTTGTATAAAAAAATCCTAAATGTGATGGCGGTGTGTGTAGGCTGGCGCTTGGCTGGTGGTGTGCGTGGACTGGTGCTTGGCTGGCGGTGTGCGTGGACTGGTGCTTGGCTGGCGGTATGCGTGGACTGGCGCTTGGCTGGCGGTGTGCGTGGACTGGTGCTTGACTGGCGGTGTGCGTGGACTGGCGCTTGGCTGGTGGTGTGCGTGGTCTGTTGCTTGGCTGGCGGTGTGCGTGGATTGGCGCTTGGCTGGCTGTGTGCGTGGACTGGCGCTTGGCTGGTGGTGTGCGTGGACTGGTGCTTGGCTGGCGGTGTGCGTGGACTGGCGCTTGGGTGGCGGTGTGCGTGGACTGGCGCTTGGCTGGCGGTGTGCGTGGTCTGGTGCTTGGCTGGCGGTGTGTGTGGATTGGTGCTTGGCTGGCGGTGTGCGTGGACTGGCGCTTGGCTGGCGGTGTGCATGGATTGGCGCTTGGCTGGCGGTGTGCGTGGACTGGCGCTTGGCTGGCGGTGTGCGTGGACTGGTGCTTGGCTGGCGGTGTGCGTGGACTGGTGCTCGGCTGGCGGTGTGTGAGTAGTGACTTGCTGCTGGTCACTACACACACTGATAGCCGAGCGCCACTCCACGCAATCCATCAGCTTGGGTGGTTGCTGTGTCAGGAATGTGGGCATGTGAAAGTGATGGGCCCTTGAATGGCGCTGTCTGCTGGTGTGAGTGTTGTAATGTGATGGGCCCGCGGCTGGCGGTGTGAATGGTTTTGTATGTGTCACACGTATGAAAGGTGTATGAATGGCCTGTAAAGAGGTTAGTGCCCTGTCGTGTCTTTACAGCTCACGAGCTGTGAGTCAATGGTTCAGTTTCTCGTCCTTTCAATTATTAACAGTGCATTTCATTTTTGTGAAATCACTTGTTAATACAATTGTATATACTGAACCATCACTCACCCTCGTGCCAAATCCAACCAGTATATGTGTGTGCTTGAGGATTAGATGGCTGTGCAGTAATATTTGTCTTTTTTGTCTTTCTCAAGCAGGGTGTACCTTGTCCCTTTTTGTGAATGTTGTAATGTGTTGGTTTCATGCCTGGTGGTGTGAATGGTCTTGTGTGTATCACGTATGAAAGGTGTGTGAATGGCCTGTAAAGCGGTTGGGGCCTTGACGTGGCTTTACAGCTCACGAGCTGCGAGTCACTGGTTCAGTTTTTTGTCCTTTCAATTATTGACAGTGCATTTCATTTTTGTGAAATCTCTTGTTAATAAAATTTTATATACTGAACCATCACTCGCCCTCATGCCAAATCCAACCAAGGGCAAGGGCCCAAAACCTTTATGTGATAGGCAATTTTGATGTCGCCTCAATACGTTTTGGGCCCTTGCCTGTCGCGGGTACTTGGGCCTCCCACACGAGTGAGGCACCATTTTTATCAGGAGACCCGGGGAAACGCTGGGTGGTAGGAAATTTGTGTCAGCCCGGTGATGCCACAACTTTCCCACAAAAATGTGTGAAAAAAGTGATTTGTTCAGCTAAATTTGAGGTTTGCAGGGGATTCTGGGTAAGGAAACGTTGGGGGATCCACGCAAGCCATACCTCCCTGGAATCCCCTGGGTGTCTAGTTTTCAGAAATGTGTGGGTTTGGTAGGTTTGCCTGGGTGGCCGCCGAGCACCGGGCCAAAAACCCAGGTGACCCCCCCTTGCAAAACCAGGTCGTTTTGAGATAGGCAATTTTGATGTCGCATCAATACGTTTTGGGCCCTTGCCTGTCGCGGGTACTTGGGCCTCCCACACGAGTGAGGCACCATTTTTATCGGGAGACCCGGGGGAACGCTGGGTGGTAGGAAATTTGTGTCAGCCCGGTGATGCCACAACTTTCCCACACAAAAATGTGTGAAAAAAGTGATTTTTTTTCAGCTAAATTTGAGGTTTGCAGGGGATTCTGGGTAAGGAAACGTTGGGGGATCCACGCAAGCCATACCTCCATGGAATCCCCCGGGTGTCTAGTTTTCAGAAATGTGTGGGTTTGGTAGGTTTGCCTAGGTGGCCACCGAGCACCGGGCCAAAAACCCAGGTGACCCCCGTTGCAAAACCAGGTCGTTTTGAGATAGGCAATTTTGATGTTGCCTCAATACATTTTGGGGCCTTGCCTGTCGCGGGTACTTGGGCCTCCCACACCAGTGAGGCACCGTTTTTATTGGGAGACCCGGGGTAACCCTGGGTGGTTGGAAATTTGTGTCAGCCCGGTGATGCCACAACTTTCCCACACAAAAATGTGTGAAAAAAGTGATTTTTTCAGCTAAATTTGAGGTTTGCAGGGGATTCTGGGTAAGGAAAAGTTGGGGGATCCAGGCAAGCCATACCTCTCTAGCATCCCCTGGGTGTCTAGTTTTCAAAAATGTATAGGTTTGCTAGGTTTCCCTAGGTGCCGGCAGAGCTAGGGTTCAAAAACTACAGCTAGGCACTTTGCCAAAAAAGGGTCATTTTTCACTGTGAAATTGTGGTGTGTCCACGTTGCGTTTTGCGCCGTTTCCTGTCGCGGGCACTAGGCCTACCCACACAAGTGAGGTACCATTTTTCTCGAAAGACTTTTGGGAATGTGGGGTGTGTGGAAATTTGTGGATCCACGCAGATTCCAGAACTTTCCACCACAGAAATGTGAGGAAAATGTGGTTTTTATTGACAATTTTTTAGGTTTGCAAGGGATTCTGGGTAACAGAACCTGGTGAGAGGCAGTCAAGTCACCCCATCCTGGATTTCCCTGGGTGTCTAGTTTTCAAAAATGTATAGATTTGCTAGGTTTCCCAAGGTGCCGGCAGAGCTAGGGTTCAGAAAACTACAGCTAGGCACTTTGCCAAAAAAGGGTCATTTTTCACTGTGAAATTGTGGTGTGTCCACATTGCGTTTTGCGCCGTTTCCTGTCGCGGGCACTAGGTCTACCCACACAAGTGAGGTACAATTTTTCTCGGAAGACTTGGGGGAACGCGGGGTGGGTGGAAATTTGTGGATCCACGCAGATTCCAGAACTTTGAACCACAGAAATGTGAGGAAAATGTGTTTTTTTTTAACAATTGTTTAGGTTTGCAAAGGATTCTGGGTAACAGAACCTGGTGAGAGGCAGTCAAGTCACCCCATCCTGGATTTCCCTGGGTGTCTAGTTTTCAAAAATGTATAGGTTTGCTAGGTTTCCCTAGGTGCCGGCAGAGCTAGGGTTAAAAAACTACAGCTAGGCACTTTGCCAAAAAAGGGTCATTTTTCACTGTGAAATTGTGGTCTGTCCACGATGCATTTTGCGCCGTTTCCTGTCACGGGCACTAGGCCTACCCACACAAGTGAGGTACCATTTTTCTCGGAAGACTTTGGGAACGCAGGGTGGGTGGAAATTTGTGGATCCACGCAGATTCCAGAACTTTCCACCACGGAAATGTGAGGAAAATGTGTTTGTTTTGACAATATATTAGGTTTGCAAGGGATTCTGGGTAACAGAACCTGGCGAGAGGCAGTCAAGTCACCCCATCCTGGTTTCCCCTGGGTGTCTAGTTTTCAAAAATGTATAGGTTTGCTAGGTTTCCCTAGGTGCCGGCAGAGCTAGGGTTCAAAAACTACAGCTAGGCACTTTGCCAAAAAAGGGTCATTTTTCACTGTGAAATTGTAGTGTGTCCACGTTGCGTTTTGCGCCATTTCCTGTCGCGGGCACTAGGCCTACCCACACAAGTGAGGTACCATTTTTCTCGGAAGACTTTGGGGAACGCAGGGTGGGTAGAAACTTGTGGATCCACGCAGATTCCAGAACTTTACACCACAGAAATGTGAGGAAAATGTGTTTTTTTTTACAATGTTTTAGGTTTGCAAGGGATTCTGGGTAACAGAACCTGGTGAAAGGCAGTCAAGTCACCCCATCCTGGACTCCCCTGGGTGTCTAGTTTTCAAAAATGTATAGGATTGCTAGGTTTCCCTAGGTGCCGGCAGAGCTAGGGTTAAAAAACTACAGCTAGGCACTTTGCCAAAAAAGGGTCATTTTTCACTGTGAAATTGTGGTTTGTCCACGATGCATTTTGCGCCGTTTCCTGTCACGGGCACTAGGCCTACCCACACAAGTGAGGTACCATTTTTCACGGAAGACTTTGGGAACGCAGGGTGGGTGGAAATTTGTGGATCCACGCAGATTCCAGAACTTTCCACCACAGAAATGTGAGGAAAATGTGTTTTTTTTACAATGTTTTAGGTTTGCAACGGATTCTGGGTAACAGAACCTGGTAAGAGGCAGTCAAGTCACCCCATCCTGGATTCCCCTGGGTGTCTAGTTTTCAAAAATGTATAGGTTTGCTAGGTTTCCCTAGGTTCCGGCAGAGCTAGGGTTCAAAAACTACAGCTAGGCACTTTGCCAAAAAAGGGTCATTTTTCACTGTGAAATTGTAGTGTGTCCACGTTGCGTTTTGCGCCATTTCCTGTCGCGGGCACTAGGCCTACCCACACAAGTGAGGTACCATTTTTTTCGGAAGTCTTGGGGGAACGTGGGGTGGGTGGAAATTTGTGGATCCACGTAGATTCCAGAACTTTCCACCACAGAAATGTGAGGAAAATGTGTTTGTTTTGACAATATATTAGGTTTGCAAGGGATTCTGGGTAACAGAACCTGGCGAGAGGCAGTCAAGTCACCCCATCCTGGTTTCCCCTGGGTGTCTAGTCTTCAAAAATGTATAGGTTTGCTAGGTTTCCCTAGGTGCCGGCAGAGCTAGGGTTCAAAAACTACAGCTAGGCACTTTGCCAAAAAAGGGTCATTTTTCACTGTGAAATTGTAGTGTGTCCATGTTGCGTTTTGCGCCATTTCCTGTCGCGGGCACTAGGCCTACCCACACAAGTGAGGTACCATTTTTCTCGGAAGACTTTGGGGAACGCAGGGTGGGTAGAAACTTGTGGATCCACGCAGATTCCAGAACTTTACACCACAGAAATGTGAGGAAAATGTGTTTTTTTTTACAATGTTTTAGGTTTGCAAGGGATTCTGGGTAACAGAACCTGGTGAGAGGCAGTGAAGTCACCCCATCCTTAATTCCCCTGGGTGTCTAGTTTTCAAAAATGTATAGGTTTGCTAGGTTTCCATAGGTGCCGGCAGAGCTAGGGTTCAAAAACTACAGCTAGGAACTTTGCCAAAAAAGGGTCATTTTTCACTGTGAAATTGTAGTGTGTCCACGTTGCGTTTTGTGCCATTTCCTGTCGCGGGCACTAGGCCTACCCACACAAGTGAGGTACCATTTTTCTCGGAAGACTTTGGGGAACGCAGGGTGTGTGGAAATTTGTGGATCCACACAGATTCCAGAACTTTCCACCACAGAAATGTGAGGAAAATGTGTTATTTTTTTACAATGTTTTTGGTTTGCAAGGGGTTCTGGGTAACAGAACCTGGTGAAAGGCAGTCAAGTCACCCCATCCTGGACTCCCCTGGGTGTCTAGTTTTCAAAAATGTATAGGATTGCTAGGTTTCCCTAGGTGCCGGCAGAGCTAGGGTTAAAAAACTACAGCTAGGCACTTTGCCAAAAAAGGGTCATTTTTCACTGTGAAATTGTGGTTTGTCCACGTTGCATTTTGCGCCGTTTCCTGTCGCGGGCACTAGGCCTACCCACACAAGTGAGGTACCATTTTTCTCGGAAGACTTTGGGAATGCAGGGTGGGTGGAAATTTGTGGATCCACGCAGATTCCAGAACTTTCCACCACAGAAATGTGAGGAAAATGTGTTTTTTTTTACAATGTTTTAGGTTTGCAAGGGATTCTGGGTAACAGAACCTGGTAAGAGGCAGTCAAGTCACCCCATCCTGGATTCCCCTGGGTGTCTAGTTTTCAAAAATGTATAGGTTTGCTAGGTTTCACTAGGTTCCGGCAGAGCTAGGTTTCAAAAACTACAGCTAGGCACTTTGCCAAAAAAGGGTCATTTTTCACTGTGAAATTGTAGTGTGTCCACGTTGCGTTTTGCGCCATTTCCTGTCGCGGGCACTAGGCCTACCCACACAAGTGAGGTACCATTTTTTTCGGAAGTCTTGGGGGAACGTGGGGTGGTTGGAAATTTGTGGATCCACGTAGATTCCAGAACTTTCCACCACAGAAATGTGAGGAAAATGTGTTTGTTTTGACAATATATTAGGTTTGCAAGGGATTCTGGGTAACAGAACCTGGTGAGAGGCAGTCAAGTCACCCCATCCTGGTTTCCCTGGGTGTCTAGTTTTCAAAAATGTATAGGTTTGCTAGGTTTCCCTAGGTGCCGGCAGAGCTAGGGTTCAAAAACTACAGCTAGGCACTTTGCCAAAAAGGGTCATTTTTCACTGTGAAATTGTAGTGTGTCCACGTTGCGTTTTGCGCCATTTCCTGTCGCGGGCACTAGGCCTACCCACACAAGTGAGGTACCATTTTTCTCGGAAGACTTTGGGGAACGCGGGGTGGGTGGAAATTTGTGGATCCACGCAGATTCCAGAACTTTCCACCACAGAAATGTGAGGAAAATGTGTTTTTTTTACAATGTTTTAGGTTTGCAAGGGATTCTGGGTAACAGAACCTGGTAAGAGGCAGTCAAGTCACCCCATCCTATATTCCCCTGGGTGTCTAGTTTTCAAAAATGTATAGGTTTGCTAGCTTTCTATAGGTGCCGGCAGAGCTAGGGTTAAAAAACTACAGCTAGGCACTTTGCCAAAAAAGGGTCATTTTTCACTGTGAAATTGTGGTGTGTCCACGTTGCGTTTTGTGCCGTTTCCTGTCGGGGGCACTAGGCCTACCCACACAAGTGAGGTACCATTTTTCTCGGAAGACTTGGGGGAACACGGGGTGGGTGGAAATTTGTGGATCCACGCAGATTCCAGAACTTTCCACCACATAAATGTGAGTAAAATGTGTTTTATTTGACAATTTTTTAGGTTTGCAAGGGATTCTGGGTAACAGAACCTGGTGAGAGCCAGTCAAGTCACCCCATCCTGGATTCCCCTGGGTGTCTAGTTTTAAAAAATGTATAGGTTTGCTAGGTTTCCCTAGGTGCCGGCAGAGCTAGGGTTCAAAAACTACAGCTAGGCACTTTGCCAAAAGAGGGTCATTTTTCACTGTGAAATTGAGGTGTGTCCACGTTGCGTTTTGCGCCATTTCCTGTCACGGGCACTAGGCCTACCCACACAAGTGAGGTACCATTTTTCTCAGAAGACTTTGGGGAATGCGGGGTGGGTGGAAATTTGTGAATCCACACAGATTCCAGAACTTTCCACCACAGAAATGTGAGGAAAATGAGGGGTTTTTGACAATGTTTTAGGTTTGCAAGGGATTCTGGGTAACAGAACCTGGCGGGAGCCAGTCAAGTCACCCCATCCTGGATTCCCCTGGGTGTCTAGTTTTCAAAAATGTATAGGTTTGCTAGGTTTCCCTTGGTGCCGGCAGAGCTAGGGTTCAAAAACTACAGCTAGGCAATTTGCCAAAAAAGGGTTATTTTTCACTGTGAAATTGTGCTGTGTCCACGTTGCGTTTTGCGCCGTTTCCTGTCGCGGGCACTAGGCCTACCCACACAAGTGAGGTACCATTTTTCTCGGAAGACTTTGGGGAACGCGGGGTGTGTGGAAATTTGTGGATCTACGCAGATTCCAGAACTTTCCACCACAGAAATATGAGGAAAATGTGTTTTTTTTGACAATTTTTTAGGTTTGCAAGGGATTCTGGGTAACATAACCTGGTGGGAGCCAGTCAAGTCACCCCATCCTGGATTCCCCTGGGTGTCTAGTTTTCAAAAATGTATAGGTTTGCTAGGTTTCCCTTGGTGCCGGCAGAGCTAGGGTTCAAAAACTACAGCTAGGCACTTGGCCAAAAAAGGGTCATTTTTCACTGTGAAATTGTGTTGTGTCCACGTTGTGTTTTGCGCCATTTCCTGTCGTGGGCACTAGGCCTACCCACACAAGTGAGGTACTATTTTTCTCGGAAGACTTTGGGGAACGCGGGGTGGGTAAAAATGTGTGGATCCACGCAGATTCCAGAACTTTCCACCACAGAAATGTGAGGAAAATGTGGTTTTTTTGGACATTTTTTTAGGTTTGCAAGGGATTCTGGGTAACAGAACCTGGTGAGAGCCAGTCAAGTCACCCATCCTGGATTCCCCTGGGTGTCTAGTTTTCAAAAATGTATAGGTTTGCTAGGTTTCCCTAGGTGCCGGCACAGCTAGGTTTCAAAAACTACAGCTACTCACTTTGCAAAAAAAGAGTAATTTTTCATTGTGAATATGTGGTGTGTTCACGTTGCGTTTTGAGCCGTTTCCTGTCGTGGGCACTATGCCTACCCACACAAGAGAGGTACCATTTTTATCGGGAGACTTAGGGTAATTCAGATTTGTAAAGCAACTGTTATTACCTATTGACTTTCGATGCATTTCTGCCTTCCAAATGAAAGACAATGTGTAAAAAAGAAGTCATTTTGAAAAATGACCGATAATTCTCATGCTAGTATGAGTATTCCCAATTTCGGAAATGTGCAAATATCTACTGTTTCTAAACTCTATATTTTGTTCCCATTTCAGAAATACATAGGTGTCTTTCATACCGATTTTTCCATGTATACATTTTCACTGAATAATTGCTATATACCCGGTACATAATAAAAAACCATTGCAAGTCGCTGCTCAGTTTTTGGCTCTGGGTTTGTCGGGTTCTTGGTGAACCTCCAAGTCCTATATATCCCCACAACCAGTAAGGTCCTGCGGATGTAACAGTATATTGCTTTCAAAGAGCTGTCATAATTAGAAGAAGTTACAGGTGAAAACGTTTACACAAAAGGCTGTTTTTTTCAACTAATTTTCAATTTTTCCTATATTTAACTGTTAGTTTCTATAAAGAAACCTTGAAGGAGCTACACAAATGACCCCTTGCTGAATTCAGAATTTTGTCTACTTTACTAAAATGTATAGCTTTCCAGGATCCATTATTGCTTTCATACCCATTTCTACCATTAACTGGAAGAAGGTTGAAAGCACAAAAAAAAGCAAAAATAGGCTATGTCCCAGAAAAATGCCAAAACTGTGTAAAAAATTTTGGTTTTCTGACCAAAGGCTGTCATTCCCTAAAATCTGGGAAAATGGTGATTTCAGCCCCACAAACCCTTTTTTGATACCATTTGCAGGGGAAAACGCAGATGCTTTCATTTGCAGCACTTTTTTCCCATTTTTCACAAAAAAAAAAACATTTCGCTGTATGTTGGCAAATTTCTGGGTCCCCTCCAGGGGAATCCACAAACCCTGGGTACCTTTTGAATCCCCATGATGTTGGAAAAAAAGGACGCAAATTTGGCGTGGATACCTTATGTGGTCAAAAAGTTACAGGGGCCTAAGCGCGAACTACCCCAAATAGCCAAAAAAAGGCTTAGCACAGTGGGGGGAAAAAGGCCTAGCAGCGAAGGGGTTAAGAGGGATGGAATCATGAGGGGTGTCAGGGTCCACTGCAGTGGTAGGATCTGATGGTGGGGGGTGGGACTCCACTGCAGTGGTTGGTTCTAATTGGGAGGGGGGGCAGCTGTAGTGGGATGGGCAGTTTGAGCTGGCGATGGGGTGACCAGAACTAATTTTAGGATTTTACATTTTTTGAGGGGTGTGTCGGAAATGGGGATGGGAGAGGTCTTTTTTGTGGTGGGATTTCTGGATTGAGAGGTACTGGGCCTGTCTGGGGAGGTATGGGTTGTAGGAGTGGATTTTTTTGCTTTGGACCGGGGGATTTTCTGCAGGGAGTAGTTGTCTTCTGTTCCTTCTCAGGGGTGGGTGGGGTTGCAGATGGTAATGGTGGGTCATCTTGGAGGAACTTCCTCTTCTTAGGAGGGGGGTATGTTTGGGGAGGGAAGAAATCTATGGAAACAAGGTGCGGTGCCTCGGCTGAGGGGGGAACATGAGAGGAAAGGGTAGGGGTTGTGGAGGCAGAGGGTTGTGAGTTATGCGGCGTGTCACTGGATGCATGTATGTTGTGTGCTGTCACGTCCCTGGGGGAGAATGTGCGGTCTGTAGAATGAGTGTGCATGTGTGTGGTTTGCAACTTCTTTCTGTGTGTTTGTGTGCTGTGTGTGAATGTCGCAGTGTGTGAATGTGTGTGTTTGCATGTGCTTGGGTCAGGGAGGGTAGTTGGGACAGTGGATGAGGAAGAGGTAGGAGGGGGGAGGTACTGCTGGAGGAGAGATAGTGCTGACGTCAGTGTTGAGGCCATTGCCTGATTTGATCTCAGTAGGGCAGACATGTTTGAGTGAATGCCCTCCATGTACGATGACATATCTGTCAAAAGAGTTGTGTGTGCATGGAGGACACTCAGCATTGATGTCTGCCCCACAGAGATCTGCCTCAGGAGGCCGTTGGTCTCCACACTGAGGGCAGCAGGGGAGACAGGTGCAGGGGGTGAGGTGCCTGGCCCAAAGAAGAGTTTGCCCCTGCCACGGGAGCGGCCATGGACACTGGTACTGGGAGCAGCTGATAGGGTGGAGATGGTAGTGGTGATGATGGTGGACTCTGATGTTGTTGATGCAATCACTGTGTCCCCCACCACCACATGGGAGTCGTCACCGGAGCTGTAATCAGATTGTGACCCTGCAGATGGCATTGCAGATCCGCTTCCAATGAGACTCCCCTCACCCTCTCCATCACTGGATCCCCCCTCCGAGGACTCTTCACTGGACCCAGTATGACGTTCAGCTCCCACCACATCTGTGGCACTGTCTCCTCCTGTGGCCGCTGATGATGTTGTGACCAAGAAACACAAAGATTTTCATGAGTCATCCATATCTACTTGACACATAGTTAACATCACAGATGTCCACAGATATCAGACATCACATTGAGTTGTGCTATTAGCACATGCTACATTAACATAAATGGCACTTGTTAGTCTGCCAGTTTACCATTGCTCAATCACACATGATGTGATCAGCAACATTGCATGTATCAACATCAAAGTACATAACCACAAGGTCGACTAATGTAGTTTGTGGCAGGGAATGTTTTGGCTTGTGCTCATGACGGTCTTGTGTACTGACATTTCTGTCTCCTGTCCTGCAAGTGAGTATAGCCATCAAAATGGAAATATGAATTTCAGATTTCAATGAGACATGGTACATATTCTGCAATCCTTAGTCATCAAATGTGTAACCATTGGCTCATATGTCACAGCTCACATGTCTACCTTGTCAAACATGCACAATGCATGATCATTACATGAGTCATGTTACACAGTTCACAGTGATTGATAACGTGTTCAGTAGCTTTGCTTCTCAACTGTCAGTTCACACATATGAGTGTCATCCTGTAGACACCAAGGCAGTACGCATGGCTGGGCTGACAGGCATGTGGCACAGTGTCCTGTGCCATCTATGCACAGTGTCATGTAGCAGAATCATAAAGAATTGAATATTAAAAACAAATCAAGTTTCAAAGATGTACTAAATGGTCTACAAATGTCAAAGTCTGATAACTGCAGCTTCACAATGGCTCAGGCGGAACACCATTCCACTGCCACATCTGGGTGCAATGACAGTAGGGACTCTAGTAACTGAACCCATTTCCATCATGAGTACAGTCAACACTGTGGAACAATCTTGGCTACACTGAACAAGTCCACATTTGTATGACAAAGTCTGAATGTCCCTCACTACGATTACACAGTATGCACACTTTGTACTGCTGATATTGCTCATGTCTAACATCTCATGTGGGTAACAAACTTAAGTTTTATGCATATATTACATCTCAGAATCAGACAGTGATGCAACAAAAACATCGTTTAGCAAGCCATCAAGTTGGAGGATTCAAGACCATTAACACAAATGTCAAGAGTTGTGACTGTGTACTTCACATCATACCTCACAAATGCTGCCATGTCGCGATCAGAGACAACCTGTGTTTGACACTGAATGGCTTGTATTTTCACCCTCACAAAGCCCTACACATGGACTCACTCTTCAGAATGTTGTTTATGGAATTTTCGACAACATCATGGGTAAGGTCATTGTGACATGTGACCAGAGTTACCCTAGCTGTGACTGTCACATGGGATACATGTTATCACACTTAGCAGCACGTTTGGGAAAAAATCATTTGCACACGTACCAAGCCAAACCAATCTAGGCCTGAACATAGACAAATCATTCTGCAAAAATGTTTAGCATGGGATTTCCATCATTGAGTGCACCAATCACAACATACTGCAATGATTTGTTCAAAACACTCTGAGAACAGGCTCACACATCAGTGAATGTGCAGACACATGTCAAGCTATGTGATTCATGCTAAAACTAGTACACACGTCTTTGGGAATTTTGGATGCACACATGTGCATGTCACTACTGTTCCTACCCTGAACATGACTCACTCACATCTCCCTTATGAATGGGGCACTACCTGTCATCTCTTGATCCTTCTGCATTTTCATTTTGTGAAAATGACTGCACGTTTGGCAGACTTACAACCTGTAATAGTGCCATCAGGCTCAGATCTCAAAACATGCATGAATAAAGATAGAAGTGCAACAAATAAATGACTCACCCCCTCCTAGCTGCTGTTTGGCGGGAAACAACGTTTACAACGCATGCATTACATCGCATGCTATTACATCGCGGTTTTTACAATGCAAGTCGTTACAATGACTTGCGCTGGAGGGCGCTATAGGACAAGGAATAGTTTAATTTACTATCCAACACCTTCCCTACTGTACATAGGCTGGAGTTGGAATAGTAAATTAAACTACTCCTAAGTCCAGCGCCCTCCAACGCAAGTCGTTGTAACGACTTGCGTTGTAAAAACGCGATGTAATAGCATGCGATGTAAATGCATGCGTTGTAACATCGTATATTCCTGTTTGGCCTTCAACTGCCCATCCAGGTCAGGGAAGACCACTGCTAGGATGCGGAGCATGTGTGGGGTCAAGGTTTGCCGGCCGCCTCGCTTGCCTGGTTGAGACAAGCCCAGCTGGACCTCAGCAATCCTCTTGGCCCAGCCACGAAGGTCCTGCCACCTCTTGCGGCAATGACGGACGAGACGATATGCGACCCCCATGTCATGCACCTTCTTGGCGATGGTCAGCCACATCCTTGACTTCTCATGGGAGTTGACCTGTAAGGATGACATGGTGATAGTCCCTTAGTTTACATGCGTCATGTTTCTGAGTCATACACTACTATACATAGGTCATGGTCAGGTTTACAATAATAACTAAGGGTAATGCATGTGGCATCAGGTGCATCAATCCTGTGTTCAATCTGATCTCTGTTCCATGAGAACAGTGACGACATGTTCGCCCCAGTACACACACTTCTACAGCAGTGTGCCTGGCCAAATCAGTTTCCTACACCCAGTGAAACTTGCAAAAAGCCTAAAGGAATATCTATGATTGAGATTCCTACTGCCAGTGATGCGCTGTTATCGCAAATGTCCAAGGGCAATGCACTGTTATCCTCACTCACCTTCTCCTCTGGTTTGACATACATCTGGGTGTGTAGTGGCAGGAGTGTGTCCAGCAGGGCCTGGTTCTCCTCCTCACTGAAAGCTGGGGCCCTGGGCTGCGTCCTTGCCATTGTGGCTACCAGATGATGTTGTCACAGCAGAAGAGAGATGGGGAGGTGCAGGAATGAAGCAGGTAGTGCAGACTAGTGCAGTCTCTAGGGATCAGACAGACTTATATCTCTACAGCAGAGGCGGAATCAAATCCATGCATCAAAAGTGATAGTTTCGCGTTGGTCGCATTGTACAAATCGGTTCAATGCATAACATTGCTTGCAAATGACACGCCTACCGCGACGTTCAAACACTCTTCATGTGATCACGATTGAATTTGATAGTTTGGTGATGAGAGGTAACCGAGTCGGTTTCCACGCGCTGAAGACATGAGCCCAAACGCGCGTCGCTCACATAGCAACCAACAGCCAATGGCTGTGACCGAATCGTTTCGGATGCGTGTTGTATCCTGCTCTTGTAAATGCATTGAATCCAAGAGGGGGGACAACGGGGCAGGTTTAAAGAGGTCCAACATACGTGCCCCAACAATACTATACGCACGAAGGATATGGAGTTCCTCTGAGTCCAAGTGAAAGAACAGGGAGATACTAGAGGTGGGGGTGGTGGTGGCCTCACTCTGAGGGTAAAGGGGAGATCCTTTTCGGAACTAGGGCTCTCACACACCTAGCAAGCTAGGTGTCATGCTTCATCATATGAGCCTGCCCCTCGTCAGGTCGGCGCTGCAATACCTGACGGGCACCCAGTACGGGGCTCTTTGGCGGGGATCTTTTGTTCCTGCCGTTGGGTGCAGTGGGGGTGAGGGACCTAGTAGGTGTAGATGTGGGAGGAAGTGGGTTAAAATAGGTCAGTTAGTCCTAACAGTAATTTATTCAGGAAGGTAAACTGCCTAATTAAAAATATAGAGAGTGGCGGTGAACTAGAGGCAAGGTATCTAGCTGTATGTGCCCTACTCTCGGTCGGTCAACATGTTTCGTGCCCTGTTTGTCAGGGGGATCTAGGCACTTCTTCAGGACCAATTGTAAACGCTATCTACACAGTGTGGTAAGTGAAAAACTACATACCACGTTCTCAGGTGAATAACCTATACTGTTGTCTAGTTAGGACTGCAACAGTATCCGGCGGTCATAAAGGACACCAATTTGGGTCCAGCGTTCGAGGAGCGCTTCGTATACGACCTACCCTGCCGCCGGAAACCGGGATGGTTGTCATTTTACCACCAGTGGAATGTTGCTGTGATGATGCTGTTCAGAATGCTGGGAATCTGTCAGAGACGTCGAGTTGACGCAAAGAACCTCCGTGTGCTACCTGTCAAGGCCTTCATTTTCATACGTGATGTACCCCTGATCTTGAAGGAGCTTATGAACCTGGCAAGCCTCAGTCAAGGTGAGAGAATGTCTGTGTAACTAATCTGCGTATTTACACTAACTGGCACTCCAAGCCCCACCAGTGACCTATCCATCGGTCGCCCACAACTCAAGCGTGCCAGTTCCATTTGTTGCTGATTCAGCTGTACTTGAGCTCATATCCCTTACAATTACAATGTGGAGGGAGAGGTTCAACTATTCAACATAAACCAAGTGTGTCCTTTTACATTGGGACTGTGACTCTCATAAGTGGATTTACCCTGAAGAGTGACAAGCTTTATGCGTGGGAATCCCCTGTTGCTGTTTGTTCTTCTACCCAGCTGCGTACCCCTGAACAGTTCATCCTTGCTTGGATTGCCTTTTTCCAACCTGACGTGTGGGTGCAAGCTATTAAGGTGACCTGCGCACATTGACTTTCATATCGTACAGCCAGTCAATCTACGTTTTCGTCAAGTTTTGTGCGCAAATAGATACAAGCTTGTACAAGGTGCTTCTGACACATTTTGGGGACCTTAATTCTTACAATGGAGCCATCAGAGGATTACAAATGTATTACTGACTAATACTGGTACATGACTTATGTATTCTGCTTTGGAAGATGCCTGGTATCTGGGTGTTGAATTCGTCTGAGAGTACTATTGTATGCCATTTTGCTATTCCGCTTTGGTGGCAGTTTGATTTAGCAGTGTTTGGGGCCAAGATATGTGAGACACTTTTTGGCTATTATTGCTTGTGTCAGTTGAGAGTTCATGTGATTGGCGTTAATAAACCGCTGTTATGTGGTTTGAAATACTGGCACGAGTCTTTCAGCTGCGCGCGCTGTCTTACCTCCATTTCAGTGGTCTCTTTGTCACCATGGTTTCGCTTCAACATTCCTTGGTGATCGCCGTGGATTCCTGCTTCAAGACGCCTTCAAGTCCAGACGTACCGTGAGCCACCCGGCTCTGCGTCAGAAGCGTGCCGCCATCTTGTGGTTGACGGTTGCTTCTGTTGTTCTCTGGTGTTTGCAGTGTGCCTCTGCCAACCACGTTTTCACCACAAGTGCCACCATTTTGGATTGCAGACGTATTTCCAACCCTCTGCGCATTATCATGCGTGGCGCCTGTTGGATCCCAACGTATTTGTCTCCTTTAACGTTGGCGCCGCAATATTTCATTTCTTTGCCGCCTATCTACAAAGGACATGTACCGTCTGGCAACTTCACGTCAAGGTTTTGTTGGGTAACGTTAGTCCATTTTTCTTGTTGGGCAACAAAATAACCTTTGACCTGGTTTGAGTTTGACATGATGTTTTCACATTATGCCCTGCACGCGATTTGGTTCTGGACGAACTTTAATGAAGATCTATATGCTGAACTAACAGAGTTGTGTGCTTTCTGGAGTGTGCTTTACCTCTATAGTTTTGCAGCTATATCTTGTGCATGATGCAGCTATATCTTGTGCATGATGTTTTTTTTTTTTTTTTTGGTATTTATTTTCTAAAGTCATTTTGATGCTCACGGTGCAGGTTTTATTTCCTCCTTTTCAATTTGTTGGCTTTCAAATGTATTTGCATGAACATGTTCATTGGTACCATTTCACGTGTCTTTTCCCTACAGTTTTTCTTGCAGGTGATAGATTTTTGTTTTGCAGAGACTAATGTTCTTTGGCAGTATATTTACTTTTGTATGTATGCAATTTTTCACGTTGTCAACTTGGTTTATTTGTGGGTGTTTGCATCTTCTTCGCCAACTCCTCAAAATCTTTATTCACAGTTTGTTGCAAACTATGTTTTCTTGTGTCTTTGTTGGGACATTAGTCTGTGTCACGTACATACGGTGACATGTTCATATATAGGTCGTCTATTAGTGATAGGTTTTTACTGTATGCATCTGTGTTTTGACCTATATGGAATTACAGTTTCCTCGTGTTTTATCCTTCATAGGATTGTACAATGAGTTCAGTTAGATCTACATTGTGCCAGTTTACTTGCTCACAGTACTGTTTTATTTTTTTCCTTCATAGGATTGTACAATTAGTTTTGTTTTATCTACATCGTACGTTGATGGTCCCTAGGTACGCAACGTTTAGAGTACATTATCTCAGTTTATATGTTATTTATTTCGGACTTCGCAATGGGTTGTAGTCCCATCTGCTCTTTTATGCATGGATTTTCATCCATTTTGCATTTGTTAACCTTTTCTATTCCTAGGTATTAGTCATGGGTTCAGACCCATATAATCTGGTTAACGTTAACTAATCTCCCTCTGCATTTCGGAGATATCATGCGTTCTGACCTATATACTGTTGTTGACATTGGCTAGCATGCTTTTGGTTTCAGTCACATGTTGTTGTATGGGTCCGAGTCCCATTACGTCTTTGCTCTCAGTGTCAACTCCATATTACGTTGTCTGTACATGGTTTATTGTTGCATGTTTTTCGTCCCATGTTCACATGCGTTGGGTACTTCTTTACTTTTGCAATCGGTGTGTTATCTTAGTCTCACTCCTATTTCCATTGTTTTCCCCACGTCATGTTTTCTAATTGTATTGTTAGGTTTTGCAACGTAATTTTTTTGATCTGATTTTTTTTTCTCTATGTTTATCTCATCTGTCCTCTGATTCTCTTGTTTTCAGTTTCTGGTCTTTTACTTTTTCTTTTCAGTCTCAAGTTTTCTTTTTCTCATTGTCCTACGTGCTTGTTTTTCTTTCCTCTTTTTCTTGCCTCATCGTATCCGTGTCTGGGTTCTTCTCAGTGTTGTCTCTTTTCTTTTTCATGCATCCTCGCGTACTTGCCTGGCCAGCTTGTTTGCTTGGGAGTTTGTCGTTGGTGTTTTCGTGTTCTTCCTTTTTCTTTGTAGAAGGGAGGATGGGTTATTTCATGGTCTCTCTTGCTGTCTCTTCGCTTCATTCTTCTCGTTACTTTTGTATAATCTCTCTTGCTGTCTCTTCGCTTCATTCTTCTCGTTACTTTTGTTTAATCTCTCTTGTTGTCTCTTCGCTTCATTCTTCTTGTTACCTTTGTATCATCATTTTGCCTTCTCTATCTCAGGTTCTCCTCTTTCGTTTCTATTTTTTCTTGTTTTCCCGTATAAGAAAGGGGGATATGTTGTATCCTGCTCTTGTAAATGCATTGCCATTTTACCACCAGTGGAATGTTGCTGTGATGATGCTGTTCAGAATGTTGGGAATCTGTCAGAGAAGTCACAGTTGAGTGGGCTGAGCAGCATGCTGGCTGCTCCTGGTGGGGCTTGTATTACTCATATTTGTATCCTGTAACTTTCCTGAATAAATCTTCTTGAAATTCATCACGGCTACCTGGAGTCAATCACTACAATGTGGCTACCGCGTCCTTTGAATACTCACCCGCGTCTTTCACCATGACAACCACTGCTGTGACTGTATCGTTTCGGATCCGGCTACAGCGTCCTTTGAATACTCCACCGCGTCTTTCACCATGAAGGAAGTGGCCCGATTCGGGTCACCCAGGTCACTAATGACCACCTCTCAGCCTTCCATACTAAAGAAGAGTCAGTGAGACAGTAGAGAATACAAACCAATAATTGTTTTTTCAAAGTACACTCAGAGTGGATCGCAGTGTGCCCAGTCACTAGGAGTGATTCAGAGGGACTAACCTCAGCAAGCATAAAGATACATTATGTACATTTCAAACCAATGAAGGCACGCCCACTGTGGAATTTTCCAAGCAGATGCAGCAAAACAGTGAAGTACAGAAAATAAGTTTCGATTCTGAGGCCGGGCACACACTATCTACTACTCAAGGTCGCTCTGCCCATGCTCGCCACTAAACAAGTGGGAGAAGGCCTCTATCTAAAGGGAAAGGTATGCGCTAATAAGAACAGTGTATTCATTAGTGAAGCAAAACGTAACCTTGGAGAAACACAACTCAACAGAGGCCTTTTCTCGGAAATAGCGAAGAATAAGTTTAGATTATAACTCAAAATGGCACCGACATAGAAAATGGTGCCGCGAATGCTAACATACATAGAACAACGTGCAAACATTAATTTTTCTATTCTAACAGACCCTCCTTTTAGCATGAGCTAAACATTTTCTAATAATAGCAAAGAGCATATAAATCAATAAAACAGGAAGTTATAGGTAAACTTCTTAGAAGCACTCCATGTTGTCAACATCAGGAAAAGAGACCGTAAGGAGGGAAGAAGTCTCGAAAATGCCCTCATCTATCTGCATGAGGTCATCGATCTCCATTTGAACCATAATTGCAGCATTGGTGTCATGAATCAATATTTTCCTCTTAGGAGTGAGAAGAGTGGTGCAATAAGAACAACAGAAGGGAAGGCACTGAACAAGGACACACCAAGAGACCAAGATCACAATGAAATAAATCACCTTTTCAAGGATCCAACCCCAGCTGCCAAAGAGAGACCAAGTCCAGTTTCCACTTTCCAGTCCTTTAACGTTTTCGAAGATGTCAAAGATGTGTTGGGTAATATTCTTTTCCATATTTGTGATCCCGACTATACACTGGTCTCCTACTACCGCGCACACACCACCACTCTTAGCTAGGATGAAATCGACTGCATATCTAGTCTGCTCGGAATATATTTGCATACTTTCCAATTGAGTGGTGATGTCACGCAAAGCTGCTACTGTGGAGTTAGACAATATTTGTAGCTTACATCTGAAATATTCTCTAGCTTTCTCACCCATGGCCATAGCAGTTCCACCAAATGTAATTATGGAGGAAAGAATGTATCCAAAAGTAATACCATTACTATAATTATTGACTTCGAGATCTGTCACTCCTTCACAGAATTCTTTGGTCAACGTCCTTTTAACCCATCTTACTTTAGGCTTCGCATGTTTGCAAGGTACATCCAAAGGCAGTACCATCCCAAGTGCCACATCATCCGTACCATTATTGACATTTGAATAAGTCCCATTAGATAAAAAGAAAAACCCTGGGTGTGCATACACCGGTCTATCATAATCTACTGTAGAATATCTGGAATTCCTCCCAAAGGTACTGGGATCCTTTGTATTTACCAAAGAGTACGTGCCCTTACGCAATACTATCCCTGAACAATTGACATACAATATAGGGTCAGTAAAATTGATAATTGGACAACAAGCAGGGTAATAACCAGCTTCTCGGGGAACTGTCAATTCCTTATACTGGTAACCCACCAGAGTTACATTCTGTTTTTCCGAATAGAAGTTGTCGCAATAAGTGTTGTTGTCACACCCCGGATAACCCATGCCTCGTGGCTTCCTACGATATAGACAAGGACCTGGATAGCCAAACCCAAATACTCCTTGCACTTCTACGAAGTCAAGGGGCCGAGTATAGGTATAATTGGCAATTGACAATGGATATGCTGTCCATAGACTAGTGACAGATTCAGTGGGGTAACAAGCAGTCCCTTCTCCAAAGAACCTCTTGTGTGTATCTAGAAACGCATTGCTTGGGGCTGTCCTTTTCTTTCGGACTTGAGGAACAACCTTATCCTTACTATGTAAAGGTACACTTTGATCACTTTCCAAAACCCATGATACCCCACATAACATGATTACCAGCAAAATTGCAAGGGCAATACATGTTAACTTTTGTTTACGGGTCCACACTGCATTGTGCTGGGCAACAAGAATCACTGGCTGCTCTTTCTCAGCAACCATTCTACCAAAGGAATGCATAACAAATGATGAAATGGGGGAGATATGCAAGTTCCCAGTGTGCGTCAGAGCCTCACTGGTACATGCTCCTATTATCCATCAATACGTTGGTGCTCTTGAGCACCGGCAGTGGAGCTTGCTCTGTCCTAAGCTCGTATCCCACGTCGATCACGGTGGTATACCTTCACAGTATACTTCAATCTGCCCTATCTAATGTTCAAACGAATAACTAAAGTAAGCAGAAATTCTTCACCAAGCTCAATAGATCTCCGTTGATACTATAACTCAGTATAACCTATCTAACTCAGTACAGCCCTAATCTTTTTTCTCCTTGGATGCACTTTCCCTCAGCCGAGGGCGCAAATTGTTCCTGGTAGCTCCGGGCACAGAATGGTCAACAAATAAGGGCTCCTGGATAGCTGGTATCACTGTAGGAACAACCGCATTCAACACATTTTCATTCTCCTTATCCGTTTGCGTCCAAGTCAGTTGGACATCGCTGAATGGGACACACCGAGGCACCGTCTCGGAGTCCCCGATGCCGTCTTTTACCCACTGGTCGTAAGGCAAAGGCAGAGGGACCCTGCGACAATGGGTCGCATGGATCCAGTTCTTATGGCCAGCGACTTTCACTGCCGTGCGCTTTGCTAAAAGGACCTGCTCTGGCCCCTTCCACCATGGCTCCAAACTCTTCTTCCGCTGAAAATTCTTAATCAATATGAAATCTCCAGGGTGAATATCATGGCCGGGGCCCTCTGGCGTGGAAGGCAGGGAATCCCGGACCTGTTGGTGAATAGAACGTAAATTGTCTGTTAACTGGCCAAGATAATCCAACAACATATGGTACTCAATATGAGAGAACCGACGAGGTCGCGGGACACCCCAGACATTCGCCGGGCATCCAAAAACGAACTCATATGGTGACAATCCTGTTCTAGAATGAGCTATAGTTCTTGTTGACAAAAGTACTAACGGTAAAGCATCTCGCCACTGTAACCCTGTCGTCTCCTGAATTTTTGCTAATTTCAATTTGAGAGTACCATTGTACTTCTCAACCAAACCCGCTGTCTGTGGATGATTGGCAGCATGACATTTTTGCATAATATGCAGACCTTCACAAATCAACTGAATCACTTTTGCATTAAAATGACTTCCTTTATCACTCCAGATCACTTGGGGCAAACCAAAATGAGTAAAGAACACCTTCAGGAGTACTTTTGCATTCGTAATGGCCGTATTGTCTTTAGTGGGGTAAGCCTCAAACCATTTACTGAATGCACATACAACCACCAAAACATACTTCAAATGATTGCATCTCTCTAATTCGATATAATCCATTTGAAGGACCTCAAAAGGGAAAGTGGGTGGTGCAATATTACCAGGCGGTGTAGGGGTACCCTTCCCGGGATTATGCATCATGTACACCATACAGTCCTTCACCAAGTGTGCAGCTGTTTTAGAGATATTGTCATTCTGCCATACAGGGTCTAATAATTTACAAATGCCTTTAGCACTAATATGAGCTGGACCGTGAGCCATAGTGACCACAGGGAGAACATATGCATTGGGCAGCATCCATCTCTGCTTCCTTGATTTATCAATCCGACACCCTTCGTCATTCAGCTGTGCCGTACTTTCCTGCCACACCGCTAATTCCTCTATTGTTGCTTCACTCTGTATTTCTTTTACACTTTCAAGAGTATCTTCAAACATGACAACCTCAGGGACCCATCTAGCTGGACCTGCTACAAACATTCTTTTCATCTTTGTCCGGGCCGTTTCCTTAGCTGTCTGATCTGCAAACGCATTTCCTCTACCTACATCATCAGTAACCTTCCGGTGGGGGCTACATTTCACAATTGCCAATTTCTTGGGGAGTGTCAAAGCAGAAAAAAGCAGGAAAAGCAGAAAAAAGCAGAAAAAAGCCTCAATATAAGATGCCCATGTTGGATCTTGATGCCATGCGAAGTAAGGACCCCTCTCTCAGCCCAGAGTCGCCTAAAATTATGCGCGACCCCAAAGGCATACTGGCTGTCAGTATAGATATTGACAACCAGCCCCTCACTCAATTCACTAGCTCGAATAAGAGAAGCAAGCTCAGCAGCTTGAGCCGACTGATAACGGACTCGTGATATCTCTACTACTGTACGCAGTGTGGTATTAGCATAGCCGCAGTTGTAGTGCCATCTGGGAATTTGAAACAAGAGCCATCAACATTGTGGATCAGATAAGGGAACGTCAGTCAAGTCAACCCGTCCTTTCGTCTCTTCTTCCGTTCGAAAGATGCAGTCATGTTTATCAACTTCATCACTCTCAGAAGGGAGGGGTAGTAACGTGTCTGGATTCAGAGTGGCACATCTTTTGATCGTGATGTGTTTAGCAAACAATGTCAATTCATAGCCGGTAAGACATGCAAGCGTGTCCACAGCATGGGGTACCATAACTGTGAGGTCAGTATCAAGTACGAGTCTGATTGAAGTGGCCACAGCCGCAACCGCTGTTAGACAACTAGGTAGGGCTCTCGTGACTGGATCAAGGACAGCAGAGAAATAAGCACACAGCTGTTGCTTATCTCCAAATCTTTGTGTTAGGACAGAAAGCGCACAACCAGCCATCTCATGCACGTACAACACAAACGGTTTGCTTTAATTAGGGGTGCCAAGTACTGGAGCCAAACAAAGCACAGTTTTCAATTGCTCAAAAGACTGCTGACATTCAGGCATCCAAGGCAAAGGCTGATGCACTTCTTTCATTGTTAAGGCAAGCAAGGGTTTGATAGTAGGGAGTAGTTAGGTATCCACTACCGACAGTAGGAAGTGATACCTATAAAAGCACGCACATCTTTCTGAGTCTGTGGAATAGGCATTTTAACAATGGTACTAATGCGCTCAGGGGTTAACCTCCTACCCTCCTTCGACAGTAGGTGACCTAAATAGGTGACCTCCTGTCGGCAATACTGAAATTTAGAGAGGGAAACTTTATGTCCATGATGAGCTAAATGCTGCAACAATTAAACTGTACTGTCTTTACAACCTTGTGCGGTATCAGAAGCAATAAGGAGGTCATCGACATATTGCACCAGTACAGGGAAGCGAAAGGGAATCCAATTGACCTTTTAATGCTTGGCTATAAATACTCGGACTCTCCGTATAGCCCTGAGGAGCTCGACAGAACCTAAAGCTTCTACCAGCTAATGTAAAACCAAACGGATATCTACTATCTGGATGAATAGGAATACTAAAGAATGCATTTTTCAACTCAATAACAGAAAAGAAGTTAGCAGTAGAAGGAATCATGGTCAGAAGAGTGGTGATATCAGGAACCACCGGAAACTGAGGAACCACAATCTTGTTAACTTCGCGCAGGTCAATCACAAAACGATAAACATCCTCATGATCATCAGGGGAACCTGAGGGTGTCCGTTTAAGAATCGGAAGAATAGGACTAGTACAAATATTGGCAGACGTCTCTTCAACTACCCCTTTTTGTATAAATTCCTGAATAATCTGTAGAAGGGCTCGTTCCCCCGCCTGAGGTATCTTATACTGAGGAATACGAGGCAAAACAGCATTGTCTTTCACCTGTATTGAAACTGGCGGTATGTGCAACAGTCCTACATCTGTATCACCCGTCGCCCACAATGTGGATGGTACATTAGCAAATTAAACGGGAAGAGGGTGAGACAAACACTGTGTAGTACACACATTGGGGCCCATCGTCAAATAGACACTATCTGGGGAACAATAAATAGTAGCATGCAATTTCTTTAACAAATCCAAACCCATCAAATTCTCACCACAATTGGACGTCAACAAAAACGGAGAATCCACAGTAAAAGGGCCAACAGTCAGTGCAAGGGGACGTGAAATGTGGCTTACTACCGGTACACCTGAAAAACGTACCGAAACATTATTATGGCCAGACAGAGCCGCCCCAGGGACCATATTCCGAGAAACAGAACTTTTTGCCGCACCTGTGTACACCAAAAATTCCTTAGTCGAACCTTATAGTTCAGCAGTTACATAAGGACCACGCTGGTCTACAGGTTTCGGAACTGGTCCCCCACTCTGTCCCTGGCTGTCCTAGCTGTAAGACATTCCTGTCGCTTCATCCATATCATAGTCATCATGGTAGTACTGCCCATCACGGGGGTCATCAAAGTAATTATTATCAGAATGACCTTGTGAGGCTGCAGCGTTCTGAGCCCTATCTGCCCCACCAGCTCCACGACCCCGTCCACGAGAACCTCGCCCTCTAGTGACCGCCACCTTCTGCAAAAGCATGGGACACTCGCTACGCCAGTGACCCTCCTCCTTATAATATTAACACTGATTCGGCCCCAAAGGCGTCGTATTCGGCTGCCTACTAGTGCATGGAAGCTGTCAGGCAGGACCCCCACGTCCTCTACCATTCCCTCTAAATGCCTGTTGCAACAGTACCTTCGTCTTCAAATCCTTATGCTTTTTCTCCATCCTTTCTTTCTCCTCTTGGTCCCGCTGTTCATAATATTGAGCCGTGTTCAAAATAACAGAAGGAGAAGAGGTGGACCAAGTACTCTCAGACGCCTGCAAACGAGTCGCAATTTCAGGAAGAAGATTAGAAACAAATCTGTCAACAAACAACTGAACTCCTCCCTCAACAGACATATCCTGCCTACTATAGTCTAAAAATGTATCTTCAAACCGGGTGAAGAAATCAGACACACTCTCATCCTTTTTCAGTCGACAAGCTGTCAATTTGTCCCAACTTACTTTCTTCGGCGGAATAGGAGAATGCATATACGTGATAATGCAACCTGGAAAGGCAAGTATCTTGGCTTGGGGCTTATCACCTGGCTTCCTTTCCTGATCCCATACTTTAATTTGATCCCATGTATCACCCAACTCCGCAACATGATCTTGAGTATGAACCTGCCTCCAGATATCAACCGGAACAAGAAGACCAAAAAACATTTCAATATCAGCAAGAGACATTACCGTCGAAGAGGCAGCTTCAGTCAGTTCTTTATAATAAGCAGTAGGATTTTACCTAGGATCGGGCAAATGAGTCTTAAGGGATAAAACCTCACTTCTTTTCCACAGAGTATAAACCCATTGCTCCTGGAAACGGGCCGCTACACCTGCATGAGTAACATTACAGTTAACTCTGGTATCTCTGGGCGATATATGGGATGAACTTCTCGCATCGGAAACTGAGATACCAGAGTGGGACTCTTGCCATGCAACCTACCCCTATAGGCAACTATTGTGGTAATGTTCCTAAAAACTTGGCCTGGGTCCAAACCACTGGCATACACGCGATCTCTAATATTGAATAAAATTTGTGGCGCGTCGTCCCCAAAATGTTGCTGCCAAAGGCCAATCAACGTAGAGGACATATGTTTAAGAGCATGCTGCTGTATAAAAGGCTCATAATCTTTCATCACACCCCAAACATCCTCCACACTGTAAATGGGATTACGACCCCATTGCACAGCCTGATTAGCTACTACCTTCTTCTCCTCATCCCCCACCGCAGACCGACCAAAAGGGCCCATGCGCTCCTTAAATTTTGTCAAATTTCCATGCTCAAATCCACGTGTTGGCGTCTCAGCACCCCAAAATGCTGGGAAATTAACCATCAAAGATGGAGAAGCAACAGAAGCACCGGGTAGGATAGTCGCAGGCAGGTGCACCGGGGGAGAGGGAGCTGGAGATAGGGATGCCGAAACAATAGGTGAGCTTGGTGTGCTAACAGTCACAGTTGCCACAGACAGCAAAGGCAAAGAATGAGGAGGAGGAGCCGAAGCCACAGCCATCGAGACGACAGCAGTAGATACAGGGACAGTGGGAACAGTTGTAACATGCGGCTGTGATGGCACAGGGACAGTGGGATATATTCTTTGTGGGGCATATGGGGGCGGGGGTCGGGTGTCTAACAATTCTTCCACAAAAGTATCAGTTTCCTCCTGAGCCAAATACAATTTATCAACATGCAATCAAAATCTCCTATCTGCACATTCAACTCCTGTCTCCTGTTTTTCTTTGTCATATGCTACAGCTTTCTGAGTCAATGTCTGCATTCTCCCCTTTCGTGCATCCTTTTCCATCTTCAATCGTCTCTGTTTAGCTACTTTTTGCCATGTTCTGAGAGAATCAAACATGGACTGTCTACTTTGTCTCTTAAATAACTGTTCCTGTAAGAACCCAATCTTTTGTTCATCAAATGTGCCCGTCAACGGCCACTGCAACTCAGCATTGTCCCTCGTATATTTGTGCCATAATGTACTAAACATAATAGGGCCAAGACCATACTTCACATACATATCAAAATTAGGAGTGCCTTCTGGAGGCGTTGGCTGAGCTTCTTCCAATCGAGCATCTGTAGAACAACAGCGACAGCACAAAGAAAACAGTTTACTGATACCAGGCATTCTCAAAAGAAAACAAGTTCACTATTTATGCCTGGCAAAACAATTGCAAATGCTTTTATCCCAAAGACGGTCCTCAGACCGTACCAAATTCAAACCAAAATGGTACCATATCCACAAAGAACCAAAACAAACTCACCTGATATATGCAGGTCAAGCAAACTAATTCTCCACTGCCGACTCTTCAGACCAAGAGGAGAAGTGTGGCTCAATGGTTAGAGCGGCAGACCCTGATGCAGAGATCTGGCCCGGGACCAGGGTTCAATTCCCGCCTCGGCGGGTCTTGGGCTCAATTTCCTCGGACCTGATAATTCTCGCCTCGGTGCCTATTCTAATCATGGGTCCCACTCTGCAACTCTGGGCAATAGCTTGCTTAATCTCCACAACGGCCCCAACAGCGCTGGGATGCCTGGCTTCACCCTGGGGGTGCCCAGGAGTGGACATTTCACAGGGAAAAGCCAGGAAGGGTTCCACAGCGGTATGTGTACAGCGCCAGGACACCTCTTTGGGGGTATAAGTGCGCTTTACAAGTACGAATTTCACAAGTACAAGTACGAATTTCATTTCAGATCCAAGGGTTTCGCCGTTTAGGACTCCAGTTGGGATGACCGCTGGGTGAGGTACCGTCTGGCAGGACAGAAGGGGCAGCTGCGAGCTATCAATGCTCCTCATACAGGGATCCCTGAACCGTCAGTCCGACCCGACGATGGCCTCGGCCTCCCCCCATCCGCGGAAGGGGATGGGTCACTCACCCGAAGGAGTCCCTGTTTGGGCGCCAACTGAAGGGTCACTAATGACCACTTCTGAGCCTTCCATACAAATGAAGAGTCGGTCAGACATTAGAGGATACAAACCAATAATTGTTTATTCAAAGTACACTCAGAGCGGAGCCCAGTCGCTAGCAGTGCTGCAGAGGGACTAACTTCAGCAAGCATAAAGATACATTATGTACATTTTAAACCAATGAAGGCACCGCCACTGTGAAATTTTCCAAGCAGATGCAGCAAAACTGTGAAGTACAGAAAATAAGTTTCGATTCTGAGGCCGGGCACACACTATCTACTACTCAAGGTCACTCTGACCATGCCCACCACTAGACAAGTGGGAGAAGGCCTCTATCTAAAGGGAAAGGTATGCGCTAATAAAAACAGTGTATTCATTAGTGAAGCAAAACGTAATCTTGGAGAAACACAACTCAACAGAGGCCTTTTCTCGGAAATAGGGAAGAATAAGTTTAGATTATAACTCAAAATGGCGCCGACATAGAAAATGGTGCAGCGAATGCTAACATAAATAGAGCAATGCGCAAACATGAGTTTTTCTATTCTAACAACCATGACAACCAGCGGCTGTGACTGAACCGTTTCAGATGCAGCTACCACGTCCTTTGAATACTCACCTGCGTCTGTCACCATGACAACCAATGGCTGTGACCGAATCGTTTCGGATGCGGCTACCGCGTCCTTTGAATAATCGGTTGTCAGAGCACACACTGGTGTGATTGATGTATTTGTGTACAGTACATGTGTGGATGCACTTTATAAATGATTAAAGTGACCTTTACATGGATAAGACACACTCCCATGAGCAGCTAACCTTAAGGGGCACATGACACAATGTTTTATTGGAATGTATAAGCATGTCAGGAGTGAAATCCTGTTATCCGCATTGTATTGGTCACAGTGCCCATTATTTTATGTGTGGATGTACATGTGCATTCTTGCATTGTCACTGCAATTGTGTACTGTATGACCCATTGTACAATTGTTGTAATTTCAGACTGTAGATGTCTGTTGTGTAAGTAATGGCTAAGGCTTTTACCATTGGATGGGTAGACAGTGAAATCATTCTGCATTTTCAGCTTGTTTGTGAAATGTTAATTACCAGTCTATCTGTGTGACCACCAACTGCAGTGTATAGTGTTATTACATATTTTAGCATCCTCAACATTGAAAATAGTCTGTGTATGTAATTGTATGTGCAATGTAGACATAACTAAATGACAGTGTCCAACCTGTGACAGTGGTGGGCATGACTGAGTATGTGAGATGATGTGTATATCAGGTGTAACACATCTCTTGCATTACATGTTCCAATTCTGTCTGCCTATTGCACATGTAATTGTTCTCAGAAACATTAAAGTACCATATTTTTACTGTGGATCCTTTGAATATGTGATATTTGCTGACATTCATGATGTCAGACAGTAGTGAGTTGTACACTAACCCACTATAATTGCTGTGTCACCATACCTTGATAACATGTCTGTGTAGGGTGCTGATGCTGTGAGATGTATCTAAGGGCATACTTTTAAATTGAAATCTGTTATTGAAATGTTCTGTAGCTTCAGTCGTGTTTACATTTCATGTTCTGTTTGTCTCTAAGCATGTTGCTTGGTACATTGTGACCTGACACCAACTGTGTTTACACTCTACACATAGGTATCGCAGACGACCTACAGTCCACAGGCCCTTTCCAGACCTAGCAACCATGGAAGAACGTGACACCATCAGGAAGTACCGCTTCACAAGGTCAATCATTGAACACTTGACTGCGCAGTTGTCACCTCATCTACAGCCTGGTCGACCATATCCAACTACACTGACGCCCAAAGTGAAGGTTATGGCAACTTTACATTTCTTCGCCACCGGTACACTTCAATACACAGTGGCAACATCTGGTGGGATGTCACAAACCATGTTCAGCCGTGTTCTGCGAGATGTTTTGGGGGCATTGCTGCATTACCTGGGCCAATACATTAAGTTCCCAACACCTGGAGAATTTGCAAACATCAAGGGGGAATTCTATGCATTGGGACAGATCCCCCAAATAATTGGCTCCATTGATGGCACCCATGTTGCATTGGTGCCACCACAGGCTAATGAGGTTGTGTATCGCAACCGCAAACATTACCACTCAATTAATGTCCAGGTGGTATGTTTGGCGGACATGTCCATCTCCCATGTCTGTGCATGTTTCCCTGGATCTGCACATGACGCGTACATCATGAGGAACAGTGCCATCTCCCGTTTGATGTCACAGCCACAACCTGACCATGCCTGGCTTGTTAGTAGGTGATGTGACATGTGTGTGCTGTGTTGTGTGTAGATTGTATGTCAGATAATGCTCTGTCAACCAACAACTGAATGTATTTTTCTGTTTTCAATGTCGGAGACTCTGGGTACCCCAACCAACATTGCTTACTGACACCACTCCGTAACCTAGTCACCCCTGCCGAAATGCAGTATAATGAGGCCTATGGTAGGAGCCGGCGAGTCATTGAGCAGACATTTGGTCTCATGAAGACAAGGTTCTGCTGTCTTGATCGGACGGGAGGAGCCCTACAATATACACCATTGAAGGTGTGCAGCATTATCACTGCTTGCTGCATGCTTCACAACCTGGCTATACGGAGGGAAATTCCACTTATATAGGACGATGGGGACCAGCATCCGCCAGTGAGGGAGGATCCTGGACTGGAACATGACGACAGTGGGGATGATGATGATGGCGTGGATTTAAGACGACAGCATATCAACAACTTCTTCGCATGAGTGTAGGTATGCAGTGAAAGTAGGGGACTAGCCCCAAGTGTTCGTTTTTGTGTTGCTGGTGCACAATGTGTATGTATGTCTGTGAGTGAATGAAAATTGCCATGATGTTAGTTGTATGATAAGCGTTTGTGAGTTGGAAAAGTTGAGATGTACAGCGTTACTGTGAATCATAGGTAGTGTCCACACTGAAAATCTTGTGCTTTAGCTGACATTGTTGTCCAAATTGAAGGGGCTTAGTCCTGTGTGCCTAACTCTGTTCTATGTTTCTCCTTACCAGGGTACTTTGCCATGTCAACCATGAAAGTTGTGACCTCACAAGACCTGATTGTGTGACCTAGTCCAACATTGGACATGTTTGTAAATCCATGGCACGCACTTCCTTTTGGATTGATGGACATTTCTTTTCACTTTCTCTTACCGTGTGATGTCCTTTGAAGTTGGGTTAAGGCGCCAGGTTGTATCAGGGAAATAAACCTAGGCTACACAATGATTCGTGCCTTGTGTGTTTTCCCACATCCAAAGGTTATTTTTAAAATAAACATGCTCCATGATGCACTGGTTTGCTAAAAATGTTTGTTTATTGTGTTTGAAAATGGTGCTAGCATTTTAAGCAATATACTTGCATTGCATCTGTAACATGTCCTACGGGTTGTGCCATGACCTGGCTGTGTCTATCTACCATGCCTTGACAATGTACATATACTCACAAGCCAGTAATGTACTCCTTCAAAGTGATGTGTTACCAATGTTGTGGACACTTTCTTCTTTGACTTTTTCAACATCATTACAGTTATTACATTTGTTATTCAAAGTAACGACATGACCACTTTTTGGGTGCAGAGTGATTTATTTTAGTGCATAATGTGATGATATCAGTCCACATCATGGTGGTGTCATCAACAAAAAACATTTAGATAAGTGCAGATAGGAGTTGGTAGTGTTTGTAGATGAGGTATTCCAAAGTAGATCCACAGTTATTGGAGTCCATAGTCCAATTTAGACCCTCCAGCCAATGTGGGAGAGTTCTGTGACAGTCAACAAAGTGAATGTTTGACACACAATGGAGGATATCAGGAGCAGGTAGTCACTTCCTGGGGGTGATGCGTAGACATCTGTCTCTCACCGTTTCTTCTTTGGACGACCGATTCCACGTTTTTATGGGGGACCCTGAGGTGCAGGCAGCGGCGGTGCAGGGGGCTCTCCGCCAGAGTCCACATCCCTCTCAGTGGCTGTTACAGATGTTGTTGCACTGGTTGTGGTAGGCACACAGGGAGGTGTGGAGATGTTGGTGGCAATCTGGCAGAGGCAGGTGACAATGTCCCTGTACACCGCAGTCTGTTCATCCATTTTGTCCATAAACCTGTCCAGTTTTTCATTTTGGGCTGCCTGCTGCTGTTGCATAGTCCTGAGGATCCCTATGACCTGGTCCATCTCTCCTTGTGAATCCTCATATGCATGGAGGATTCTGGAGAGGTTTTGGGTCTCCACATCAGCAGCACCAACTGCATGATGTTGCCGGTCCCCATGACCCCTCCCACCACCCGTACCCACCAGAGCAGGACCAGTTGGTGCTGGCACAGTCAATATGGAGCCTCCTTCATCGTTGGCATTGGTGTTGTTGGGCAACTCCAGAGTGCCCCGTGTTGCTGTGCTATTGATGTTGTCCTGGGCTGCTGTGTCCGTGCGGGTAGGGGTCAGGTGGGTGTTGGCAGCTGAGGCAGGAGTGGTCGCAGAGGATCCAGATGTTCCCGCCACTGGTGCTGTGGGGTGACCCATATCAGAAGGGCCAGGTCTGTCGTCGTCCGAAGAATCATCAACGTCGGAGGGCTCCTGGTCGACCGGAGTCTGGGCCTGGCTGTCCTGGATGGTTCCAGTGGTGTCCTCAGCTGGCCCTGTAGGTACAAACATAACACAATGACTACTGTGAATGTCCACTGCCCCTCAAATCATACACATTACATAGGCTACCGAAGCTCATGATGAGTTACTGTAGATAGATTGGACTCCTTCATCCATGATGCAGACCTATTTTTGTGATGACTATGTTTTTGGGACAAGAGGGGGATTGATGGACATGTGACGGTATGTGCAGTAATGGGCCTGTTGTGTTTAGTTCACATTACATGTTGGTAGACATTGACTGGTTATTGACACCCTATGAATGACACAGGTGTGTTTAGGTTGTCCACATCTTTACTTCCACAGTGAGATACATACACTTTCTTTCCCTTTGTGGGTACTTTTTTAGGCCTGTCTACTGGTCTTAATGTATGACTTTACCAGTCACATTGGTGTGGCTGCCTACACACTCACATTCTGTTAACTTAGCCAGAAAGTTGTGGGAATGGAGTGATTGAGGTCCTTCTTGTTTTTATCTTATTCCACACATGTGAATGGCTGCGAGTAGGAAAATTGTGTGACTGTTTAACTTTGTGGCTACACAGATCATGTACTTTGTACATTGACTCCATGACCAAATGATTTCACAAAGTTAGCTTTGTGCCATTTTGTGGCAAAGAACTGTGATAAACTGATGTTTGAGTGCTTGTTCACTATTTGTGAAACTTACACCCCTCCTCCCACCCAGCCCCACCAGGTCACACGGAAGAGTGTTGTCCAGCCAAAGTCTGTGAGAGTATTTGAAAGATATTTGTCTATGTTGGCTGGTCTTTGTGGCACATAGGCAAATGTGGCAGTTGTGATAGGTTCAGACAACATTCCCCAGTGTCTGCCATCTTGCTAGTAAACATGAACTCACTGTGAGATAGACATAGCCCACGATGAAGTGGTTGTGCTGTGTGTGTAGAAGTGTTTGCTGGTCTTCAAAGTCCAATCAGGGCCAGTCCTACATACACCTTCCTGCCCAGTACTAACAGGCCAACAAGATATGAGTTTAGCTCACAGTGTGTCAGAATGTCATGGCCGGCTGTCTGGCACTGGGAACTGGTTTCTGACTTGGAGAAAATTGCCTCATGGCCTTGTGCACCACACAGCATGCCCCAGTCTCTGCCATTTCATATTTGGATGTCCACTCACTGTCAGGTAATCACGGTTCTTAGTGGTCTTGTATGGCTGTTTCTGCTGATGAGTGTTTACAATTGTCAGACATCCCATCATGCCCTGTACTACGCACACTCTTTCCTGCATGCAAATGCAGCACCCCTGGAACTATGCTTTCCTGCAAGTGGGTGGATGTGTACTGCCAAAGCATGCTGACACTGGTGTTTTGAGCACAAGTCACTGTTGGTATTTGTTGAAAAGTCAGACACTAGTGCCCAGTGTAATGCATCCTGCTAGTAAATTCTAAATCACTGTGTGTACGCTTTGTTCCTGTAGGTCTGTTTGTGATGTTAGTGAAGGTGTATGTTGTCCAGTGCCTGATGTGATTTGTAGGATTTTGAAATACTCCTCCTCCCACCAGCCCAGCTAAGTCCTCTGAGACTATGGCTAACTGGCAGTGATGGTAAGTGTTCTGACAAGTATGCAGACACTGGTGCATGGTGTTAAACCGGAATTCAAATCCCAACAAAGGCCTTGTGCCCAAAACACCATGCACCAGTGTCAGACATCTTGCTGTTGCACTTCCATTCACTGACAGGTAGGCATCGGGCCAGTTAAAGTGGTTGTTCGTGGGGTTCACTGACAAAATATCGATGTTAAAAATATAGAAGTAAAAAATATAGACTCCCTATACTTAAACAGGTAAGTACAAAAATATCAGAAAAAAATATTGATGTAAAAAATATAGTTGTACAAAATATCGAATTTTATTTATATGTATATATATATTCACTGAAAAAACCATAGGTTTCAGGCATGTTATAGTTAGAAATTAGCATTTAAAAAACCTTCAGGGGCGTTATAGTTAGTTGGACATTTCACTCGTACAAAACCATAGAAATTCCCCCGTTATAGTTAGTTCAGCTAACTATAACTCGCGCGCCCGCAATGCACTGCTGATGACGTCACATATTACATCACTCATGACATGGTCAGTGACATCACTCATGACATCACTGATGACATCTCAAATGACATCACTGATGACATCACTGATAACATCATCCAGTGAATGTGTGTTTTTCTGAAAATTAAATATGTTTTATATATGTATATCTCAAGGTCGATGGAAGAATAAATGGGTATATAAGTGTCTAAATGGATGTTTTTTTGTAAAATTGATTGTATAACTGACTAAGTGTATCTTAGTGATTACATGGGTTAGTGAGTAATGTTTAAATATGAAAATATCTGTATCAGTCTCTCACTTTGTGTATAAGTGGCTGCATGGGTTGGTGAGTAGCTACATGAGTGTCTATATGGGTTATTAGTTGGGTTTTTGAGTATCAGTATGAGTGTCTGAGTGTCTGTATGGTTCGGTGGGGGTATTACTTAGTGCATAGATGCATGAATGAGTGACTCACTGTTTGTATGTGTTGAAGACAGCATGTGTGCAGGACTGTATAGGTGGATGAGTATGTGTATGGGTGTGTTAGTGAGTGAATGACTGTCTCAATAGTGTCTTTATGAGTAACTACATATGTTTTAAACTAGTATATGTGAGTATTGGTGTATATAAGTGAGTATATGTGAGAGTGAGAGATTGGAAGAGTTCCTGTACAAATAAGTAGGTGTTTCTATAAGTGATTGTTTAAGAGAGTAAGTAAGTGTAAGTTTCTGTAGAAGTAAGTGTGGTAGTGTGTGTATAACTGTATATGCAAGTAAATGGATGTTTGATACTTTGTTTGCATGTGTGACTATGTATGTGAGTAACTCTATGGATGAGTGGCGGTGTGTAACAGGATGTATAGGTGTATGAGTACATATGATGAGTGAGTACATGTATGAGTGACTGTATAGGGACTGTTGGTGAATGAGTGGATGTGTGTGTAGATCTTGGAATTACTGAATAGGTGTGTTGTAACTGGTATTGGTATGTCCATTGCTTTGAAAATGTTAATTTGTATTTTTGAGTGTGTGTATCAAAGGTTATATTAGGGTGAGAGGAGGTCTGCCACTCTATCACAAGGATGATGTCATCAGTGATGTCATCAGTGATGTCATTTGAGATGTCATCAGTGATGTCATGAGTGATGTCACTGACCATGTCATGAGTGATGTATTATGTGACGTCATCAGCAGTGCATTGCGAGCGCGCGAGTTATAGTTAGCTGAACTAACTATAACGGGGGAATTTCTATGGTTTTGTACGAGTGAAATGTCCAACTAACTATAATGCCCCTGAAGGTTTTTTAAATGCTAATTTCTAACTATAAAGTGCCTGAAACCTATGGTTTTTTCAGTGAATATATATATATTTATTATACTATGTATACATGTGAAAATGTCTCGGTCCCCTGTTTGCCTCGGTGGCACGGAAAAAATGGGTGGAACTGACGTCAGCACGCCGACGAGGTCCTCTTATGGCTCCGATGACGTCATACGGTGTCGCGAGCGGAGCCGTGCTCGTTGACGTGGGAGAGCTAGGAAAGAATTTCCGTGGAATGATGGTGCAGGGGATATTCACCGAAGTGTTCAGGCTAGTCCTTTGGGAGCAACTGTTTATGTTGCCACTCCAGAAACCGAAACCAGTGATCCGAGGGCAGAGGCCCTGCAGATGGCACACGAGGTGGGGTGGCCAGTCGTGTGCACCGGCGGGGCAGCGAAGTGACAAGCACCACAACCCACAATAAAGGTAACGAGGGCACTGAATAACACAGGATCTTCTCTTTGTATCTGGCAGGAACAATGTAGAATTAGTGCTACAACGGTCTTCAAGAGGACCTGCGATGCCGCTTCTGCCTCCCGTACCCTGGAGGCGGCACATGGGTCACGCGGTACGGTCATACTGCGGTGGGACGCACACTCGTTGACCTCTCATGGCACTGCTCCACACTTCAGGGAGGACGCTTTCCATTAGCTATGTTTTCTGATGACATGTCGCGCTGGCCCCGTCCAACAACAGAACTCCTTTAGATCCAAACAGACTCTTCCACTCTCTCACCGGAAGTGAAACCAGGCCACGCGGACACTTTCACAATACAACAGCCGGGAATGCACTTTTCGGTAAAAAACACATTCCTTCCTCCTAATTAATCAAATAAACGTCTCACTGAAGAACAGGGGCCAGCTTCGATCGGTAAACAGCCGTTACAACGACTTTTTACTTTGCGATACCATTACAACGCATGCATTACCACGCATGCGTTGTACATCACGAAGTCATTACTACGCATTTTTAGAACGCATGGTCATTTACCACGCAGGCCTTTACAACGAATTTTGTTGTAAAGGTATGTATGGTAAATGACCATGCGTTCTAAAACATGTAGACGATCCATGTCGTTGTAAGGAAACAGAGGCTGTTCCGTTTCCTCACAACGACGTGCACCGCCCTCAGAGATGACGTGAAGCAGGAACCACGAGGAGAGAGGAACCATGAGGAGTGAGAGGTAAGGGGATTGGGCATGGGGTGGGGTTTCTTTTCCAGGGTTTAGGGTAGTGCAGTGGTGTTTGGGTGGTGTAGGGGGTCGTGCTGGTGGTAGTGTTTTAGGGTTTAGGGTAGTGCAGTTATGTTTTGGTGTGTAGGGTGTCGTGCTGGGGGTAGTGTTTTAGGGTTTAGGGTAGTGCGCCCAACCAGCCACAATATCCGTGGACAAAGGGGATCCTGACTCTTTGGATCGCTCCGTCAATTGAATAATTTGGGTCAAGGGCCCTACCACGTCCAAGACCTATCAATTCCTTTCTTGGGATCCCTCATATACTTGGAGAAAAAGGTACATAGTTTCTCATCAATTTCAGGCGTGTGTGCCACCTTCCCCTTCAGTGAGGGCCTGGGGCATTCTCCCCTCATCCTATTCCTGACCTCCCTTTCAAGGGGTTGATGGGTTTTCCCCACCACATACTCTGCCACTTTGGCGTCAGGTGTCCACTCTGCCGACCTAGGATGGTAAATTTGGGTAGGCTCGAACATGTCCGAGTGGACCCCGTCCCCAACCGGGGACTGAGAGGAGTGGGACTCTGGACGCCAGGGACGCCCCGAGTCCTTATTCTCATCGGAGGAGAAATCGTCCTCCGATACACCCTGTCCCTCTAAGGGAAACCCGCCGTCGGGGTCTACAATAGTGGTGACAGTGTCGCAATTTTCTCCAGGCCCCTCCTCCTCCCGGCAGGGTGCATGTTTTAGCGTTCGCGCACTCTTGAGGAAGGTCTCCATAAGTTTATCAAATCCTTCCAAGTGCCCCGCGTTATGCTTAACGGCCCTTTTATTCCCCATCTGGGAGCTACTTGGACCCGCCACCACCAGATCTGGGTCACTGAACACCCCAGGGATGCTTTTCGCCAGCTTATCAACCTGATCCCTAAGAGGAGCCAGCGCCCTAGAAATAGCCAGAGAGAGAGCTTGGTCCACTGCTGGAGGGAGAAGTTGGGGGGCCATTCCTCCTCCACTTCCTGGTAGGAGGAGTAAAAATGGTCTTCTGGAGAAGACGTGATAGAAGAGGGTGTGAGCACAGAACAAATGCCCTTAAAATCCTTAAGATAGCCCCCTCGCCGGTGCTCCAACAGCTGGGCTTTCCCCGAAGCTGTTATAAGAATAGACTGAGGCGCAATACCAATTACCACCACCAGGTGGCGCTGGTCACTAACGTGGCCGTGTGGGGAAATCACCGCGTAGCGGTGTCAAAATTAGGCGAGGTTGGTCGGGAATCAAGCGGACACTAAAGGAGTGACCGGATTCCCAAACGCGCGTAAAGACCAGCGGGAGCGCTCGACGGAGCTGCCTCGCTCGGACCAGACGCGCCTGACAGGATCTCACCACGCGCAGAGTACACAGCGGGAGAAACTGCAAGGGGGAGAACGCGCTCGGGCAAGAGCCTGCTGCGCAGGGAATATGAAACAATACCAAGGCAATAATGCTAATAACGTGCACAAGAAACCGCTATACAAACAGCAACAACGTCAGATTAAGCCAAGAATGTAAGGAATGCACTTAACTGACGAGCAGTGAAGAAAGAGGAAGCGGAAGGGACGTCACGATATTATATACGATGGACTGTGATATGATTGGACTATAGTTGCCTTGGAGACTACTCCCCTAATGGTTCATGGGTTGTGTAGTCTTTTGTTTAGTGATTGTTGTGTTACGTTTTCTTTGAACTGCTATGCAAATAAAGTGAGGAAAGATAAGCATAATCCTCGCCTCCGTCCTGCCATAGAATTCATTAAACTTTATTTGATCTGATTTAGAAACATAGATCATAAAAGTGTACATAAAAACAGTAAATCCTCTTTCCTAATACAATACATTGAGAATTAATTAAAACCAGTAGGTAAAAACGGGTGTTACAAAGCCCGGTTCAGAGCAACTTCAGGTTAACAGAATCGTAAAGTTCAATATTTCGCAAGATCAATCTCATGTACTTCGTGCAAAATACGCAATAAGGGGTCCAAGTAAGATGTAACGCTCCAATACCTGACCAGTTTGCACTATATAAAACTGCAGAAAAACTAAAAATAAAAAGTGTTTTGCACACTTCTGTCATTGGGCTATATGTGGGCTACATCTGGGTGATATTTGTGCTACATTTGGGCTCTTTTTTCTCTGGTGGCCATCTTGGGAGACTTATTTGTTATGAAGTTTCCTAATTTCGTCATTTACTGCAGTCTCCTCAGTAGGAAATGGTTTCAGTTTTTTACTTTGATTCCATCAAGAAGGCATTCAGATGTGTCACACATTTGCCATAAATTCAGAATGTTAGCACTCTAGTTGTTCATTAGATCACTGTAGTAAAGCTACTGCTCACCAGGGAGTTAACTGGAAGTCTACTGCTGGTATTGAAAGTGATTGTTTCAGTCTGCATGTCAGAATTTTCTAATGAAATAGAAGAGGATTTGAGATCTCACTTAAAACATGCCCTAAATTTTCTTTCTGCAGCACTAACCATAATTTCTATGGCAAAATGAACCCCCTCATTTTGTTCCTTTTTAAATTAAATGTTTTAAGTGTTACCAGTTTATTCCAATCAAGATGGCTTCAGGTGTGCCATACTTTTGTCATAAGTAAGACTGTTAGCGCTCTAGTTGTTCTTTAGAACACTCTGGGAAGCTGCAGTAGAACACAAAGGCATCAACTGACAGGCTGCTCCTGTTGAAATATAACAGGAAGATATTTGAGATCTCACTTAAAACATGTCCTGATTTTTCTTTCTACAGCACTAACCATAATTTCTATGACAAAATGAACCCCTCATTTTGTTCCTTTTTAAATTAAATGTTTTAAGAGTTACCAGTTTATTCCAATCAAGATGGCTTCAGGTGTGCCATAATTTTGTCATAAGTAAGACTGTTAGAGCTCTAGTTGTTCTTTAGAACACTCTGGGACGCTGCAGTAGAACACAAAGGCATCAACTGACAGGCTGCTCCTGTTGAAATATAACAGGAAGATATTTGAGATCTCACTTAAAACATGTCCTAATTTTTCTTTCTACAGCACTAACCATAATTTCTATGGCAAAATGAACCCCCTCATTTTGTTCCTTTTTAAATTAAATGTTTTAAGTGTTACCAGTTTATTCCAATCAAGATGGCTTCAGGTGTGCCATACTTTTGTCATAAGTAAGACTGTTAGCTCTCTAGTTGTTCTTTAGAACACTCTGGGAAGCTGCAGTAGAACACAAAGGCATCAACTGACAGGCTGCTCCTGTTGAAATATAACAGGAAGATATTTGAGATCTCACTTAAAACATGTCCTAATTTTTCTTTCTACAGCACTAACCATCATTTCTATGACAAAATGAACCCCCTCATTTTGTTCCTTTTTAAATTAAATGTTTTAAGAGTTACCAGTTTATTCCAATCAAGATGGCTTCAGGTGTGCCATAATTTTGTCATAAGTAAGACTGTTAGCGCTCTAGTTGTTCTTTAGAACACTCTGGGAAGCTGCAGTAGAACACAAAGGCATCAACTGACAGGCTGCTCCTGTTGAAATATAACAGGAAGATATTTGAGATCACACTTGAAACATGTCCTAATTTTTCTTTCTACAGCACTAACCATAATTTTTATGACAAAATGAACCCCATCATTTTGTTCCTTTTTAAATTAAATGTTTTAAGTGTTACCAGTTTATTCCAATCAAGATGGCTTCAGGTGTGCCATACGTTTGTCATAAGTAAGGCTGTTAGCACTCTAGTTGTTCTTTAGAACACTCTGGGAAGCTGCAGTAGAACACAAAAGGAATCAACTGACAGTCTCTGCCCTTGTTGGATGTACATGTTTTACTGAGAATGTCAGACTTCATTCTCACATGACTGAGAAAGATAATGTGAATTTACAGAAAATATGCTCTCATTTTAGCTTCTGGAGCACCTTCCAAAACTGTATGGGACAAGCATGTGAAAATAGTTTTCTCTCAAACATGATTCATGATATCCCAGCAGAAGGTTTTTCACAGGGTAAAATCACCTTAGAACACACCACAATTCCTGAAATTAGTATGGTACCATCAACAAATGAATTCTAATGTAACTAAAGTCTGTTATCACCCTTTATAGTTCTCCTTTTGGTAACCCTCAAAATCTTCGATTCACTACAATGCATTTCAATGGGGTACTATCATTTATATTGGTCCCAAGATGGCTGCCAGCAATTCCAGGATGAAGTGCTGACAGCCAATCAGATCTCACGATGACATGTGTGGTTAGGCTCCGCCCAGATATATATGTGTTTTCTTTTTCAAATTTCTCAGGAACTACTGAACGGATTTACACCATTTAACCAAAAGGCACGACTCTGAACCAAGGGCTACCTTTTTGCCAAATTTAGTGTAATTCCGTTCAGCAGTTCGGGCTGTAGCTGCGATGAAAGGTTCCTATGGAAAATTGCATGGGGAAAACACGTTTTGGGACCCCCCTTTTTTCTCAGCCCCCACTTGATGAATCACCCCGAGACTTTCAGGATAGGAGCGGACCGGAGCGCCCCACGAGTTTTGAAAATTTCGCGAAGATTCATCAACCGGCGCCAAAGTTATTTCAAATAGAATGTTGCGGATTTCCTATGGAAAATAGGTCCTAACTATAACTATCTACTGGCGACCGCCAGTAGATAATATATTATATAAAATAATAAATATTAAATATGTTAAATAATAAAATTTATATAAAAAATAAAGTAGATTTAATATAAATCGAAAGAAATATAATAAATAAACATAATAAAAAAAGTTAAACACACATACATAATAGTTCATATATATCTACTTTAAAACAATTAATAAACTATTAATTTTAATGTATTTTATAATTTTAAAATTATATAAAAATTTACAAATATATATATATATATATATATTTGTACATTTTTATATATATATGTGTGTATGTGTGTCTGTGTGTACCAATAACATAAAAATCAAATTAAAAACAACATTCTATTATAAATTAAAACATTAAACTATTTAAAAATCTTCAAACTTACATTTCACACTCCAGACAGTGCAACAGTAGGGAAAGTGTTGTATAGCGGAGGGGTAAAAATTACTATTCCAACTCCAATAAGTGCAACTGTAGGGAGAGTGTTGGATATCGAAGGGATAAAAATTACTATTCCCTCTCCAGTGAGTGCAACAGTAGGGAAAGTGTTGAACAGCGGAGGGGTAAAGATTACTATTCCCACTCCAGTGAGTGCAACAGTAGGGAAAGAGTTGGACAGCGGAGGGGTAAAAATTTCTATTCCCACTCCAATGAGTGCAACAGTAGGGAAAGTGTTGGATAGCGGAGGGGTAAAAATTACTATTCCCACTCCAGTGAGTGCAACAGTAGAGAAAGTGTTGGATAGTGGCGGAATAAAATGTACTATTCCCACACAATAATTGTAAAAGTAGGGAAAGTGTGGGATAGTGGAGGGGTAAAAATTACTATTCCCACTCCAGTGAGTGCAACAGTAGGGAAAGTGTTGGATTGCAGAGGAGTAACAATTAATATTCTCACTCCAGTCAGTTCAAAATTAAAAACAAACAAAATTTTAACAAGAAAAATATTTAAAAACCAAAATAAATTAAAAATATAAAATATGTTAAAAATTCAAATACAAATATATTTAATATTAAAACTTTTAAAAACATATTATAATGTTAAATACATATAACAAACACCTACAAATATTATATTAAATAAAAAATTAAAAAATTCCAAACACATACATTTTTTAATTAAAAATTATTTAGAAACAAAAACATTAATTATTACAGAAATTTACTTTTTTATTTCCTACCCTAGAACACCACACAATTCACAACCCACATCTAAATTTAAAAAATGTACTTCCTCAACTAACATAATTAATTACCAATTAAAGAAATATTATTAATTAAAAACAAATTATAACTCTTAAAAATTATTTAACTTCCCACACTTTACCCCTATAATTCCCACAACCCACAGCTAAAATTAAACTGTAAAAAAATTAATTACACAAATAAAACTTATTTTCAATTAAAAAAATAATAGTATTTAACAACTAATTATAAAGTAAGTAAAATTAATTTACTCCCCACATTGTACCCCTATAACAATAAAAGCCACACACAAAAAATATAAACAAATACCCTAATTAAATATAAATTAATTAATTAATATTAATGATCAACTAATTTTTATTTAATTAAACAAAAATTACTTCCCACCCTTTATCCCTATAATCTCAACAACCCACACCTAAAATTAATTACACAAATTCCATATTTAATTTTCAATTAATTAATATTAATTAACAACTAATTATTAATTAATTAAACATAAATTACTTCCCACCCTGTACCCCTATAAACCCCACAACCCACACCTAAAAAAATCACACAATTACCATAATTAATTATCAATTAATTAATAATAATTAACAATGAATTATTAATTAATTAAACATAAATTACTTTTCACCCTTTACCCCTATTTACCCCACAACCCGCACCTAAAATTAATTACACAATTTCCGTACTTAATTTTCTATCAATTAATTAATATTAATTAAGAACTAATTATTAATTAATTTAAAATAAATTACTTCCCACCCTTTACCCCATAAACCTCACAACCCACACCTAAAAAAATCACAAATTTACCATAATTAATTATCAATTCATTAGTTAATATAAATTAACAACTAATTATTAATTAATTAAACATAAATTACGTCCTACCCTTTACCCCTACAAACCTCACAACCCGCACCTAAGAAAAAATTACACAATTACCATAATTAATTATCAATTAATTAATTAACAACCAATTAATAATTAATTAAAACTAAATTACTTCCCACTATTAACACTATAAAATCTAAATTAAATAAATACAAAATAATCATTAATTTATTATAATTAAATAACTTTCCACCCTATTCCCCTATGAACCAACATTCCACTACGGACATAAAAAAATGCAAAATGTTATTAAAATAAAATTCATAACTACTAAAAATGTAACACATATATTAAAAAACATAAACAATACTTATACAAAAAAACATACATCACAAACATTTAGAATATAAACTAAAATACATAACACTAATTTAAAAATCGATATTTTAAACATCTATATTTTTGCAAACATTATTAATGACTTCTATATTTTTAAAAAACGATATTTCTTACCTTAAATTCGATATTCTTGACCACGATATTCTTGCTGTCGATATTTCTGAATCACGATATTTCCAACTCGATATTTGTGTAAGTCGGCAATTTCAAATCTATATTCTGTCTCAGCACCGTTCGTTGTGGGTGTAGTATTGTTTAGCATTACTCCGACTCACACCAGGCTCTGTCCTTCACACACTCTTCCCACCCAGAGAAAACAGACCACATGGCAGAATGTTTTCCTGACAGTGATTGGGAATGGATTATAAAGATGTGTGACAATTGTGCCTGGTGTCTGATTTTTGCACAAATCCCAACAGGGCCTTGAGGTCCAAACACCACTCCACATTGTCAAACATCTCGTCAGTGCATTGCTACTCACTGTCAAGTAAGCAGAGTTTCTGCTAGGCTAGTTGGGCTGAATGGGAAGAGTGTGTGTATGACAAGACCTGATGTGAGTTGTAGCCATTGCAAATACACCTTCTCCCACCCAGACCAGCTGACTCCTCTGTGCCTATATTTACCTCACATTGCGGGTAAATGTACTGGCAAGGTGCCTGGTACTGGTGCATGGTTTTCAACATGAATGCAACTCCCATCAGGAACCTGTGCTCAAAACACCATGCAACAGTGTCAAACATCTTGCTAGTCCACTTCCCCCCACTGTGAGTGTGGCTTAGGCCAAGTGGAGTTACCTAGTCTGGATGGGAGGAGGAGTCTTTGCAATGGCTACAAGTTGCATAAGGCCCTGTCCTACGTACACCTTCCCACCCAACTCAAACAGCCCAGCATGTACTATGCTTACCTCACTGTGATACGAAATGTCCCAGCCGGATACCTGACACCGGAGCCTGTTGTTTGACTTGATTGCAACACCCATCAAGGCCTTCTGCTCCAGACACCATGCAGCAGTGTCAGCCATCTTGGCAGCACATTGTCACTCACTGTCAGGTAAGCAGAGTCTCATATAAGCTATTTGGGCTAGGTAGGAAGGTGTGTGGAGGCCAGAGCCTCATGGTAGATGTAGTCATGGCAGACACTCCTCCTCCCAACAGGCACAACCAGCTCATCTGTGGCAATGGCTACCTGACAGTGAATGTAAATGTACTAACAAGATGGCTGACACAATTGCATGATGTTTTGTGCACAGGGCCTTGATGGGAGTTGGTTTCAAGATCAACACCATGCAGCAGTGTCAGCCACCTTGCCAGTACACTTCTCCTCACTGTGAGGTAAGCATAGGCCCGGAGGAGTTAGCATGTCTGGGTGTGTGGATGAGTATTTGCAATGGCTACATCAGGCCTTGTCCCACACACACCTTCCCACCCATCAGCAAAAGCCTACCTGTAACTCAGCTTCCCTGACAGTGAGTGTGAATGTACTTGCAAGTTGTTTGATACTGATGACTGGTGCCTATTTGTCCACAAGCAGGGCATAGTTGTCCAGACATAAGTCCCCAGTGTCAGCCATTTTATCAGTAGATTTCCACTCACTATCAGGTAAGCATTGTTCTTGATGGTCTGTTTGTGCTGTTTGGGAGGAGGAGTGTTTGCCCTGACTCCATCTCCCATCAGGCTCCGTCCTCCACACACCTTCCTACCTATCCTAAATATCTTACCTGTGACTCTACTTTCCTGACAGTGAGTGGCAATGTGCTTCAGAGATGTCTGACACTGATGACTGGTGTCTGATTTGTCCACTACTCACCAACAGTGCCTTGAGCTCCAAACAGCAGTCCGCAAGGCCAGTCATCTTGCCAGTACATTCTCATTGACTGTCAGGGAAGCTCAATTGTATGTGGTCTTGTTGGTCTGTGTGTGAGGATGAGTGTTTGCACTGACTTCAACTCCCATCATGCCCTGTCCTACATACACCTTCCCATCCAGCACAGACAGCAGACCAGGAACTATGCTATCTCTGATGGTGAATGGAAATGTACTATCAAGATGGATGACACTGGGGACTGGTGCGAGGAGCACAAGGCCATGATGGGAGTTGTGTTCAACTCTGACACCATGCACAAGTGTCAGACATCCTGCAAGTACACTTCCACTCCTTGTCAGGACACCAATCTTCCTGGTGGCCTGGTTGGGCTGTGTGGGAAGGTGTGTGTGTGGGATAGAGCCTGATAGGAGATGTTGTCATTGCAAACACTCCTCCTCCCACACTACCCAACCAGGTCATCTGGGCCTATGGCTACCTGACAGTGAATGGAAGTATACTAATGAATTGTTTGACGCTGGTGCCTGTTGTTTGACTTGACTACAACTCCCCTCAGGCCTTGTGCTCCTGACGCCATGCAGCAGTGTCAGCCATCTCGCTAGTACATTTCCACTCACTGTGAGGGATGTATAGTTGCAGTGGGTCTGTCTGGACAATGTGTGTGAGGAGGAGTGTTTGCTGCAACTACAAGTCCCATGGGGCCTGTGGCCAGACCCACCTTCCCAGCCTTCCCAAACAGCGTACCTGTGACTCAGCTTTCCTGTGAGTGAGTGGAAAAGTACTGGCAAGATGTCTGACACTGGTGCCTGTTGTTTGACTTGACTACAACTCCCCTCAGGCCTTGTGCTCCTGACGCCATGCAGCAGTGTCAACCATCTTGCTAGTACATTTCCACTCACTGTGAGGGATGTATAGTTGCAGTGGGTCTGTTTGGACTGTGTGTGAGGAGGCGTGTTTGCTGCAACTACAAGTCCCATGGGGCCTGTGACCACACTCACCTTCCCAGCCATCCCAAACAGCCTACCTTGCTACTCCGCTTTCCTGTGAATGTGTGGAACAGTACTGGCAAGATATCTGACACTGGTGCCTGTTGTTTGACTTGACTACACTGTGAGGGATGTATAGTTGCAGTGGGTCTGTTTGGACTGTGTGTGAGGAGGAGTGTTTGCAGTGACTACAAGTCCCATGGGGCCTGTGACCACACCCACCTTCCCACCACCCCAAACAGCCTAACTTTGACTGAGATTTCCTGAGTGAGTGGAAAAGTACCAGGCCAAGATGTCTGATGCTGGTGCAAATTGTTTGGAGCAGAGGCCTTTTGCTGTGAGTTTGTGAAAAGAATGTACATGGTTATAGTTTGGTGCATTTTCAATATAATTTGAGGTATTTTTGTTAACAATCTGACATACATCACATGCTCTTAGAATCTAGTACATTTTATACATTTATACTGCCCTTTGTTTAACTGTATCCTTTACAGTGATGTCTCTAGAGGTGTGATTAATAACTTTATTTGAATATGGATTGTGTACTCACCAGACTCTTGTGATCCTGGTACCATAGACGCCCTCTGGCAGAAACATGTCACGCACCTTCTCCTCCCAGGAGGTGAAGAAGACAGATTGTGCAGGAGGGCCACCGCCAGTCTGCTGGGTTTGGAAGTGTTCCCTGGCCATCAGCTTCTTGACGCTCCTTCGCACATCATAGTACTTGCTCCTGATATCATCCATTGTGTGCAGGCAAGGTACTTGAGCATTCACCTTGTTAACTATCCTCTCCCACATCCTATTTCTCTGGGAAAGGGGGGTCTGTTGGACAAGGGTCCCAAATAACTGTGGCTCTACTCTGACAATCTCATCTACAAGCACCTCCAACTCCTTATCTGTAAAACGTGGCTACTTCCTTTTGGCCATGGTGAGGGGGAAAGTGAAGGTGAGGGTGAGTGTGAGTGTGAATATGAAAAAAGGTATGTGTTTATGTGGTTTTGTATGAAATGAGATCTGTGCAGGGTGTGTGGTGTGTGAGTGTGTGAGGCAGAGAGGCAGAGAGCAGGGAATGTCTGGTGGAAGCTCCTTGGACCTGTTGGCATTTGTGGCAAAGGATCATGGTCATGGCGTTGGCCCTTTATATAGGTGGATTTGTGGGTGTGGTTTAAAAAAAAGTTTGGGGGGGAGTTGCCAATGGTTGTTTTGACTCCCCCCTTGACATTTAATACACAGACCGACATGGTTCCGTAACCGAGTCTCATGCAACATCATCTGATAGCGTGTTGATACGAGTCGGATTCGTGACCGGCATGCTATTCTTGAGCGTTTGCAAACAAGTCGGTCACATTGGTGCGGTTTACGGAGGCTTCGTTCGGAATAATAGCGTTCCGTACGACTCGGTTGTGTTTAACATGGGATGCATCGTACTCCGTCACTCGGAGGGCTCGCGGTCGAGTCTTACGGAAAGCATTCCCTATCTGATTTGGTCGGGATGGTTTCCGTACGAGATCGGAATCGGGCCCTATGTTGTTAGTGTTTTCTTCTCTAGCTTGGGCTCTATCAAACTCAGCAAGCAACTCCTGGAGTTGTGCCTTGGTAGGTCTAGGCCCAGCTTTGAGTTTACAAGCCTTATAGAGGTCCTTAAGCTGCTTCAAACTAAGTTGCAGGTAAGGGGCCAGGTTGAGTTCCTCTACTCTGTCCTCTCTGCTTGATATTTTTAAGGTAGTTGGGACCATTTTAGAAATTATAAAAATTCTAAACAGTTTTTGAAGGCTTAAGTACTAGTATCTTTTTTAAACTTTTAATACAGTTGGACTGGGTGACTTAAACCAAGGCCCTAACATTTCAGATTAGAAAAATAATTTTTGACAAAATTCAATTGTGGGTTTCTTTGTGCAATCACCTATTGACCAAGTGGTATCAGCAAATGCAAAGTCTTGTACCCCACCGCTGATCCACCAATTTCGGAAGCTGGCTTTTTATATAGTGTACCAAAAAGAGAGGTTCACTGACAGAATATCGACCTCAAAAATCTAGAAGTAAAAAATATCGATGGAAAAATATAGGGGTCGATTCCGATTCGGGCCGGAAAACATACCGACTGACTCGGTACGGGAATTTAGTCCGACCGACACGTACCGGCGCTGCCCGACCTGCGTAGTACGATGAAATGCATGTGAATCACGACCGACTCGTACGGAACACAAGCCGAACGACCGAACCGCACGGAAACCAGCTATCCGGCCGGGAAACCACGTGAATCGAACCGACCGACACACACCAGGAATGAACCCGACCGAAACGTACCCGCGAACTCCGACCCGCGCAGTACGATGCAATGCATGGAAAACCAGACTGAGTCGCACGGAGCCCAAGCCGTACGACCGACACGCATACAAAACCGAGCCGAAGCAACCCAATACTCCGCGACCGACGCGTACGCCGCACATGAAACCTAGCAGAAACACAGCGTGAACGACTCGGAGAAGCTCGCACGAGACAACTGCAGCGTCCTACTCGGTCAGAAGAACGTCTCCTACATGCACAAAAAGTACAAAGGAAAAAATACAAAAAAAGGACCAAACAAGCAATTACAAAGCCAATAAATACTGGGGGAAACATGGAACAAAGACACACCCACAACTCCACCCATATAAAGGCCACAAATCCCTACCATGATCCTTTGCAAATTCAACTGACCTGCCAGCACAGAACACCATCAGACAGCAACCACAGACACACTCACAGCTCATCCATCACACAAGCCACACACCATTAGCACCTCAACAAATAGCACCCTCACATACACCCAGCAAAACCTACACTCACACACCCTCACTTGCACACCCACACACACATCAATCACCACCACCACCCATCACCATGCACCCAAAGAAGAATCCAAAGTTCCTAGACAGTGAATTGGAAGTCCTGGTAGATGAGATCCTCAGGGTAGAGCCCCAGTTGTTTGGTACATTGGTCCAACAGACCCCCATGTCGCAGAAAACCAAGATGTGGGAGAGGATCGTCGACAGGGTGAACGCACAATCACCATGGTTGCGCACAAAGGAAGACATCCAGAACAGGTGGTATGATGTGCGCAGGAGGGTCAAGGACCTACTAAAGAAGGATTACGTCTTGAGTCAGCGCACCGGCAGTGGCCCTCCTGCCAAACCACTATACCTCAGGCCCTGGGAGGAGAAGGTGCGGGCCATCCTACCACCAGTGAGCGTATATGGACTATCAAAGATCCCAGAGCCTGGTGAGTACACAACAAATATACACAATATTGTGTGACAATACACACACATCACTGTCAAGGGGATAGTCAAACCATGCACCCTTAGCAAATCCACAGCAACCAAAAGATAATCATCCCAAGATGTGTATGTTAGTCAGATAAACACAATACATGCCATTTCATAGTGATATGTAACTGTGTCATGACATGTACAAACCCAACAACAAATAGAGCTAGGCAGTGGCACAAATCTAACCAACAAACACAGTCAGATATTTAGCCACCACTAGAACACCACCTCACAGGGAAGCTCACTGAAAGGAAGGAATTCTGTGTATGCTGGTGAAGTCAGTGTAGCCAATAGCATGATGGGAGTTGTAGTCACAGATATTGGTCACCCTCACAATTGGCCCATCAACACCACCCTGAACGCTGCTCACATCACAGGGAGTGGAAAAGAAATGACAAGATGGCTGACACTGGGTACTGCTGTGGGGAGCACAAGGCCCTGCTGGGAACTGTGCACCAACAAACAACAGGACCATACTGTCAGCCATCTTGCCATTGCTGTCACACTCACACACAGTGAAGTCCACTCAAAAGGAAGGAAGTATGGGCATGCTGGGAAGGGGGGTGTAGGCAATATCATGATGGGAGTGGTAGTCACAGATATTGGTCACCCTCACAATTGGCCCATCAACACCACTCTGAACCATGCTCACATCACAGGGAGTGGAAAACAACTGACAAGATGGCTGACACTGGGTACTGCTGTGGGGAGCACAAGGCCCTGCTGGGAACTGTGCACCAACAAACAACAGGACCACACTGTCAGCCATCTTGCCATTGCTGTCACACTCACACACAGTGAAGTCCACTCAAAAGGAAGGAAGTATGGGCATGCTGGGAAGGGGGTGTAGGCAATAGCATGATGGGAGTGGTAGTCACAGCTCAACATCCCCCACCCACATGGCCCAGCAAGCTCACACTGAAGCATGCACACCTCACAGGGAGTGAAAAGCCACTTCTAAGATGTCTGACAATGGTCCTCTGTCGTGGGGAGTACCAGGCCCTGCTGGGAACTGGGCACCAACCAACAGCAGTACACCACTGACTGACATCCTCAGAGTCAACCTGAACCCACTGCAAGGGTGGCATGCTTCATGGTGGGATAACTGGGCTGGGGGGAGAAGGAGGGCCGGATGTCCACCAAATATAACCAATGCTGTCCATGCACACACCTCAACATTCACATTGAAATGCTTCAGGTTTGCAGGACAATGTGCTACACCAATATCAACCTCTGACTGTGACAACTTAGGACAATGCAATGTACAGGCCCGCATCCAGAGGTACAGTCACAACTGTCAGGTGTGTGAACCATTGATGCCTGTAGAAACATAACATACATTGTGTGTCTCTTCCAAAAACAGGTGATGATGGGGACACAGCAGCAGACGATGAGGAGTCTCTGTCCCAGGCTCCGGGGGACACTGAGCTCACTGGTGTGGAACAGCCTCTGCCCTCCTCGGATGGCGAAGACCTACCTGGCCCCTCCGGTGTGAGTCATCATGCAGCACCAGCAGGACCAACATCTGCACCCCCTGCACCCACCCCTCTAACAACTGCCAACACACATACCACCCCCGCCGACACGGACAGACCAAGGACCACCGATGACAACAGCACAGGGACCCCGGCCCAACGTGGAGCAACGGACAACAACCCCAGTAACAACCCCCAAGGGGGCCTAGGGTCACCTGTGCGTGCCACCGCAGGTCCCGCACGTGTCGCCAGGGGTGGTGGGAGGGGTGGTAGACATAGGTCGCTGTTTGCAGAGGGGTCTGGACTGCATGATGACCCACAACTGGTACGCATTGCTGATGCGTACCAGAATAGCACCGGAGAGGTCAGCCAGATAGTGGGGATCCTCAAGGACATTCAACAGCAGCAGGCTGCTCATCATGCCCGCTTGGACTCCCACATGTCCCGTGTGGAGACACACATGTCTCGCATGGAGTCCAAGTGGGACACATTGCAAGAACTGACAGCGGTGCATAGGGACATATTGACATGCCTCCGCCAGATTAGCACCAACATGGCCACACCTCCCTGTGTGCCCACAACATCTGGTGCTGCAACAACTGCAACTGTCATAGGGAGGGAGGAGGTCTCTGGCGGAGAGTCCCCTGCACCACAGCAGCCTGCACGTGAGGGTCCCCCCCAAAGAAGAGGGGTCGTCTGAGGAAGGAAAACTGAGAGGCCGATGGCCATGTACATCCCCAGGAACCCAACACCTGTTCTGGAAATTCTCCTTTGTGTGCAAACTGTTCACCCTGTCGAATGCAACCCAACTCTCCCACATGACATGGGGAGTTTAAGTTGGCCCAATGTATCAGATGACTGTTGACTTTACTCAGGACATTTCTGCTACCAAGACTTCCAACTCATCTGGGAACTTTGGATTACAATCCCAATGTACAGCACCCACCATCCTGTGCACTATACTCACACATGTATGTAAATAAACTCACTAATACACCATACTTGCCTCTGTTGTGATTCCAACGTGGTTTCTGTCATAGAGATGATGATCTGCTAAATGACACTGTGCATGCTAACTGCTACAGCAAGTTCAACACCGTCATGTGAGTCATGGCGACGTGACACATATGAGGGAGACACAACACTAGGGCTACACAACACATACACACCAGGGCCATCTGACTCATCGCCTACACTGATGTTGCCAGGAAATACAGTGGAATGCACAGACACCACACCTATTCAGAGTCTGTGTTAACTAGCCCACAGGTGCAGTAAGCAAATGTCAGTCAGATGTGTGACCACAGACAACGCACATCCCAAAGTGAAGCACAGGTTTATTACACATTTGCAACATGTTGTTTGCACTACAGATGCAAGGTAATCCCACGTGGCAGTGGCCACACAGTCAACAAGTGTAGAAGAAAGAAAGTCCAGGGGTGTGTGGCACATCACCTGTAGGGAAACGACTGCTTCCACCCTGGAAGTTGAATCATGGTGTCGGGGGATCACAGTTGACCAAACAACTCTGAAAGTACCCTGTGAAGGACAGACATGACACACAGTCAAAAGCACTGAAGAACAGGACAGAACTGCAATACTCATGCCCAATACATGTCACAAGATACCTACACAAAACCAAGTTAGCATGTCAACACTGTTGGGGAGTACAGACTACCTGTAAGGACACATCGCTGCACGCTTCCAGTCAAGTAGCACATGGCCACACTCAAACAGCACCAGAGCACCACCAACACATATCACGCAAACTCACATCATTGACATGACATCTCTGGATACTCACATTCAGCTGAAGAAGTTGGTGATGAGCTGTGTGCGGACATCACCCTCATCATCATCATCATCATCATCACTGGCATCGTGGCCCAGGCCAGGATCCTCCACAGGTGGCGGATGTTGGTCATCGTCATCCATGATGAGAGGCAACTCCTTCCGCACTGCCAGGTTGTGTAGCATGCAGCAGACGATGACAATCTTGCACACCTTTGCTGGGGCATATGGGAGGACCCCTCCTGTCTTGTCCAGGCAGTGAAAGCGGCTCTTCAGGAGACCAAATGTCCGCTCGATCACTCTCCTGGTCCGACCATGTGCCTCATTGTAGCGCATCTGGACTGGTGTCACAGGGTTCCTGAGGGGTGTCAGCAACCACGGCATGTTGGGGTATCCCGAGTCACCTACATACAGACAATTGCACATTAGCTGAGTTGGAAAAGAGGGTGGAATACTACATTGCAGAACACACACAATGGTACAAAGTCAGTACACACCGACAAGCCAGGCACGCTGGTTCTGCATCTGTGACATCATCCTCGGGATGCGACTACTCCTCATCACGTAGGCATTGTGTGCAGAACCGGAGAAATGGGCACACACGTGTGAGATGCTCATATCTGCAAGACATACCACCAGAGCATTGACCGAATGGTAATGTTTCCTGTTCCTGTATGCCTGCTCATGTGCCTGTGGTGGTACCAAAGCCACATGTGTCCCATCAATGGAGCCAATGACATGCAGCATCCTCCCCAGGGCATAGAAGTCACTCTTGACATCAGTGAGTTGTTGACGTTTAGGGAAATAGATGTACTGGTTCAGGTATCTCAACATTGCCTCCAAAACATCGCGTAGCACACGGCTGAACATGGTCTGTGACATCCCACCAGCAGACGCCACAGTGTGTTGAAAGGTACCTGTGGCAAAGAAGTGTAGGGCTGCCATCACCTTCACCTTGGGGGTCAGCGCTGTAGGGTATGGCCGGCCAGGTTCCAAATGTGGGCCCAACCGCACCGCCAATTCCTCAATCAGCGGCCTGTTGAAGCGGTACCATCGGATGCAGTCCCGTTCAACCATGGTTGCAAGGTCAGGGAATGGTCTATGGACAGCTGGTGCCCTGCAGTGCATAGGTGAAGAAAGAAAGATTGTCAGTCACCCCACATATGTGGCATAGACCATACTCAATATCACATGATACATCATTACAAGACACAAGTACCTGATGTGTGTGCCGTTCTGTAAGGACATATATGGCACCTACATGGCCAACATCTAACATCACAGTTCAACATGTGTTGACAACAAGTTCCAGGTTGGGCTATGGGATATCATTAGGCTGTGTCACAGTACCCATATACTGCTGTCACATTCCAAACACACACCACAGTGACATGTGAGGACAGATGTGCCCCAGGCATCACAGCTCATTGACAGGTAGATTCCCAGGGACCCTGTATTGCCACATGGACACTGGCATGACATGGCGTATCATGAGTACACCACAGCAAAACAACCATGACCCCCACAGGTAGTGGTCCCTGTTGCCTCTGCAGGATAGACATGGATGTCTGTGACACACACACATGCACAACATCAAAGTCCATGCACAAACAACGTGGATGTGGAGACTGTCTCCCATTGTGCACATGGAATCAGAGACATTGTAAACACAACATGCACACAGACTGTGGAGGGCCATCACTATTGTGGCAATGGGTCACCCTGTGACGTACATACCGTCCCACATGGGACTCAGGGGGTATGTGACATGACCCCTGACCTTGACTGGTAGGTCGCTCCCCCACCACACAGCTCCGTCTGTGTGCCCTGCTGCTGCCCCTGATTGTGCTCGTTTTTCCTTTCTGTGCCCCCTTGCTGCCCCTGATTGTGCTCGTTTTTTCCTTTCTGTGCCCCCCTTGCTGCCCCTGATTGTGCTCGTTTTTTCCTTTCTGTGCCCCCCTTGCTGCCCCTGATTGTGCACGTTTTTTCCTTTCTGTGCCCCCTTGCTGCCCCTGATTGTGCTTGTTTTTCCTTTCTGTGCCCCCTTGCTGCCCCTGATTGTGCTCGTTTTTCCTTTCTGTGCCCCCTTGCTGCCCCTGATTGTGCTCGTTTTTCCTTTCTGTGCCCCCTTGCTGCCCCTCATTGTGCTAGTTTTTTCCTTTCTGTGCCCCCTTGCTGCCCCTGATTGTGCTCGTTTTTTTCCCTTTCTGTGCCCCCTTGCTGCCCCTGATTGTGCTCGTTTTTCCTTTCTGTGCCCCCTTGCTGCCCCTCATTGTGCTAGTTTTTCCTTTCTGTGCCCCCTTGCTGCCCCTCATTGTGCTCGTTTTTTTCCTTTCTGTGCCCCCTTGATGCCCTGATTGTGCTCGTTTTCCCTTCTGTGCCTGTTTCCCGCCGCTGCGCTCCTGCGGCCCCGCCCCCTCACTGCCCATTCGCTGCCCCATTCCCTGCTCCTCCCTCCCACCTCCCCATTTATGGCAGCCGCTGCGTGGTGAAGAAAGCGACCCCTGACCTTGACTGGTAGGTCGCTCCCCCACCACACAGCTCCGTCTGTGTGCCCTGCTGCTGCCCCTGATTGTGCTCGTTTTTCCTTTCTGTGCCCCCTTGCTGCCCCTGATTGTGCTCGTTTTTTCCTTTCTGTGCCCCCCTTGCTGCCCCTGATTGTGCTCGTTTTTCCTTTCTGTGCCCCCTTGCTGCCCCTGATTGTGCTCATTTTTTTCCCTTTCTGTGCCCCCTTGCTGCCCCTGATTGTGCTCGTTTTTTCCTTTCTGTGCCCCCTTGCTGCCCCTCATTGTGCTAGTTTTTTCCTTTCTGTGCCCCCTTGCTGCCCCTCATTGTGCTAGTTTTTTCCTTTCTGTGCCCCCTTGCTGCCCCTCATTGTGCTCGTTTTTTTTTCCTTTCTGTGCCCCCTTGTTGCCCTGATTGTGCTCGTTTTCCCTTCTGTGCCTGTTTCCCGCCGCTGCGCCTGCGGCCCCGCCCCTCACTGCCCATTCGCTGCCCCATTCCTTGCTCCTCCCTCCCACCTCCCCATTTATGGCGGCTGTGCGGCCGCGCAACGGACGTGCGCTGCGGGCGCGCCGCTGGCGCGCCGAAGGCAAGCCCGTCTGCGCCCGTCCGCGCCGTGACCGCGCCCAGCGCCAGACCCCCTGGTCCGGGCATCCCCCGCGCCCGCCACATCAACAGACGCCGATACGACGCCAGCACCCTCCACGCACTCAACCCCGGAAAAGATCACGCCTGCTACCAGGCCACCCCGAAGCGCACCCAAGGGCCCTTCACCTGCCGGAACTGCAGCTTCAACAGCACCCGCCCCGCCAAACCACCGCCCAGGAAAGAACCCAACTACCTCAGATGCATCCTCCTCAACACCCGCTCCGCCCGCAAACACGCCATCGAACTCTGGGACCTTCTCGACTCAACCTCCCCAGACGTCGCATTCCTGACGGAGACCTGGCTGAATCCCGCTTCAGCCCCCGACAACGCCATTGCCATCCCGGACGGATACAAGATCACCCGCAGGGACCGCACCAACGGAGTCGGAGGAGGCATCGCCATCGTCCACAGGAACACCCTCAGAGTCTCAACCAACACCGACGACACCCTCAGCACCGCCGAACACATGCACTTCCAGATCCACACCGATCCCAACACCACCCTCAGAGGAACCCTCATCTACAGACCCCCGGACCCCGACCACAGTTCAGCGATTCCATCGCTGACTTCGTCAGCACACACGCCATCGCCTCCACGGACGACATCCTCCTCGGGGACCTGAACTTCCACCTCGAGAACAACAAGGACACCAACTCCACCACCCTGATCGACAACCTCGCCACCCTCTGACTCAGACAGCTCGTGACTACACCCACCCACGCCGCCGGCCACACGCTCGACTCCATCTTTTCCGCAAGCCCACACGTCTCCTTCAACCACACCTCCAAACCCCACTGGACTGACCACCACTGCATCCACTTCACCTACAGGAAGCCCACCACGCACCACCGCACCGAACAAATGCCTCGCCGCTGCTGGAGCAGAGTCACGGAAGACCAGCTAACCACAACCCTCGCCCTGAGCCCACCCGCCGAATCCTCCGACCCCGACACCGCCGCCCGCAACCTCAGACAGTGGATCGACGACTGCGCCAACACCCTCGCCCCGCTCAAGAATCCGCCCAACAGCCACACCAGCAAGAAAGCCACCTGGTTCACCGAAGACCTGCAGGCCTCCAAACGAACATGCCGAAAACTGGAGAAGATCTGGCTCCACGAACGGACAGCGGACAGCTACGCCGCCCACAAGAGCGCCACCCGCAGTCACCATCACCTCATCAGATCCGCCAAAAGGGCCTCACTCAAAGACCGCCTAGACAACAACGCACACAACAGCAAAGAGCTCTTCAACATCGTGAAGGAACTCTCCAACCCCAGCTCCAACACCAACGACATCCAGCCTTCGCGAGACCTGTGCGACTCACTGGCCACCTTCTTCCACCGCAAAATCGCCGACATCCACGACAGCTTCAACACCACGACCGCCCCGGCAACCACCGAGACCACTGCCCCCACAACCACCAACCGCCTGCTCTCCTGGACCAACATCAACGACGAGGACACCAGTGAGATCATGAACACCATCCACTCCGGTTCACCGCTAGACCCGTGCCCTCACCACATCTTCAACAAAGCCAGTACAGCCATCGCGCCCCATCTCCGGAAAATAATCAACATCTCCTTCGAGACAGCAACCTTCCCGGAAAGCTGGAAGCACGCCGAGATCACCGCCTTACTCAAGAAACCCAAGGCAGACCCCAAGGACCTCAAGAACTTCCGACCCATCTCTCTGCTCCCGTTCCCCGCGAAGGTCACCGAGAAAATCGTCAACAAACAACTGACCCGCTACCTAGAGGAGTACAACATCCTGGACCCTTCCCAGTCCAGCTTCCGCAGCAACCACAGCACCGAAACCGCCCTCATCGCCGCCACCGATGACATCAGGACCCTGCTAGACAACGGAGAAACAGCAGCCCTCATCCTCCTGGACCTATCAGCCGCCTTCGACACGGTCTGCCACCACACACTACGAACACGCCTTCACGACGCCGGGATCCAAGAGAAGGCCCTGGACTGGACCACATCCTTCCTTTCCGGCAGAACACAAAGCGTCCGCCTTGCCCCCTTCCGATCCAAGGCCACCAAGATCATCTGCGGCGTACCCCAAGGCTCCTCCCTCAGCCCAACGCTGTTCAACATCTACATGGCACCCCTCGCCCACGTCGCCCGACAGCACAACCTCAACATCATCTCCTACGCCGACGACACCCAGCTGATCCTCTCCCTCACCAAAGACCCTCACACCGCCAAAGCCCACCTCCACGAAGGAATGAAGGCCGTCGCCGAATGGATGAGGACCAGCCGCCTGAAGCTGAACTCGGACAAGACGGAGGTCCTCATCCTTGGTTCCAACCCTTCAGCCTGGGACGACTCCTGGTGGCCAACATCACTGGGAACAGCCCCGCCACCCACCGACCACGTACGCAACCTAGGGGTCATCCTCGACCCCACCCTCTCCATGACTAAGCAGGTCAACGCCGTTTCCTCATCCTGCTTCAACATCCTCCGAATGCTCCGCAGGATCTTCAAGTGGATCCCCACCGAAACAAGAAAAACAGTCACCCAGGCCCTCGTCACCAGCAGGCTGGACTACGGAAACTCCCTCTACGCAGGAATGACGGCTAAGCTCCTGAGACGGCTGCAACGCATCCAGAACGCCTCTGCACGTCTTATCCTCGACATCCCCCGACGCAGCCACATCACACCCCACCTGAGAGACCTGCACTGGCTCCCTGTCAACAAGAGGATAACCTTCAAGCTCCTCACCCACGCACACAAAGCACTCCACAACTCCGGACCAGCCTACCTCAACAGACGACTCAGCTTCTACACCCCCACCCGCCAGCTCCGCTCGACCAGCCTCGCCCTCGCCACAGTCCCCCGCATCCGGAAAACGACCGCCGGTGGCAGATCCTTCTCCCACCTCGCTGCCAAGACCTGGAACACCCTCCCCACCAACCTCCGACAGACCCAAGACCTACTGGCCTTCAGAAGACTCCTCAAGACCTGGCTCTTCGATCAGTAGCAGCACCACCCCCCTCTTCCCCCAGCGCCTTGAGACCCTCGCGGGTATGTAGTGCGCTTTATAAGTGACATGATTGATTGATTGACATACACATACACAACCTGGAAATGTGACCATGCCACATGCTCTGAAATGAACAGTTGCACATCACAGTGGTCATGTGCACAACACACAAAGGATTCTGTCCCCATGAACACGTGCACAGCCTGGGAGTGACTGCCCCAAGTGCCACCCAAAAAACCACATGCTGACCCCCATACACAGAAAAGGTAATGCAGCCTTAAATGCCTTAGGATACAGTGTGGACAGGCTGTGGTGTTGTAGGTGTGCCCCTGAGTCCCTGGAAAGTAAATGTGGCTGGCATACGTTCACCTGTGACAGGCATGGTGACATATGCGAGTGACTTGTACAGGGACAGCAATGGTCCGATCGGTGCGCACGCATTGGCCATTGCATATGATGTGAGCGGGTACGCGTTGTACAGCAATGGTCCGATCAGTGCGCACGCATTGGCCATTGCATATGATGTGAGCGGGTACGCGTTGTACAGCAATGGTCCGATCGGTGCGCACGCATTGGCCATTGCATATGATGTGAGCGGGTACGCGTTGTACAGCAATGGACCGATCGGTGCGCACGCATTGGCCATTGCATATGATGTGAGCGGGTACGCGTTGTACAGCAATGGACCGATCGGTGCGCACGCATTGGCCATTGCATATGATGTGAGTGGGTACGCGTTGTACAGCAATGGACCGATCGGTGCGCACGCATTGGCCATTGCATATGATGTGAGCGGGGACGCGTTGTACAGCAATGGACCGATCGGTGCGCACGCATTGGCCATTGCATATGATGTGAGCGGGTACGCGTTGTACAGCAATGGACCGATCGGTGCGCACGCATTGGCCATTGCATATGATGTGAGCGGGGACGCGTTGTACAGCAATGGACCGATCGGTGCGCACGCATTGGCCATTGCATATGATGTGAGCGGGGACGCGTTGTACAGCAATGGACCGATCGGTGCGCACGCATTGGCCATTGCATATGATGTGAGCGAGGACGCGTTGTACAGCAATGGACCGATCGGTGCGCGCGCATTGGCCATTGCATATGATGTGAGCGAGGACGCGTTGTACAGCAATGGTCCGATCGGTGCGCACGCATTGGCCATTGCATATGATGTGGCGGGTACGCGTTGTACAGCAATGGACCGATCGGTGCGCGCGCATTGGCCATTGCATATGATGTGAGCGGGGACGCGTTGTACAGCAATGGTCCGATCGGTGCGCACGCATTGGCCATTGCATATGATGTGAGCGGGTACGCGTTGTACAGCAATGGTCCGATCGGTGCGCACGCATTGGCCATTGCATATGATGTGAGCGGGTACGCGTTGTACAGCAATGGTCTGATCGGTGCGCACGCATTGGCTAGGGCCTGGCATGGCAACGGACGCATTTTCGAAGCATTAACGAGTCTGATGCAGTGAATTCAGTTGGCCAGCCACAACAATGTTGCAAATTCATGGGTGTCATGAAGTTGAACTTTTGAAGGATGCTGTGGGGTGTATAAGTGGTGCAATTCCATGGATTGGCCAGATTCAGAAGATGCAAACGACTTGGACCTATCACTTTGGACACATGGGACAGTATCTGCCTCTGCAGCACACATATAATGCTGGCTGTTCCCCTGAGAGCTCACTTGCCTGCACTACATGCTCCAGGACGACATCTGCCACCAACACTGCTGCTGTCTCTGCATCCTCTGGCTACTGCAATGGCACGTACTGTGGAGAGAGCCCCAGCCTTCAGCACTGAGGAGAACCAGGCCCTGCTGGACAGCCTCCTTCCACAGTACAGCAAGTTGTATGGGAAACCAGGGGAGCAGGTGAGTGTGCTGTCCACTGCCTTACTAAATGTGCATGTTGTCTGACTAGCAAGACTTCCAGTGTGCACACCACTGGCTAGCATGCTCACTGAGTAGTTCTCACCCCCAAAGTGTGTAGTTACAGGCACTGAACAGGTATAGTGCAGTAACAGTGCATTCCAACAAGGTTTTACTTCCCAGGCAATGATACCATTTAGTAACTGCTGGTAAACTGTTCATAGCCATAGTTGCACTGCCTGTGTACATCATATGCCCCTGTGATTGAGACATGTATATCCAACTGTGTGATGCACGGATATGTTGCATGTGTAGTAATGGCCTTTTTCACTTTGTCATCCTCACAGGTTGATGCCCACCAGAAGCAGGAGATCTGGCTGACCATCGTCCGGGCAGTACGATCCGTGGGGGACTACAAGCGCCGGATCCGCAACTGCCAGAAGAGGTGGCAGGACCTTCGGGGCTGGACCCGGAGGATCGCAAGGGTACAGCTGAAGCTGTCGCCTCCTCGCAGGAGGGGCGGACACCGGACCCTGACCCCCCCACATGCTCCGGATCCTGGCGGTGGTCTTCCCTGACCTGGATGGGCAGCTGAAGGCCAGACAGCAGCAAGGAGGGGGTGAGTCCATGACTGCACTGTGAACTTTGTCTGACATGCTATGTGCCCTCCTCTGGCCTGGTTAAACCTCCACAGTACATCAGTCTTGTGGTCCAGGACCCATGTCCCTCAATTGTGACATGCCCACTCCTCATTTGATACCCAGGTGTGGCCCTTACAGTCTGGAAATTGTGTCACTTGGGTACTGTGTCCTTGCATTTTGCTTAGCTCAGGGTGGGGGACAGCATTTGTTACCGTACCTTTGTGGTGGGCTTCATGGGTGGGTCAATTGCTTACACAATGCCTGAGTTCTGACATGTAATCTGCGTGTAACTTTGATATGTGTTCCAATTGCTGATCTGACTCACCACATGTGCCTGGGGTATTTGGCACACCCCCATGCTGCGGGTGGGAACAATGTTTGGGCCTCAGGAGTATGTATATCAAGTGTGTCACACATGCTTAGCCACATGCCTACTGTCCAGGGCTCATCCCTCTTTCACGTGGAGCAGGACAGTCATGCCTACTCCAGGGCATACAATACACTCTGTACTCCCACTCCCGTGTATCAGCTGACACGTTGTGCTCAGTGAAATGTTCCCTCAGGTGTCTGCCTCTGTGTCATTGTGCTGTGGCTTCATTGTCAGGACTACTGGGGTGTTTATCGGTTAGGGCTCAGCATGCCATCTGAGATGTGACCATGAGAGACGATACTTGTGTGACATATAGGTGTTTGATCACTTGACTGTGCAGACTGGTGCATGCGACTGAGAAGTTCAGGCAGCTGTTTTTCATTCACAGCAGACTGTGAGGTGCTCAGGTTCAGAGAGTTGTGTTTCATGTCTCCCATATGTCCAATTGGTATGACGTGGACAAATAAGAGTTCAGATGATGTGGTGTGTGGGGGATGGACATGTGCACTTGTCAGCTACAGAACTTGCATTCCCCATGACCTAAGATTGTGACACAGTGCAGACTGTTGTTGGCTGGCTGTCCTGCCCATGTGACTGGAGACAGTGATGTATGACTTTGCAGGCATGCCTGTGCCATGGCATTAAACTTCCTAAGAGTGATCCTGCAGGGGAGTGACATGTGCAACATGCACCCCATTGTGGCATTGACTATGAGGACATGGGTGCATCATGGTGTCTGGTGCTGGTATGCATCACATGCATTTCAGATTAGACTCTGGCCATCTCTTTATCCGGACACCTGTACTGACTCAGTGGCAAGAGATGTGATGTGTGCATGTTCACATACTTCACCGTGTTCTCTGCAATGTCCAACAACTGGGTAGGTGGTGCATGTGTCCACACTGGGGTATTACCATCCGACAGGCACCAGACAGATGGGTGCAAGCTGTTTGTGGGTAAATGGGTGGTCACACCCTTCTGCTTACCGGCTCATGAGAGCACGACCCGCACTCTGCTCGTTCACTTGAAAAGAAGGAACAACGGTGTGAAATACAGTGGCACTTTGTTAAGCAATTCAGTAACACCGAGAACTGTTCATTTAATGCTGCTCGTCAACACATGAGCAGGATGAAAATGAAAGCATCAACAATATTGCAAATCATATTTTAAGTGAAGCACAAAGATCTATGTAACTATCTATCAGTGAGCTACAGCCTATGGGACAAGTCTTAAAAGAGGGATCATGAATAGGCAAGCGCCTAGAAGGCAAATCTTAAATAAGAGAGCAAGAACCATCCAAGGCTACACAGTTTAAGCTAGGATAAATGCAATGAATTGGGTGTGGATGAGCTAAATTAGAGAGGCTGACAAAGCCAAAAGGCTAGCAATCAGAAAAGAGCATTACCACCTTGAGAGTAGAAGTTATAGGCCCAAGATCAGGAGAACGGCCGACCGGGAACCCTCACCATGCAATGCACTGGTATGAAGAGTTCAGGGCGTGGACATGGGTGCAGACCTTTTATATGGCTTAATGCAGAACTCCTACCCACAGTTGACGTGGGCCCTGACGTGGGTCCTTGACCGCACGCTTACAGTAACTGTGGAAAGTTTTTTGAAGAACAGAGAAGTGGTATCATGGTGAAAACAGGGGCTTTTAGCAGGTGGTCGGTGCTCTTGACCGCAAACATAAGAAAAAGATAACTTTTACCGTAAGATGCTCAGAAATTAAGATTTTATATATTATTTCTCTGTCACGTAGCCACCTTTTCAGTTTCAGTTGAGCAAGCGTGGAAAGTTTCATAAGTTAAAATATTGCAAACATTGCTTGTGAAAGAGCAAGATGTACCAGCAGAGTGTCACGTACATGTGGGCTAACCTTATTCTTGTAACTGTGGAAATTTACAAGGGGGGGGCTGGTGCCACGGTGGATGGCACATGTCCCTGCTGTCAGGTCAGAAAGGCCTACAAGATTTGTTGTATTAAAAATGATAGCAAGAGGCAGTGGCCTCTTGGGCCTACATGTGTGTGTGCATCTAAGGAGGTGGGTTTGGGCCTAAGTGTATGTATCTAAGGGGGTGTGGACCACTGTGAGGGCTTGGGCCTAAGTGTATGTATCTAAGGGGGTGTGAACCACTGTGACAGGTACTAAAAGGCTAAAAGAAAAATGGACAACTTAGGTCATCTATCAGTGCCTGACTGGTGGGGCCTATATGGGAGTGCCATGTTTCATGGGCAGAGCAGAAAGGTACATAGGTCTGTGTTATATGGTAGAACAAAACCCTACTTCAAAGGCCAGGAGGGGTGTGAGTGCCATGGTTGACCATCAGACTGACAATTGGCTTCTCCTAATCTGTGTGAGCACTTTTGGCAATGTTCAACTAAGGATGCCAGGGCTTGCTCTGTAATGTGCTGGTCTTACTGTGGTGTGTGCGGTCAGTGCAGGTGACTGATGTTTGTCTGTTTCCCTAATTGTTTGCAGATACATCCACGGCCACAGGAGGGGACAGCTCCATGGACCAGGAGGATCTGCAGAGCCAGACTGGGTCAGCAGCCGATGAGTGGTCGGAGGGACCCAGTGGCACGGAGGGCGAGGGAGCCACACCGAGGAGTCCTCAGCACCATCCACCTCAGCTGAGGACCACAGCAGCTTGGAGGATGACTCCCTTGTGGAGGCGGGTGTCAGCAGCCACCACACCCCAGCTAGTATGGCTGGCCCCGCCACCACCACCACCACCGCCCTCCCATCGGCTCCCATTCCAGAGGTCCATGGAGGCTCCCGTGTTCGGGAGCGTGTCTCCTTCGTGCCAGGCACCGCACCCCCTGCCCCTGTGTCCCCTGCTGCCCTGAGTGAGGAGTCTGTGTACTTACTTTGCCAGCTCCATGTAGGGCAGACGGCAATGCTGAGTGTCCTCCATGCACACACCACTCTGTTGACACAGCTGGTGTCGTTCATGGAGGGCATCTCATCTGGCATGTCTGCCCTACAGAGGAGCAATAAGTCCATGGACTCCTCCCTGTCGGCAGCAGTGTCCCTCCTCCAACAGTCCCTCACCCCTCCTACCTCTTCCCCATCCACACTTCCTGGCACCCTACCTGTCCCAAGCACATGCACACCTGCACAATCACCCATACACACAGACACGAGCAGCACAGAAACACCCAAAACAAAGGCAAAACATGCACGCAAGCATCCTCAGGGGACTGATACCACACCCACAGGGGATGGGGAACAGACACACACACACAGGCATCCACAGTCACTCCGCAGTCCTCCAAATCCTCTCCCTCCAAGACCCCTTCCCTTGCCTCACCTGCAACCCCAGCTAAAAAGCAGCTCTTCCTCTGTGACCTCGGCCTCTTCCCCTCAGATCCAGCAGATCCAGCATACAGGGGGAAGAGGAAGTCCACCCACACAGAGGGGAGTGCCCCTCACCCCCGGACACCCTCCCCCAGGCACAGACAAACTAAGGCCCCCACACGCAAGTCCCCCCGGTCCCGGAAGGGCAAGAACCCGCCACCACCCTGCAGCTCACCCACACAGTCTCCTTCCTCCATCCCTCAGGCCCCCACAACACGGTTCCCCCACCACACCCTGCCCCAGGTTCCCCCACCCACAGATACACCATCCCCAAAATGATCCGGCCTTCTCCCCCTACCACTTGCTCTTCCAGCCTCACCCCCCCCGCTGCACATGTTTGTCCCACTGGTATGGAGACCGTGTCCTCCCCCTCTGTCCTGCCTACCTTACCTGAACCCCATTCTACTCCCCTGGAGATAGGCACTGCAGTGGAGTCCACTACCACCCCGTCTGACTTGGGCACTGCAGTGGGGAACCTGTCCACTCCATCTGGCCAGCCCACTGCAGTCGTGCCAGCACCCACACCATCTGACTCATGCCCCCCAGTTGTGCCGGCACACACCATGTCAGACACCTCCACTGCAGTTGTCAGTGACTCTCCAGCACCAGCCACCCCTTCCCTGCCTCCTTCTGGTGAGCCCTGATCCTGTCCCTGCGGTGCCTGGCCTGCCCCCCGTATGCCCCTCCGAGGGGAATGTCCCTGGTCCGTAGCAGTGCAGGCAAGCAAAGAGTAACATCTGCCACTGTCACGCTGTTCGGACTTTACTGTTGGACTGGCCATTGGCCTTTGTCTTTTTTCTGGACTTTCTATTTCACACACATATGCTGAATAAAGCTCCTTTCTGTTCTCTGGTGGTTTTGCTTCAGATGTACATGATGTTGATGATGCTAACCATGTCCTTGTTGCAGTGATGGTGATTTTTGATATCATGAAAATGAAGTGTTACTGTGCAGGACCCCATGTGGTCCAGGGGGAATGTGTCCTATCCTTGTGTGTAGCCATGTCATCCTTTGCAGCAATATGAGGGTGTCATGTTTTCAATATTTGCCAATGGGATTTCCTACATTTATTTGCAATATCACATCTGTGGCTTACACCCCTGCACATCAGTTGTGCTTGCCATTGTTCAATTTGTCTATTTCCCTGACCGTGTGACCATCTCCACTGGACATGCAAGTTTGGGCATCAATGGGGAAGGACTCATCTGTGTTATCAGTGCAACTTGCTATACATGTGTGTTGGATCTGTGCAGATGATTTCGGTGACACTCCCATGACCAGGCTGATGTGACGAGAGCCTTCATTTTGTGCTAATTGTTGACTGAGTGACCAAGTGTTCTGCAGACATGATAGAGCCCTGCAGAGACAACGTATGGCACAGCTTTCCTTACACAGGAGTGGAGTCCCCTCATGGCAGTGTGTAATTCCGTGACATTGCCTGAGCCCAAGGTGTGTGTTGTGTGAGCATGTCTGTGTGTGTTTACTTCCATTTTGCTACGCAGTCTGGGATCCCTAATGATGTTCCTGTTTGTGATGCTTGCTGAGTTGACCTATGTTCCCCCCAAATCTTCGCACTGGGTTCTCTGGGATGTGGGTGCATGGCACATTACTAGTCATCAGGGTGTCATCCATAGGTGTGTTTGCTGTCAGGGCTGAGTTTGTGGGCAAACGCAGATGAGACACAGTCAGGATTCCACTTGGCACTTGTTGGTTACACAAGTCATGTAATTTACAGTTTGGGTTAGCTTTCAGTGATTGTGACACGTTGTGTGTGTGACTGCTGCCACTCCTCAGGGTCAAAGCTGCAATGTTGGAAGTTGTCTATGTGTGTTCTTTGTGGGTGACCTTGACTTCTTCATTGGTGTGTGACTGTGTCCGGGATCCCATTGAATGTCGTGGATTTCACATCATGCCCATGTACGGCGTACTGTGCAGTGTGTCAGACATTCACGAGTCTTGTTTACTGGCCATGTGTGATGGGTTTCTGCACCTTAGTTCCCACCACCACCTCTGGGATTGTCATGGGTGCATGTGCAATGTCACCAGTCCATGTGAGCTTCACTGCTGCACATTGGTGGAGATCAAGGTGTGTGGTGTTGAGTGTGTGCAAATGAGAGTTGTTGCATGGCTAGACCCCTACCTCCATGTTGGCCTTGGCTGACAGGCCGTGCTGATTGATTTGTACTTGTGTAGGTGTGATGGTAGTTTGTTGCTCAGGACACATGACTGTGGTTCACAGTGTGAACGACATCTAGCTTTGTCATCACAGTGGGATTATCATGCAGGCCAGGGTCACCAGAATGTGGGGTCCCTGGGGGTAGTGCTGTGGTGGGTCTGTCTCTTGCTGTGTTATTTGCTGTTCCTACAAGCTTGTGTGACATGTGTAATTTGGGCTCCCTCTCATCTAACAATGCCTGATTGCCCACATAGGGGAATCCGATCCATGAGTTACTTTTGTGTGGCACTGTATACACATCTGTGTAATTGTGATTCAGGCCTCCTCATGTGTTGTGTGGTTGCCTGGGGACACTGGCACACCCCCCATCACCTGTTGTGTTTGATATGCAGTGTGAGGCTGCCTGTTTGTGTTTGTGCATCTGCACCACTGCATTGGCATATCTTTAGTGTGCCATTGGCTGTATGTTGTTTGGTTATTTTCCCCTGCTGTCCCTGGGACTCCTAGGTCATCAGTCAGCACAATGATCATAGTTTGTATGTCCCATTGCTGCCATGGTATGGTATTTGTTCACCTGACATCTACAGTCTCCACAGGATATCTACATTTGTGTGTCCATTGGTGCAGATATGTGGGGCAGCATTATGATGGTCACTTCTGTCATTGTGTTATTGACGAATGTTGACAATGTCAGCCCCCATGGGTGATGTTTGTCTGCACATGGCCAAAGGTATATCTTATTTGCACTGCACTGTTTGCCTCACCCAATCTATGTTGCTATGGGACACAAGCACTACTATGCCACAGATGTGTTTGTTGTTCTGTGACCAGGAATCATCCATGCTGTTTGGCATTTGCAGCTTTTCCCATAACAACACTTACATTTTGGTCACTGTGATGATGGGGTTTTAGAACCCATTGCCACAATGTTCAAAATGTGCTTCAGCTATGGACCCCACACTTACCTTTTGGTCACTGTGATGATGGGGTTTTAGACCCCATTGCCACAATGTTCAAAATGTGCTTCAGCTATGGACCCCACACTTACCTTTTGGTCACTGTGATGATGGGGTTTTAGACCCCATTGCCACAATGTTCAAAATGTGCTTCAGCTATGGACCCCACACTTACCTTTTGGTCACTGTGGTGATGGGGGTTTAGACCCCATTGCCACAATGTTCAAAATGTGCCTCAGGTATGGACCCCACACTTACATTTTGGTCACTGTGATGATGGGGGTTTAGACCCCATTGCCACAATGTTCAAAATGTGCTTCAGCTATGGACCCCACACTTCCCTTTTGGCCACTGTGGTGATGGGGGTTTAGACCCCATTGCCACAATGTTCAATTGGGCTTCAGCTATGGACCCCACACTTACCTTTTGGTCACTGTGATGATGGGGTGTTATACCCCATTCCCACAGTGGTCATGGTCTGCTTGAATTGTGGAGGCCACACACATTTATGTGTGACACATGTGATAGGGGGTCACATTGTATGCTCAATGTCATGTTCAGTGTTGTAGGCATTTGACACAGACTACACACGCTTGTCATGGTGTTGGGGGGATGTATTTTTCAGACATTCCTTATGTTGGAGTATGCTGGTTGTGTCATGCATTACCCGTCCTATGAGTAGGGGTGGTGTTAGTGGTAGGCATCCATCCCCCTATGAGTGGGGATGGTAGTAGTGACAGGCATCCAGGCCCCCCTGAGTAGGGGTGGTGGTAGTGGTAGGCATCCATCCCCCTATGAGTGGGGATGATAGTAGTGACAGGCATCCAGGCCCCCATGAGTAGGGATGGTGGTAGTGGTAGGCATCCATCCCCCTATGAGTGGGGATGGTAGTAGTGACAGGCATCCAGGCCCCCCTGAGTATCGGTGGTGGTAGTGGTAGGCATCCAGGCCCCCCTGAGTAGGGGTGGTGGTAGTGGTAGGCATCCAGGCCCCCCTCAGTAGAGGTGGTGGTAGTGGTAGGCATCCATCCCCCTAAGAGTGGGGATGGTAGTAGTGACAGGCATCCAGGGCCCCTGAGTAGGGGTGGTGGTAGTGGTAGGCATCCAGGCCCCCCTGAGTAGGGGTGGTGGTAGTGGTAGGCATCCATCCCCCTATGAGTGGGGATGGTAGTAGTGACAGACATCCAGGCCCCCCTGAGTAGGGGTGGTGGTAGTGGTAGGCATCCAGGCCCCCCTGAGTAGGGGTGGTGGTAGTGGTAGGCATCCATCCCCCTATGAGTGGGGATGGTAGTAGTGACAGGCATCCAGGCCCCCCTGAGTAGGGGTGGTGGTAGTGGTAGGCATCCAGCACCCTATGGGTGTGTATGGCATTGGTGGAAGCCATCCCACCCCTATGGTTCTGCTGTTGCTAGTGTACGTCATTTCTGCATCCCTATGTGTGTGTGACATATGTTGGGTACGTGTCGTTTGTTTGTGTAGTGGGTGTTTGACTTACCGTCTGCGCCGTACGCGTCCGTACCTGTTCCGGTAATAGATGTAGAGTATTGGTAGGACCTGCGCGATGGGATTCATGGTTTGTTCGTCTCATTCGGGTTTCTCGTGGCTTCGACTCGTACTCGTCGCTGGCTTGTTCGTCTCGTCGCCGTGGATCGTCTTGTGGCGTGAATCGGAGCTTATGTACAGCTCTCCCGGATGCTCTGACGTGCCGGACATAGCGACGGGTTCGGCACGTATGGAGTGCGCATCGTACTGGTCTGGCCGGAAGGTGCTGTGTATTTGGTTCCGTGCAACTCAATTCGGTGTTTACGGATCCGGCTCGGGCGGGGAACAGGAGCTGAAATGGGTAAGTACGGCTCGCTCGAAATCTGGGCTGTTATGCGCATCGTACTTGCTCGTTGGGACGACTGTTCGAATTGGTCGGGAAACACGCATTCGGCTGGGTTTTTTTCCGGGCGAATAGTGTTAGGTGCCCTACCGGCCGAGATCGGAATCGGCCCCATAGAATCTAGAATGCAAAAATATTGACTCCCTCTACTAAAACAGGTAAGTACAAAAATATCGGAAAAAAAAGTATTGAGGTCAAAAAATATAGTTGTACAAAATATTGATTTCTATATACATAAAATAAAATAATAAATATTAAATAATAACATTTATTTAAAAAAAATTAGACTTAATATACATTTTTACAAATAAAACAAATAAACGTAATTAAAAAAAGTTAAACACACATACATAATAATTAATATACATATATATATTTTTACTATAAAACAATTAATATATATATATATATATATATATTTGTATCCAAAGGTGAATAAAACGCACCCTCAGGGAAAATATACTGGCAATTAGATGTGTGACCAAGACTGCTTTGCAGTCGAAACACGTAACTCAAAATAAAATCTAATTGGCAGTATATTTTCCCTGAGAGTGCGTTTTACTCGCCTTTGGATACGAATCTAAAACGTCCGTCGTGCTCCACCGGTGTTACGCACCAACAACTATAGGCCAGGAGATTGGAAGGAGCAAAGCGTGAGGATATAGGCCAGGAGATTGGAAGGAGCAAAGCGTGGTATATATATATATATATATATATATATATATATATATATATATATATATATCACGAAAACCCTCTCTGCCAGAGAAAGGAATGAGCTGCACACATTACGGTGAGATAAAAGGATTTAATTCAATTTTAACAGCGCTGGCGTTCCTGATGCATATATATATAACATAAAATCTAATAAAAAAACATTCTAGTATAAATTAAGACATTGAACGATTTAAAAATCTTTAAACTTAATTTTCCCACTCCAGTCAGTGCAACAGTAGGGAAAGTGTTGGATAGCAGAGGGGCAAAAATTACTATTCCCACTCCAGTGAGTGCAACAGTAGGGAAAGTGTTCGATAGGGGAGGGGTAAAAATTACTATTCCCACTCCAATGAGTGCAACAGTAGGGAAAGTGTTGAAAAGCGGAGGGGTAAAAATTGCTATTCCCACTCCAATAAGTGCAACAGTAGGGAGAGTGTTGTATAGTGGATGGGTTAAAATTACTATTCCCACTCCAATGAGTGCAACAGAAGGGAAAGCGTTGGATAGCGGTGGGGTAAGAATGACTATTCCCACTCCAATAAGTGCAACAGTAGGGAAAGTGTTGGATAGCAAAGGGGTACAAATTACTATTCGCACTACAGTGAGTGCAACAATAGGGAAAGGGTTGGAGAGCGGAGTGGTAAAAAGTACTATTCCCACTCTAATAAGTGTAACTGTAGGGAAAGTGTTGGATAGTGAAGGGGTAAAAATTACTATTCCCACTCCAATAAGTGCAACAGTAGGGAAAGTGTTGGATAGCGGAGGGGTAAAAATTACTATTCCCACTCCAATGAGTGCAACAGTAGGGAAAGTGTTGGATAGCGAAGGGGTAAAAATTACTATTCCCACTCCAGTGAGTGTAATAGTAGGGAAAGTGTTGGATAGCGGAGGGGTAAAAATTACTATTCCCACTCCAAGGAGTGCAACAGAAGGGAAAGTGTTGGATAGCGGAGGGCTAAGAATGACTATTCCCACTCCAATAAGTGCAACAGTAGGGAAAGTGTTGGATAGCGGAGGGGTAAAAATTAGTATTCCCACTCCAGTGAGTGCAACAGTTGGGAAAGTGTTGGATAGCAGAGGAATAGAATTTACTATTCCCACTCCAGTCAGTGCAACAGTAGGGAAAGTGTTGTATAGCGGAGGGATAAAAAATTCTATTCCCACTCCAATGAGTGCAACAGAAGGGAAAGTGTTGGATAGTGAAGGGGTAAGAATGACTATTCCCACTCCAAAAAGTGCAACAGTAGGGAAAGTGTTGGATATGGAAGGGGCAAAAATTACTATTCCCACTCCAGTGAGTGCAACAGTAGGGAAAGTGTTGGATAGCGGAGTAATAAAATTAACTATTCCCACTCCAATGAGTGCAACAGTAGGGAAAGTGTTGGATAGCGGAGGGGTAAAAATTACTATTCCCACTCCAATAAGTGCAACAGTAGGGAGAGTGTTGAATATCAAAGGGGTAAAAATTACTATTCCCACTCCAATGAGTGCAAAAGTAGGGAAAGTGTTGGATAGCCGAGTAATAAAATTTACTATTCCCACTCCAGTCAGTCCAACAGTAGGGAAAGTGTTGGATAGCAGAGGGGTAAAAATTACTATTCCCAGTCCAGTGTGTGCAACAGTAGGGAAAGTGTTGGATAGTGGAGGAAAGTTTTTTTACTATTCCCACTCTAGTGAGTGCAACAATAGGGAAAGTGTTGAATAGCGAAGGGGTAAAAATTACTATTGCCACTCCAATAAGTGTAACTTTAGGGAAAGTGTTGGATAGCGGAGGGGTAAAAATTACTATTCCCACTCCAATGAGTGCAACAGTAGGGAAAGTGTTGGATTGCGGAGGAATAAAACTTACTATTCCCACTCCAGTCAGTGCAACAGTAGGGAAAGTGTTGGATAGCAGAGGGGTAAAAATTACGATTCCCACTCCAGTGAGTGCAACGGTAGGGAAAGTGTTGGATAGCGGAGGAATACAATTTACTATTTCCACTCCAGTCAGTGCAACAGTAGGGAAATTGTTGGATAGCGAAAGGGTAAAAATTACTAATCCCACTCCAGTGAGAGCAACAATTGGGAAAGTGTTGGATAGCGGAGGGATAAAAATTATTATTCCCACTCCAATAAGTGTAACTGTAGGGAAAGTGTTGGATAGCCGATGGGTAAAAATTACTATTCCCACTCCAATAAGTGCAACAGTAGTGAAAGTGTTGGATAGCGGAGGGGTAAAAATTACTATTCCCACTCCAAAGAGTGTAACAGTAGGGAAAGTGTTGGATAGCAGAGGGGTAAGAATTACTATTCCTACTCCAATAAGTGCAACAGTAGGGAGAGTGTTGGATATAAAAAGGATAAAAATTACTATTCCCATTCCAGTGAGTGCAACAGTAGGGAAAGTGTTGGATAGCGGAGGAATAAAATTTACTATTCAAACTCGAATGAGTACATCAGTAGGGAAAATGTTGGATGGCGGAGTAATAAACTTTTCTATTCCGACTCCAATGAGTGCAACAGTAGGGACAGTGTTGGATAGCGGAGGGGTAAAAATTACTATTCCCACTCCAATAAGTGCAACAGTAGGGAGAGTGTTGGATATCGAAGGGGTAAAATTATTATTCCCACTCCAGTGAGTGCAACAGTAGGGAAAGTGTTGGATAGCGGAGAAATACAATTTACTATTCCCACTCCAGTCAGTCCAACAGTAGGGGAAGCGTTGAATAGCAGAGGGGTAAAAATTACTATTCCCACTCCAGTGAGTGCAACACTAGGGAAAGTGTTGGAAAGCGGAGGAATAAAATTTACTATTCCCACTCCAGTTAGTGCAACAATAGGGAAATTGTTGGATAGCAAAGGGGTAAAAATTACTATTCCCACTCCAGTGAGGGCAACAATTGTGAAAGTGTTGGATAGCGGAGGGGTAAAAATTACTATTCCCACTCCAATAAGTGTAAATGTAGGGAAAGTGTTGGATAGCCGATGGGTAAAAATTACTATTCCCACTCCAATAAGTGCAACAGTAGGGAAAGTGTTGGATAGCGGAGGGGTAAGAACTACTATTCCCACTCCAATGAGTGCAACAGAAGGAAAAGTGTTGGATAGCGGAGGGGTAAGAATGACTATTCCTACTCCAATAAGTGCAACAGTAGGGAGAGTGTTGGATATCGAAGGGATAAAAATTACTATTCTCACTCCAGTGAGTGCAACAGTAGGGAAAGTGTTGGATAGCGGAGGAATAACATTTACTACTCCCACTCCAAAGAGTGGAATAGTCGGGAAAGTGTTGGATAGCGGAGGGGAAAAAATTACTATTCCCACTCCAGTCGGTGCAACTGTAGGGAAAGTGATGAATAGCGGAGGGTTAAAATTTACAATTCCCACTCCAGTCAGTGCAACAGTAGGGAAAGTGTTGTATAGCGGAGGGGTAAAAATTACTATTCTGACTCCAATGAGTGCAACAGAAGGGAAAGTCTTGGATAGCAGAGGGGTAAGAATGACTATTCCTACTCCAATAAGTGCAACAGTAGGGAGAGTGTTGGATATAAAAAGGATAAAAATTACTATTCCCATTCCAGTGAGTGCAACAGTAGGGAAAGTGTTGGATAGCGGAGGAATAAAATTTACTATTCAAACTCGAATGAGTACATCAGTAGGGAAAATGTTGGATGGTGGAGTAATAAACTTTTCTATTCCGACTCCAATGAGTGCAACAGTAGGGAGAGTGTTGGATAGCGGAGGTGTAAAAATTACTATTCCCACTCCAATAAGTGCAACAGTAGGGAGAGTGTGGGATATCGAAGGGGTAAAAATTATTATTCCCACTCCAGTGAGTGCAACAGTAGGGAAAGTGTTGGATAGCGGAGAAATACAATTTACTATTCCCACTCCAGTCAGTCCAACAGTAGGGAAAGTGTTGGATAGCAGAGGGGTAAAAATTACTATTCCCACTCCAGTGAGTGCAACACTAGGGAAAGTGTTGGAAAGCGGAGGAATAAAATTTACTATTCCCACTCCAGTTAGTGCAACAATAGGGAAATTGTTGGATAGCAAAGGGGTAAAAATTACTATTCCCACTCCAGTGAGGGCAACAATTGTGAAAGTGTTGGATAGTGGAGGGGTAAAAATTACTATTCCCACTCCAATAAGTGTAAATGTAGGGAAAGTGTTGGATAGCCGATGGGTAAAATTACTATTCCCACTCCAATAAGTGCAACAGTAGGGAAAGTGTTGGATAGCGGAGGGGTAAGAACTACTATTCCCACTCCAATGAGTGCAACAGAAGGAAACGTGTTGGATAACGGAGGGGTAAGAATGACTATTCCTACTCCAATAAGTGCAACAGTAGGGAGAGTGTTGGATATCGAAGGGATAAAAATTACTATTCTCACTCCAGTGAGTGCAACAGTAGGGAAAGTGTTGGATAGCGGAGGAATAACATTTACTACTCCCACTCCAAAGAGTGCAACAGTCGGGAAAGTGTTGGATAGCGGAGGGGAAAAAATTACTATTCCCACTCAGGGAAAGTGATGAATAGCGGAGGGTTAAAATTTACAATTCCCACTCCAGTCAGTGCAACAGTAGGGAAACTGTTGTATAGCGGAGGGGTAAAAATTACTATTCTGACTCCAATGAGTGCAACAGAAGGGAAAGTCTTGGATAGCAGAGGGGTAAGAATGACTATTCCCACGCCAATGAGTGCAACAGTAGGGGGAGTGTTGGATATCGAAGGGATAAAAATTACTATTCTCACTCCAGTGAGTGCAACAGTAGGGAAAGTGTTGGATAGCGGAGGAATAACATTTACTATTCCCACTCCAATGAGTGTAACAGTAGGGAAAGTGTTGGATAGCAGAGGGTTAGAAATTACTATTCCCACTCCAGTCAGTGCAACAGTAGGGAAAGTGTTGTATAGTGGAGGGGTAAAATTTACTATTCCCACTCCAATTAGTGCAACAGTAGGGAAAGTGTTGGATAGGGAAGGGGTAAAGTACTATTCCCAACCCAGTGAGTGCAACAGTAGGGAAAGTGTTGGATAGCGGAGGAATAAAATTTACTATTCCCACTCCAGTGAGTACAACAATAGGGAAAGTGTTGGATAGCAGAGGCGTAAAAATTACTATTCCCACTCTAATAAGTGCAACAGTAGGGAGAATGTTAGATATCGAAGGGATTAAAATTACTATTCTCACTCCTGTGAGTGCAACAGTATGGAAAGTGTTGGATAGCGGAGGAATACAATTTACTATTCCCACTCTAGTGAGTGCAACAGTAGGGAACGTTTTGGATAGCGGAGGAATAAAATTTACTATTCCCACTCCAGTCAGTGCAACAGTACGGAAAGTGTTGGATAGCAGAGGGGTAAAAATTACTATTCCCAACCCAGTGAGTGCAACAGTAGGGAAAGTGTTGGATAGCGGAGGAATAAAATTTACTATTCCCACTCCAGTGAGTACAACAATAGGGAAAGTGTTGGATAGCGGAGGCATAAAAATTACTATTCCCACTCTAATAAGTGCAACAGTAGGGAGAGTGTTGGATATCGAAGGGATTACAATTACTATTCTCACTCCTGTGAGTGCAACAGTAGGGAAAGTGTTGGATAGCGGAGGAATAAAATTTATTATTCCCACTCTAGTCAGTGCAACAGTAGGGAAAGTGTTGGATAGCAGAGGGGTAAAAATTACTATTTCCACTCCAGTCAGTGCAACAGTAGGGAAATTGTTGGATAGCAAAGGGGTAAAAATTACTATTCCCACTGTAAGTAAGTTCAACAATTGTGAAAGTGTTGGATAGTGGAGGGGTAAAAATTACTATTCCCACTCCAATAAGTGTAACTGTAGGGAAAGTGTTGGATAGCCGATGGGTAAAAATTACTATTCCCACTCCAATAAGTGCAACAGTAGGGAAAGTGTTGGATAGCAGAGGGGTAAAAATTACTATTCCCACTCCAAAGACTGCAACAGTAGGGAAAGTGTTGGATAGCTGAGGGGTAAAAATTACTATTCCCACTCCAGTCGGTGCAACAGTAGGGAAAGTGTTGGATAGCGGAGGGTTAAAATTTACAATTCCTTCTTGTCGGGACCCCACAAGTCTTACCTTTCGCCTGTAAAGTATTCTCACAGGGAAGACATGAACAACCACCACCGTCTCCACCTTACCCCAAAAATGGCATATGTACTGATCAGGTTGAAGATGGGGACTGGGGGAGGATGTCAGAGATATATAATGGAAGATGTCCTTTATGAAGACTTGAATGGTGCCCCCACTGGTGGTCTCGGAACCCCTTTAGGAAACACCATCTATAGAAAGAAATATGTGGGCAAACACTATCACCACTGTTCTCACTCATACAGGCCATACACAGTATTCACAATGTTCACATAGTTACTTAGTCACCTGAGGCTTGGCACCATAACAGAAGGGAAGGTTTTCTTCACCAAGGAAATGAAAAGTAAAACGCGCTCCTGCGCGTGTGGTCCAAGCAAAAGAACAAGCTAGCGCTCCTGCTCGTACTGCCCAAGACAAAGAATAATGGAAGCGCTCCAGCGCTTATTTAGGGAATCAAGTATGTGCTCCTGCGCGTGTGGCCCAAGCAAAAGAACAAGCTAGCGCTCCTGCGCGCACTACCCAAAACACAGAATAAAGGAAGCGCTCCTGCGCTTATTTACTGAATCAAGTATGCGCTCCTGCGCTGGCCCCAAGATGCCAAGGAGAGACTACGTGCACCTGCACGAGCCGAGTATCAACTTAACAAACAAGCGCTCCTGCGCTTGGTACGAAATGAAACAAGCGCTCCTGCGCTGGCCCCAAGATGCCAGGGAGAGGCTACGAGCACCTGTCCGAGCCGAGTATCAACTTAACAAACAAGCGTTGTCAACAGGACACAGCTTTGGACTATCCTTTTAAATTATGGCCTGGACGAGTCCCTTGTACATTTTTTAGCCTATTTACACAAAGACCTACATGCCCGGGTGCGCATTGGCAGGGGTGGTGAGGTATCCAAAGACATTGAAGTCGGTAGAGGGGTCAGGCAGGGTTGCGTCCTGGCCCCCCTCCTATTCATTCTTTATATTAACGACTTGAATAAGTCTTTGGCAACACTCACCCATGATGTTCCTTGTATTAATAATTTCTAAAGACAGTGGTCCCTAGACAGTTACAAATTTAAAGCAGAAAATAAACATATATTAAATAGACTATATGTTCTTTGTCCAGCCGGACAGACTTTTAATATTTAAATAAGTGCATAGAAGGAGATTCATGTACAAATACAAGTGGGACACAACCTCGTCCAACTCACAACCATAGACAGACAACATAAATTGGGGAGGGTTTTCAGGCAAGGGAAATGCGTCTGCATATCATAGAATTAACAGACTTCAATCGCATGAGAATACTATTGCACAATAAAATTCACAATTTTTAAATGCATATGGTATACAGGGTGTTGACGACGTTTCGATCCCTAGGGGGATTACATGGGATCATCTTCAGGACATAAGAGATTTGCATGCCTGTGTACGAGCAATTCTAGACATTAAATTCATGTCTTGATACAGTAAACAATTGTTTATATGTAGAAACTGGAAAAATAGGAGGGAAAAAGGGGAAAAAGAAATGAGAAAGGAATTAATGGTGTGGGCAACGACAGACCATCCAAGTAATAAGTGAATCGGGTGCTTATGGCCATGCATGATATGCTAGCTCGTGAGAGGAGCTATGAAGGAAGACAGAAGCAAAATACTATTGAATTAAAAGACAAGTGGCGATCAAGGCGTGAACTAAAAAACGGTTGTGACTGCTAGTTAAGGCCGTGAGGTAAACGTTTGTGTGGCAAAAATTGGAAATTGGAAGGTAACGCATGGCTTTCTTCTCGTCAAGCGAGATATTGTAGGGTATGAAGGTTCTTTGACCTTCCAAGGTTGTCACATCATTGAGGACCAATTTCTCGAAGGTGAGGATTTCGCCAGGGACCATGCCCGCTGCTGGCGAAAAAGTGGAAGGTGGTCTAAAAGGAGTATTGGTATTCCTGACTGGTGCGGGATTGAGAAGAAAATAGCTGTGTAGTCTTATTTTCCTGAAGAACCTAAGGAGTTCAGTTTGCACATCAAGGAAATTTGGTCGAACAGTGGGTACAAATGAGAGGCCCTTATTCAGTAAGGATTGTTCATATGTCGAAAGTTGGTAGTCAGTGAGGTTAAAAATTGGAAGTGTCGGATCAGTAGATGTAGTCACAGTTAAAGTGGGAATAGATGCGGGCTCAGTTACCATTGGTAATGTTGGCGGCGCGTGAACCGTTCGCCCGGAGGGTTTGGCCATTGTTGTGATTGTTTCCCTTTCCCTTTCTTCTGGGGTTAACCCGCCACATGGATCGCCAAACCTAATTAACTCCCGAACCCCTCCGTGACGGTCATCCCTACCCGCCACATTGAATATTTCCATCGCTCTCGTCATTCCCGCGGTCCAGGCCTCTTGGAGCAATCTTAACTCGCTGGTAAGGACCGCCACCACAAACCTCCGCTGCCACGAGGGTCCGTTAACCTTAAATGTAGTAATTACACATACCTCCTTGTTTACAGGATACCTATTCAGGTCGCCTAACTCGGATTCATGGATAGCTACCGCAACGTGTGCCGCAAACCTTCGTGATAATTCTGGTAAAGAACCGCAGCCCGCGTTACCTTCCAATTTTAGCCACACAAACGTTTACCTCACGGCCTTAACTAGCAGTCACAACCGTTTTTTAGTTCACTCCTTGATCGCCACTTGTCTTTTAATTCAATAGTATTTAGCTTCCGTCTTCCTTCATAGCTCCTCTCACGAGCTAGCATATCATGCATGGCCATAAGCACCCGATTCACTTATTACTTGGATGGTCTGTCGTTGCCCACACCATTAATTCCTTTCTCATTTCTTTTTCCCCTTTTTCCCTCCTATTTTTCCCGTTTCTACAGATAAACAATTGCTTACTGTATCAAGACATGAATTTAATGTCTAGAATTGCTCGTATACAGGCATGCAAATCTCTTATGTCCTGAAGATGATCCCATGTAATCCCCCTAGGGATCGAAACGTCGTCAACACCCTGTATACCATATGCATTTAAAAATTATGAATTATATTGTGCAATGGTATTCTCATGCGATTGAAGTCTGTTAATTCTATGATATGCAGACACATACCCCTTGCCTGAAAACCCTCCCCAATTTATGTTGTCTGTCTATGGTTGTGAGTTGGACGCAGGTTGTGTCCCACTTGTATTTGTACATGAATCTCCTTCTATGCACTTATTTAAATATTAAAAGTCTGTCCGGCTGGACAAAGAACATATAGTCTATTTAGTATATGTTTATTTTCTGCTTTAAATTTGTAACTGTCTAGGGACCACTGTATTTAGAAATTGCTTACACACTGAAGGTCCCTTGCGTACTGCCTTTTCGGTTCCCTTGTTGTTAAAAATAGTTCCTTGTATTAATGGCAACAAACTTCCCGCCCTGTTATACGCCGATGATGCGGTGCTAATGGGTCGTACCCCAAAAGCCCTCCGCATCTTGGTGCGGTGCTTTGTTGATTTCATGGCTAGTTTGGATTTATGTACTAATTTTAAAAAATATTTTTTAATGGCGTGCGGGTCGAAGAAGCATTTTAACACATCAATTGTTTTAGATTCAGACAGTTTACAAAGCACTCGCACTTTCCCCTACTTAGGGTTGGTATTTGCCTCCAACGGACTGTGGGCTGACCATGTGGCTCACTGTAGGAGAAAGTTCTCCAACTCTACTAACATAATACTAGGTTTGCCAAAACCTAGGTATACAGAGGTTGTATCTGCCACCGTTAAGATCTTTAAACTTCAATGCATTCCAACTGCCACTTATGGCGCAGAAGTTTGGGGCTTCACTAACTGTGGTAGCACCCAGGGAGAAGAGAGCAGATTTTGTCACAAAATCCTGGGTGCTCCCATTTCCTCCTCACAGTATGCTTGCCACAGCGAACTCAATTTGCCATACATTGAAGATTATATTAAAGCTCGCCCTGCATTATTTTGGCTCAGAGTCTCAAAGAATCCAGCGGCTCAACTTACTAGGGAGATTATATTAGACTGTTTAAAATGCGATAGGGGGATGGAAATACCTTGGCTAGCTGCTGTCCACAAAAGTTTAACTAGCGTGAACCATGAGTATTTATTTTTAAATCCCTCAGATCTTGGTATTATAAGTAAGAAAACCCTCCAAACGGTTTTATATGCATCATATAGAAATGCTAGACATGATAAAGAGATTCAGAAAACGTCTGTTGCTAGATATATGCGTATTGAGAACATTTCCCACGCTCCATCTAGCTATCTCCTAAAACCTATTGGCCATTGGGAAAGGGGCCTACTTTTTCGGCTGAGGATTGATACAATGGATTTCATGCTCTGTTTTCCTGTGGGGTATAACTCTAACCTTGATTTTTTGCCATGTCCCTGTAACAGTCAATATAAACAATCTATGCTGCATTTTTTATTCTTTTGTAGTTACTATTTAATACACACCAAAAGGTTTTTGATACCATATTTTAAGGTTATACCTGTGATTGACTACAAGGCAGCATACGGGAAGGTTATTGCTTTGGAAGATGAAGAGCTAATCTTTCGGGTTGGTTCTTTTTTGAAAGCGGCAGTGCGCACCCGTAACTCAATGTGCCCGTCCTGATGTATGCTTATTTTATCCTGTTTTTAATCACAAATTTTAAACCTCGGTAAAACAAATATCCCGATGAATTTCCCATTTTGTATCAGTGTTCTTTTTATGTGTACTGTATTATTGGTGGACCTGTTTTAATTGGAATTTCTCATGTCCCCTCTGCTGTTGGATAATTTTTTATTGTATATGTTGTTGTTTGTCTGCACTTTTATGGATATATTTATTCTTGTATCCGAATAAAGATATTGAATTGAATTGAATTGAATTGAAGTTACAAAATAAAGCAAGTGCTCCTGTGCTGGCCCCAAGATGCCAGGGAGAGGCTACGAGCACCTGCCCGAGCCGAATATCAACTGTAACAATAAAGCGCGCCTGTGCTTGATTCTGCAATACAGAGCAGAGGCTATGCCTGTCAGTGCTAGCCATACGGCCAGGTACGAGACGTCTCTTTACCTTAAATAAGGTCTTCCAGATGCACGGATCCTGGCGAGGCAACAACATCAATCCGAAGCACTGCCTGGGCGGACACCGCAGCTGTTTAAGCGGTCTCCCCCGGAAGTGCAACGTCGTTGCCCTGGCGACTGCTTCCGTTGCAGGGAAGCTAGACTGCCAACCTGCACGATACATCCTGCACTTCTTCAATGCAAGGGGATAGCCTGGTGGGTGTGCACACACACACACGCACCAGGCACGCCTATCGGATGGGAACCATCACAGCACCCTTCCCAAGACAGATCCTCCCCACCGGCTAAACAGGGGTGGCAGGAAGGGGACTTCAGGGGATGCCGAACATGGAAGGCACGAACCAACTGGGTAGCGTGACGGACATGTGACAAGGGTTCCCAGGACCTCTCCTCCGGACCGTACCCTCTCCAATCCCCCAGGTAATAGAGTCTAACCCTAGTTCTACAGGAATCAAGAATAGCCCGAGCCTCATATTCCTCGTGTTCATCCCTGAGAATAGGAGGTGGAGGGGAAGTGACATGACAATCGGGGTGAGTGGGTCGTAGGAGTGACACGTGGAAAACAGGATGTGTTCTCATTTGAGGTGGCAAAGTGAGTTTCATGGAAACACGGTTGATTACTTTTTCAATGGCGTAGGGACCTACGTAACATGGTATCAGCTTCTTGGGACCATGTACATTGAGGTTTTTTATGGACACCCATACCTTGTCCCCCACTTTGTAGTCGGGTTCTGCTAATCTGTGCCTATCGGTATCCTGTTTATAGGTTTCCTTGGCTTTGTCTAACTCGAATCGGGCTTGTTGCCAGAGGTCATGAAGAAAGGCATGGTATGCTTGTACTGTGGGTAGGTGACTAGTCTGTGGTTCTTCCCAGGGTACAGCTTGCGGATGTCGACCTTGGAGACAGAAAAAAGGTGACATGCCTATGGCAGTGTGTTTGTTGTGGTTGTAGGCATATTCCACTATCCATAGCACTTCTGACCATTCTGTTTTTACAGACAGCATTAAGCAACGGAGGTACTGTTCCATGGTTTGGTTTGTTCTTTCCGCCTTCCCATCAGTTTGGGGGTGGTACGCCGAGGACAGACGCACTTCCATATTCATGGCGTTGCACACTTCTTTCCAGAACCTGGATATGAACTGGAGACCCCTGTCCGTGATTAGCACAGAAGGTATCCCGTGTAATCGTACCACGTTGTTCATAAAGACCACCGCCATTTCAGCTGCCGATGGTAGCTTCTATAGTGGCACGAAGTGTGCCATTTTGGTTAGGTGGTCCACGATGGTGAGGACGGTGGTGTATCCCGTTTTGGTCTCTGGTAGTTCGACGATGAAATCCATGGAGATCGTGTGCCAAGGGTATGGAGGCACTGGGATAGGGTGTAATAACCCTACTGTGGGTTGGGACGTGGTCTTTGCTTGAGCACAGACGCTACAATGAGCAATAGGTGTGTATGTCGGTGTCCATGGATGGCCACCAGATATGTCTCTGTAAGAGGTCCCTGGTTTTGTGGTATCCCGGATGGCTAGATAAGAGATGGTCATGACACATGTAGAGTGCCTGTTGTTGGTGGTCTACCAAAGGAAGGTAGTAACATTCTCCTTTGTACAGGAATCCATCTCGGGCTGTACCTCCTTGGAGATCACCGATCCATCTCACCGGATCCTTTTGTTTGATATCGCTGCGTAGTTGGGATAGGAAAGCAGTGGAAAGAATTACCCCCTGAAAACAGCGTTCGGGAATGATGGACACGGGTTCTGTTGAGGTTGTTTCTTCTTCGGTTTCTTCCAGTCGGGACAAGGCGTCTGCTTTAGCGTTCTCCCTACCGGGTCGATAAGTGATCTGGAAACTGTATTCGTTGAAAAACAGCGTCCATCGCAACTGCCTGGACGTGAGGGCCCTGGCCGAGCGGAGCAATTGTAGGTTTCTATGGTCCGTGTAGATGGTCACCGGATGTTTTGCGTCCTTTAGGTAATGGCGCCATTCCTCAAAGGCTGCCTTAATGGCTAGGAGTTTGCAATCTGATATTGTGTAGTTGCGTTCTGCTGGCTGCAGTTTCCTGGAATAGAAGGCCACGGGTGTAGCAAGCCCGTTTTGGTGTCCCTTTGTGACAACACCCCCCCCAGGGCATTCTGTGAGGCATCGGCCTCTACTATATACGGCTGTACATGGTCGGGGTGTATCAATATGGGGGCAGTTGTGAACCTTGTCTTTAGTTCCTGAAAAAAGTGATACCAAAGGGGATGATGGACGGAGCGCTAGAGCAAATCAAACACTCACCCCCAGTCAACTGATCTGGGTTTAATCCATCATCATTCTTTAGCTCACTCCACCACCCCAGTTCAGACATTGCCATATGCAAATCAGTCTGACCCTGTGCCTCATGGGAACAGTTCAGCCCGAACTGCCAAGCCATGTCTTCCCTGGACCGGAAACAAGCATCCTGGGACCAGTTTCGGGTTCAAAACCCTCATCAGCCAGGCTATCTTGAATCCAGTGGCAAAGTGAGCAAGGGACCCACATCTGGGCATACCCTGCCAACTTAGGGCGAACAAAGCGATACCAAAGGGGATGATGGACGGAGCGCTAGAGCAAATCAAACACTCACCCCAGTCAACTGATCTGGGTTTAATCCATCATCATTCTTTAGCTCACTCCACCACCCCAGTTCAGACATGGCCATATGCAAATCAGTCTGACCCTGTGCCTCATGGGAACAGTCCAGCCCGAACTGCCAAGCCATGTCTTCCCTGGACCGGAAACAAGCATCCTGGGACCGGTTTCGGGTTCAAAACCCTCATCAGCCAGGCTATCTTGAATCCAGTGGCAAAGTGAGCAAGGGACCCACGTCTGGGCATACCCTGCCAACTTAGGGCGAACAAAGCGATACCAAAGGGGATGATGGACGGAGCGCTAGAGCAAATCAAACACTCACCCCCAGTCAACTGATCTGGGTTTAATCCATCATCATTCTTTAGCTCACTCCACCACCCCAGTTCAGACATGGCCATATGCAAATCAGTCTGACCCTGTGCCTCATGGGAACAGTCCAGCCCGAACTGCCAAGCCATGTCTTCCCTGGACCGGAAACAAGCATCCTGGGACCGGTTTCGGGTTCAAAACCCTCATCAGCCAGGCTATCTTGAATCCAGTGGCAAAGTGAGCAAGGGACCCACGTCTGGGCATACCCTGCCAACTTAGGGCGAACAAAGCGATACCAAACTGGAATGGCATGGTGAGCAAAAAAACGATGGATTTAGGCCCAGATCTCTGTACTGGGGTGAATGTATGACATTGTTCTGCATTCTGTCCATCAACTGTTATGTTTGCATTTGTCACCCCGAGTGGGACGGGTATGCCCAGACGTGGGTCCCGTGCTCTCCATGCCACTGGAATCAAGCTATCCTGGCTGAAGAGGGGTGAAACCCCAAAACCGGTCCTAGGATGCTTGTTTCCAGTCCAAGGAGGACCTGGCTTGGCAGTTCAGGCTGGACTGTTCCCATGAGGCACAGGGTCAAGACTGATTTGCTTATGGCTGGGTCCAAACTGGAATGGCATGGTGAGCAAAAAAACGATGGATTTAGGCCCAGATCTCTGTACTGGGGTGAATGTATGACATTGTTCTGCATTCTGTCCATCAACTGTTATGTTTGCATTTGTCACCCCGAGTGGGACGGGTATGCCCAGACTTAGGTCCTGTGCTCTCCATGCCACTGGAATCAAGCTATCCTGGCTGAAGAGGGTGAAACCCCGAAACCGGTCCTGGGATGCTTGTTTCTAGTCCAAGGAGGACCTGGCTTGGCAGTTCAGGCTGGACTGTTCCCGTGAGGCACAGGGTCAAGACTGATTTGCATATGGCTGGGTCCAAACTGGAATGGCATGGTGAGCAAAAAACGATGGATTTAGGCCCAGATCTCTGTACTGGGGTGAATGTATGACATTGTTCTGCATTCTGTCCATCAACTGTTATGTTTGCATTTGTCACCCCGAGTGGGACGGGTATGCCCAGACGTGGGTCCCGTGCTCTCCATGCCACTGGAATCAAGCTATCCTGGCTGAAGAGGGTGAAACCCCGAAACCGGTCCTAGGATGCTTGTTTCCAGTCCAAGGAGGACCTGGCTTGGCAGTTCAGGCTGGACTGTTCCCATGAGGCACAGGGTCAAGACTGATTTGCTTATGGCTGGGTCCAAACTGGAATGGCATGGTGAGCAAAAAACGATGGATTTAGGCCCAGATCTCTGTACTGGGGTGAATGTATGACATTGTTCTGCATTCTGTCCATCAACTGTTATGTTTGCATTTGTCACCCCGAGTGGGACGGGTATGCCCAGACTTAGGTCCTGTGCTCTCCATGCCACTGGAATCAAGCTATCCTGGCTGAAGAGGGTGAAACCCCGAAACCGGTCCTGGGATGCTTGTTTCTAGTCCAAGGAGGACCTGGCTTGGCAGTTCAGGCTGGACTGTTCCCGTGAGGCACAGGGTCAAGACTGATTTGCATATGGCTGGGTCCAAACTGGAATGGCATGGTGAGCAAAAACGATGGATTTAGGCCCAGATCTCTGTACTGGGGTGAATGTATGACATTGTTCTGCATTCTGTCCATCAACTGTTATGTTTGCATTTGTCACCCCGAGTGGGACGGGTATGCCCAGACTTAGGTCCTGTGCTCTCCATGCCACTGGAATCAAGCTATCCTGGCTGAAGAGGGGTGAAACCCCGAAACCGGTCCTGGGATGCTTGTTTCTAGTCCAAGGAGGACCTGGCTTGGCAGTTCAGGCTGGACTGTTCCCGTGAGGCACAGGGTCAAGACTGATTTGCATATGGCTGGGTCCAAACTGGAATGGCATGGTGAGCAAAAAAACGATGGATTTAGGCCCAGATCTCTGTACTGGGGTGAATGTATGACATTGTTCTGCATTCTGTCCATCAACTGTTATGTTTGCATTTGTCACCCCGAGTGGGACGGGTATGCCCAGACGTGGGTCCCGTGCTCTCCATGCCACTGGAATCAAGCTATCCTGGCTGAAGAGGGGTGAAACCCCGAAACCGGTCCTAGGATGCTTGTTTCCAGTCCAAGGAGGACCTGGCTTGGCAGTTCAGGCTGGACTGTTCCCATGAGGCACAGGGTCAAGACTGATTTGCTTATGGCTGGGTCCAAACTGGAATGGCATGGTGAGCAAAAAAACGATGGATTTAGGCCCAGATCTCTGTACTGGGGTGAATGTATGACATTGTTCTGCATTCTGTCCATCAACTGTTATGTTTGCATTTGTCACCCCGAGTGGGACGGGTATGCCCAGACTTAGGTCCTGTGCTCTCCATGCCACTGGAATCAAGCTATCCTGGCTGAAGAGGGGTGAAACCCCGAAACCGGTCCTGGGATGCTTGTTTCTAGTCCAAGGAGGACCTGGCTTGGCAGTTCAGGCTGGACTGTTCCCGTGAGGCACAGGGTCAAGACTGATTTGCATATGGCTGGGTCCAAACTGGAATGGCATGGTGAGCAAAAACGATGGATTTAGGCCCAGATCTCTGTACTGGGGTGAATGTATGACATTGTTCTGCATTCTGTCCATCAACTGTTATGTTTGCATTTGTCACCCCGAGTGGGACGGGTATGCCCAGACGTGGGTCCCGTGCTCTCCATGCCACTGGAATCAAGCTATCCTGGCTGAAGAGGGTGAAACCCGAAACCGATCCTAGGATGCTTGTTTCCAGTCCAAGGAGGACCTGGCTTGGCAGTTCAGGCTGGACTGTTCCCATGAGGCACAGGGTCAAGACTGATTTGCATATGGCTGGGTCCAAACTGGAATGGCATGATGAGCAAAAAAACTATGGATTTAGGCCCAGATCTCTGTACTGGGGTGAATGTATGACATTGTTCTGTATTCTGTCCATCAACTGTTATGTTTGCATTTGTCACCCCGAGTGGGACGGGTATGCCCAGACGTGGGTCCCGTGCTCTCCATGCCACTGGAATCAAGCTATCCTGGCTGAAGAGGGGTGAAACCCCGAAACCGGTCCTAGGATGCTTGTTTCCAGTCCAAGGAGGACCTGGCTTGGCAGTTCAGGCTGGACTGTTCCCATGAGGCACAGGGTCAAGACTGATTTGCTTATGGCTGGGTCCAAACTGGAATGGCATGGTGATCAAAAAAACGATGGATTTAGGCCCAGATCTCTGTACTGGGGTGAATGTATGACATTGTTCTGCATTCTGTCCATCAACTGTTATGTTTGCATTTAGTTCCTGAAAGGCGTTTTCGGCTGGTAGGTCCCATATGAATTTCATGCCTTTGCGCAGTAGACACGTAATGGGAGTGACAATTCTCGAGAATCCAGCGATGAAGCGACTATAGTAATTAGCAAATCCCAGGAATCTTTGGACCTGTTTCACGGAACAGGGGGACGGCCATCGCAATATGGTTTTGACCTTTCTGGTATCCATTTCTATTCCTGCAGGGGTTAGGATATGACCCAGGAATTCGACCATAGTGGTGTGGAATATGCTTTTCTCTAACTTGACGTACAGTCCGTGTTGTTGTAGTCGTTGGAGAATGGTACGTACATGTTGGATGTGCTCTGGAACGTCTTTGGAAAATATCAGTATATCATCTATGTGGAAGATGCAGAATAGGTCGATGTATTCTCTCAATACCTCATCGATAAAATACTGGAAGGCAGCAGGGGCGTTGCAAAGTCTGAAAGGCATGACACGGTACTCGAACAGACCATACTTAGTCCGGAAGGCGGTCTTCCATTAGTCTCCCTCCCGGACTCTGACGAGGTGATAGGCTCCGCGTAAATCCAGCTTGGTGTAAATGGCTGCGTCCTTTACCTGGTCTAAAAGGTTGGATATCAGGGGTAAAGGGTATTGGTTTTTGATCGTTATGGCGTTCATGGCCCTGAAGTCAATACACGTTCTCAGGTCCCCTTCCTTCTTAGCCACGAAAAAGAGGGGAGACGAGACAGGAGATTTTGAATGGCGTATGAAACCGTTCCGTAGATATTCATACAGGTAGATGCGGAGGTGGTGGTTTTCCTTCTCCGTAAGGGAGTAGACATGGCTGCAGGGAAGCGTAGATCCCGGGAGTAGGTCTATCCTGCAGTCGAAACAGCGATGAGGAGGTAGTGTGTTGGCTCCTTTTTTATCGAACACTGATGCCAGATCCTGGTATGCTTCAGGTATGTCCCCCTCAGTAACCGTACCCATCCCAGTCAGGGGTAGCGCATCGGCTTGTATTGCCCTCCCACGGGAGGATTCTGTTTGCATGTAGCAATAGTTGTTACAATGAGCTGAATCCAACGTCATAATCCTGGTTATCCAATCGATATGAGGGTTGTGGTGTACTAGCCATGGGAGGCCTAAAATCAGCCTGAACTGGGGTGCGTCAATGACATCAAAAGTGATGGATTCCATGTGCCTGTTCCCAAATGACATCTCCATGTCCTCGGTTTGGAAACGGATAAGTCCAGAGGTTAAATCCGTGCCGTCCACTGCCTTTACGGTTTCTGGTTTTTCTTTATTCACTGTAGTCATGCCTAGGCCTACCATGTACTAGGTGTCTATAAAGTTCCCGGTGGCTCCTGAATCGATGAGAGATGTAGCCTGCCATAACTGGCCTGTCTGTGACCGTAATGACACAGTTACACCCACATGTTGGTTGCTGCCATAGAAGGCAGGGGTCGGTGTCTTGGCGGACGAAGAACCCAGTAGACGGACCCCGTTTTCTACTGGGTTACATCGTTTCCCGGCCCGCCTCCTCGGGATATCAGAAGGGCGAATGGTTTCTTCCCTCTTGGTTTGACTGGTTTTACTGGGCATTCCCTGACAAAGTGTCCACTTTTGCCACAGTACAAGCACTGGTTCTGTCTTCTCCTTTTATCCCTTTCTTCCTTAGTTAAGGGACCACGGATACCGCCTTTCTGCATTGGTTCTGGGGCATCATGGGATTTAGCTGTTTCGTCTCGGGGTCTTTCTCTGTTTGCCATGAACCGGGTATCGTTGCCCTTGGTTTTTTCGGTTTTCCGTTCTTGTAGCCTGTAATTCAGTTTGACTACCAGATCGATGAACGGTCCAATCTCTTCTGGGGGTTCTGACATCTGGGAGATGAGATCTTTCAGTTCATCACGTAAGCCCCTGTAAAAGACAGACACCTTTTTGGTTTCGGGCCATCGTGCTTCGCTCACTAGTCTGTTGAAGGTGGTGATGTAGTGTAACAGGTCAGTGTTGCACTGTTTCAGGTTGAGAAGTTCGTTATCCGCGGCTTGTACGAACGTGTGACGGGCGAACATCCTTCGCATGGTCTCCTTAAAAATCGGAAGATTGTACAACATTTGATCATTGTTCTCTACCAAGGATCACCACCCAGATAGGAAAGAATAAAAGACACCTTGGAAGCATCATCCGGGAAGGCAGATGCTCGGGCCATGAAATGCAAATAGCATTGGTTGAGGAAGATACTGTATTTGGAACTGTCGCCATAAAAACGTTTTGGAGCAGCTAACTGTACGGAATGTGGGGCTATCACCTGTATGAGAGGAGTAGTGAGTGAAGAAGATGAGGAAGACCCCCTGGGATTGAACAAGGGAGGTCTCAACAACCCTTCCTGTCTAACCCTAGCTGTAGGAGAAGGGCCCCACGGTCCTGTCAGGCCAACTGCCACCTGGCCTTGTAAGGCCGTTATATCCTGACGTAAACTGAGGTTCTCTGCCTGCATGCTGGTAAGCATGGCTGCTATGTCCTGCAAGGTGATGTCGGGATTGCTCATGTCGCCCGGGCGAGATAAACAACTTGGGCTTCGGATTCTGTCGAACCCCACAAGTCTTACCTTTTGCTTGTGAAGTATTCTAGCAGGGAAGACATGAACAACCACCACCGTCTCCACCTTACCCCAGAAATGGCATATGTACAGACCAGGATGAAGATGGGGACCGGGGGAGGATGTCAGAGATATATAATGGAAGACGTCCTTTATGAAGACTTGAATGGTGCCCCCACTGGTGGTCTCAGAACCCCTTTAGGAAACACCATCTATAGAAAGAAATATGTGGGCAAACACTATCACCACTGTTCTCACTCATACAGACCATACACAGTAATTACAATGTTCACATAGTTACATAGTCACCTGAGGCTTGGCACCATAACAGAAGGGAAGGTTTTCTTCACCAAGGAAATGAAAATGAAACGCACTCCTGCGCGTGTGGTCCAAGCAAAAGAACAAGCTAGCGCTCCTGCACGTACTGCCCAAGACAAAGAATAATGGAAGCGCTCCTGCGCTTATTTACGGAATCAAGTATGCGCTCCTGCGCGTGTGGCCCAAGCAAAAGAACAAGCTAGCGCTCCTGGCATACTGCCCAAAACACAGAATAAAGGAAGCGCTCCTGCGCTTATTTACTGAATCAAGTATGCGCTCCTGCGCTGGCCCCAAGATGCCAAGGAGAGACTACGTGCACCTGCACAAGCCGAGTATCAACTTAACAAACAAGCGCTAACAAAATGAAGCAAGCGCTCCTGCGCTGGCCCCAAGATGCCAGGGAGAGGCTACGAGCACCTGCCCGAGCTGAGTATCAACTGCCCTTAATTCTGGAATACAGAGCAGGGGCTATGCCTGCCAGTGCTAGCCATACGGCCAGGTACGAGACGTCTCTTTACCTTAAATAAGGTCTTCAAGATGCACGGATCCTGGCGAGGCAACGACATCAATCCGAAGCTCTGCCTGGGCGGACACCGTGGCGACTGCTTCCGGTGCAGGGAAGCTAGACCGCCAACCTGCACAATACATCCTGCGCTTCTACAATGCAAGGGGATAGCCCGGTGGGCGTGCACACACACACACGCACCAGGCATGCCTATCGGACGGGAACCATGACACCACTCCAGTCAGTGCAACAGTGGGGAAAGTGTTGTATAGCGGAGGGGTAAGAATGACTATTCCCACTCCAATAAGTGCAACAGTAGGGAGAGTGTTGGATATCGAAGGGATAACAATTATTATTCCCACTCCAGTGAGTGCAACAGAGGGAAAGTGCTGGATAGCGGAGGAATAAAATTTACTATTCCCACTCCAATGAGTGCAACAGTAGGGAAAGTGTTGGATAGCAGAGGGTTAGAAATTACAATTCCCACTCCAGTCAGTGCAACAGTAGGGAAAGTGTAATATAGTGGAGGGGTAAAAATTACTATTCCCACTCCAATGAGTGCAACAGAAGGGAAAGTGTTGGATAGCGGAGGGGTAAGAATGGCTATTCCCACTCCAATAAGTGCAACAGTAGGGAAAGTGTTGGATAGCGGAGGGGTAAAAATTACTATTCCCACTCCAATAAGTGCAACAGTAGGGAGAGTGTTGGATATCAAAGGGGTAAAGAATACTATTCCCACTCCAGTGAGTGCAACAGTAGGGAAAGTGTTGGACAGCGGAGGAATACAATTTACTATTCCCACTCCAGTCAGTGCAACAGTAGGGAAGGTGTTGGATAGCAGAGGGGTAAAAATTACTATTCCCACTCCAGTGAGTGCAACAGTAGGGAAAGTGTCGGATAGCGGAGGAATAACATTTACTATTCCCACTCCAGTGAGTGCAACAATAGGGAAAGTGTTGGATAGCAGAGGGGTAAAAATTACTATTCCCACTCCAATAAGTGTAACTGTAGGGAAAGTGTTGGATAGCAGAGGGGTAAAAATTACTATTCCCACTCCAATGAGTGCAACAGTAGGGAAAGTGTTGGATAGCGGATGGGTAAAAATTATTATTCCCACTCCAATGAGTGCAACAGTAGGGAAAGTGTTGGATAGCGGAGGGGTAAAAATTACTATTCCCACTCCAGTGAGTGCTTCAGTAGGAAAAGTGTTGGATAGTGGCAGGATAAAATGTACTGTTCCCACTCCAATCAGTGCAACAGTAGGGAAAGTGTTGAATTACAGAGGGGTAACAATTAATATTCCCACTCCAGTCAGTTCAAAATGAAAAACAAACAAAATATTAACAACAAAAAAATATTTGAAAAACAAAATAAATAAAAAAATATATAAATATGTTAAAAATTACAATACAAATATATTTAATATTAAAAAAAAATATATATTATATTGTTAAATACATATGACAAATACCTACAAATATTATATTAAATAAAATTAAAATAATTTTCAAACAAATACATATTTTTCATTAGAAAATATTTAGCAACAAAAACATTAGTGATTACAATAATTTATTTTTTATTTCCTACCCTATAACACTACGCAATTCACAACCCACAGCTAAATTAAAAAAAAATGCACTTCCATCATGAACATAATTAGTTACCAATTAAAGAAATATTAATATTTAAAAAACAAATTAAAACTCATAAAAATTAATTAACTTCCCACACTTTACCCCTATAATCCCCACAACCCACACCTAAAATAAAACTGTAAAAAAATTAATTACACAATTAATACTTATTTTCAATTAAAAAACTAATAGTGCAAGTAAAATTAATGTACTCCCCTCCCTTTACCCCTATAAAATTAAAACCCACACAAAAAACAATTACCCTAATTAAATATCAATTAATTAATCAACATTAATGATCAACTAATTATTAATTAATTAAACATAAATTACTTCCCACCCTTTACCCCTATAAACCCCACAACCCACACTTAAAATTATTTACACAATTTCCATATGTAATTTTCAATTAATTAATTAAAATTAATTAACAACTAATTATTAATTACTTGAACATAAATTACTTCCCACCAATTACCCCTATAAACCCCGCAACCCGCTCCTAAAATTAATTACACAAATTCCATATTCAATTTTCAATTGATTCATTAATATTAATTAACAAATTATTATTAATTAATTAAAATAAATTACTTCCACCCTTTACCCGTATAAGCCCCACAACCCGCACCTAAACAAAATTACACAATTACCATAATTAATTAGCAATTAATTAATAGTAATTAACAACCAATTAATAATTAATTAATAATAAATTACTTCCCATAATTAACACTATAAAATCCCAATTAAATAAATATTACGAAATAAAAAATAATCATTAATTTATTATAATTAAATTACTTCCCACCCTATTCCCCTATAACCCCACATCCCACTATGGAACTAAAAAACGCAAAATTTTATTAAAATAAAATTGATAACTACTAAAAATTTAACATATATATTACAAAACATAAACAATTCTTATACAAAAAATACATCACATACAGTCAAAATATTTACTAAAATACATAACACTAATTAAAAAATCGATATTTTAAACAACTATATTTTTGCAAACGGCCTTAATGACTTCTATATTTTTTTAAACGATATTTCTTACCTGAAACTAGATATTCTTGACCACGATATTCTTGCTGTCGATATTTCCGACTCACGATATTTAGGACTCTATATTTCTGTAGCTCGACATTTCCAACTCGATATTCAGTCTGCATAATAAAAGAGGTACACTATGTAGAAAGTCCAGATGACCCTTATTGGTTTACAGGGCTTTAATTAATAATCCCAAGTGCTCTCTTTTGTGGTAGTGTGGGAGAGCAATTTAGGCTTATCAGAGGGTAGTGTTAAGCATTTGTTAAACACACACAGAGTCAATAAATGAGACACACACTCAAGACGAAACTCGAGATCAATTTAGAAAAATAACACTTATTTTTATATATTGTTTAACACCAAGAACTTCGATCTTAGATAAGTACTTTTTGGGATAGTGATTTTACAAGAAATAGAAAATGCGCTGTATTTACAGAGTAACGCAGTAATGTAATCCTATCGAGAAAAACATATACTGCATATGGTCACTTGTCAACGACTTACAGGACTGTTCTTCTGAACTTAGGGTAAGATAGGGGCCAAGGCCCAAGGCAGCACCAATAGGTCACCTCTGTCAGCTCTAGGGCGTCCAGATGCAGAGGTAAATCTTGGTGTCGGAATCCCCATAGAAGTCAATTGGGAACGCTACCTGAAAAAAGAATCTGCAAGTGGAGACTGGGGTTCCTGTCCGTTTGAACCCAAAGGGGTCTCAGTTCTTTAGGGATGCATCGTCAGTCGAACTGGAGTCGGGCTGTGGGGCTCATGTGCTGTGGCCTTTGGTCCGATGGGTTGCGGCGGTCAGAGACTCTCGGTTTTGGAGGGCTTGCAGAATGAGGCTGCAGGCCGAAACTGGGGCACTAGTCTGTTGGAACTCACAGGTGAGCTCGGATCTTTGGGGTCTCTGGGTTCTAGAGATAATGTCGGGCATGCTGAACTCAGGCTGTGGGGTTTGAGTGCAGTGGTCTTTTGTCCTGCGGGTTATGGCGGTCAGGGGCATTTGCTTCAGGTGATGACATGGAGATGAGGACACAACAAGACAACTGGGCCACTCTCAGTGCTGGCTTCTGTGGTGCTGACGTCCCTCATCAGCTGGTTGGTCACTGTAGGTCCAGTGTCCGGACTGGACCATCAACAAGTCTTGGCTGTTCCAAGGGGTTCCGTACCAGGGGTATTGGTGCTGGAGGTTTCCTAGAAGGTCTAGTGTCTTGTTTCTCTCTGGAAAGATAGGGGGTGACCTCTGGGAGCATGGAACACCTCCTCCTGGGTGGCTGCAGCATCGGGAGTCTGGTGGTCAGCAGTTCGGTGAACTGGAGCTTGCGATCAGTGCCTGCAGGACACATGGGAGTAGCTCCTCTACGCCAAGGGAGATGCTGCCTTGGTTTACAAAGTGCTGGCAGCTCCCCAAGGCTTTTGGAGGGTGCACAGCTGCAGGAACACTCATTTTTTTGCAATTGTTGGGACAGCAGGCAGGGTTTGGCGCAAAGTCTGTCTCTGGTCCACAGTTCTTGCTTCTCAGGTTTTCCTTGGTCCTTCTTCTTTGGAAGTCCGTTGAATTTGAGTTCCTGGTGTGAGGGGGGGCCCCTATATACTGAATTTAATGACGTTAAGGGGAGTGAAGGGTAGTAGCCAATAGGCTACTTATCCTTGAGGTCACTACACCCCCTATATGACCACTTCCTGTGGGGAGTGGGCATAACCCTGACCCAGAGTTCTGAATTCAACCAAAATCAAGATGATGGAATCCTTCTTTCATGGGTCACATTAGGCAGCCCACCTTAGGGGTATGACTGTCCTGGTAGTGCACCACGCCTCCCTGCATATCTGAATTCCAACCTGTCCTGGTGCCAAATAGTCCTCAGGGCAGGGGTGGCATCTCCCAGATCTGGGGAAGCTGGGGTCACATATCAAAGGTGGTAGAGATTGTGAAGTCAATGGCCATGATATGCTAATTCACTAGCCATCTTGCAGGAAGAGGTGTGAACACCTTCCTTCGGAGCAGGCATTGTTTCTGGCCTCAGAGACCATGGGCTTTCAACTGCAGGGGATCAGAAACCTGTCTGTGGTGGCAAGCTGGACTACACCAGTCAGCCAGCACACTAGAAGCTGCCCTCTGGGTGCATATCTTAATAAATCCACTACTGGCATCAGTATGGATTTATTAAAACAAGGTGTTTGATACCAAACATCCTAGATTTCAGTGAAGCCCTGTAGCTGGGAAACTCGTAATGACCAGTGCCCAGTACATATACTTAAGGTGGCTTTTCTGTTCACTTGTACTATCTAGCAATTGAACTAGACAGCACAGGGGCATATCTGTTCATGCAGATGTGTCCACACATGTAATATAATGCACCCTGCCTTAGAACTGTAAAGCCTGCTGTAGGGGTGACTTACATATTTTTCATGCTGTGTCTGTGGGCATGACATACAGGGTGTGTGCCATGTCGTGTTTTCACTTTTGTCAGCACCATTTCACGCAGCCTGCAATGGCAGTCTGCTTGAGTTTGGCGGTGGATCCCTTAGGGTGGCATAATATATACTGCAGCCCTTAGGGACCCTCTTTAGTACCCATGCCCTAGGTTCCAGGGGTACCACTTAGTAGGGACTTACAGGAGTGCTAAAGGTCTTGCCAATTGGTGAAAAATTGAACAGTTACATTGTTTTAGGGAAAAAGCACTGGTACTGGGGACTGGGTTTGCAGGAACCCAGTGCACTACAATCAAATTGCATCAAATACCACTCAAAAAGTGCAGATGACCATGTCAAATTGGAGCAATTTCCTATAGCTGCGATTGCATCAGGGTCCTCTTTGTAGTCTTTCATCATTCCTTGCCCGTAATCTCCAGTGCCATAGGTCCCCTTCTTTCCTGCAGCCAACATGCTGCATTGGTGGTCTGTTAGGGTGTGCTACAATAACCCAGTCTGGCTTACAACTCTCGTGCACATGTTGCCATGACCAGATTTTGCTGGTGACATTATAAAATAGGCTTACAGCAGCTATCTCTGCCTCCTACCATACAAGGTTTCTTCTTTAAAGCTCTCCATCTGATCCCAAATACTCCCCCCCCCCCACTTCTTCTCAGGGACTGCAATTGGCTCCCTCCCTCTCCCCCAGACCCTCCTGGGCAGTCGGTGCCTCTCCTCACCCTCCGTCCGACACCCAGACTGCTTTCATGGTTCAGCCTCTTTCACTCAGTTGGCTTGTTCCATTGTGTTCCTCAGCCAGAGTGATCACATCAAACTACAGGTTCAACAGAGAGTCAGTGCATCACTAGGTCCCAATGGCCCAGGAGAGTGAGCAGACGAGCTCCATCAGTTTTCTCCATTTCTCTGCAGCAGAACAACTGCCAAATGCTGTGACAATTGCTTCTCGTTATTCTAGGACTTATGTGTTTCAGTCTATGCAGATCTATGGTACATCATTTACAGGGCTGTTATGTAGCTAAGATAAGAACTTGCTCAATTAAGGTCATCCTCGCCAGCTCAAGGCTAATATTAAAATGTTCAACATTAAAGAAAATATGAAACCAGCGGCAGCGACTGAAGACAGTACAGGAGCCCAATTATGATCCATTTTAATCTTCTGAAAGGCCAAGGGGGGGGGGGTAAATTGATGCTTTCACTGTAATGCATGTTGGAGTAATCTGTGGCTGTCGTTTATGTAATATGGCTGCCAAGGGAAAGTATATGATAGTTTCTTAGGAGAATTTTGAGGTGTTGAAACCAAGATTTCAACATTACCTTCACCTTTGAGCTCATGGTTGGTTATCGTAGTAATGTGGTATTTCTGTAGAGTGATGGGTTACCTCTCAAGATCGGCACACTGATTAGACATTCCTGCGCATTGATGGGATTTGGTTCTGCATCAAGATTTTGGTGGATCTCCTACCAAAAATCAAGGGCACATGCCTGTAGTTTATCGAATTCAGTTCAAATGTATTTACATTAACATGGTGATATTATCAGATATGTCACAGTCGTGACCGTTGCGCCTTGGAAAACATAAATAATTCCAAACCACTAAGAATGAGCAGGCGCCCCCCCACGCCTAGGGGAGGGGTGCCCTTAGTTGCGCCACGGAGCCGAGACTCCTCCAGGGGTTAGATGCCGGAAGGGGATGGATCCCTGCTGACGCTCCAATACGTAAAGGAAACCGAAACTAAATTAGGTTATTTAAGGCGGCGTCCCGGGGGTCTCATCCTCTTTGTCTTCTTGGACCCCGGGGAAGCTGCGGAAGCATCGTAAAGCCGCGAGGCGCGGCACGTGGGTTCAAGGAGGCCTGGCGTAGCGTTCATGAGCATCGAGCTGTTGGCTCAGTTAAGTTAAGTAACATCGTAGTGCTCAGAGCCCTAGTCATGGGTTCGATTCCGTTCAATTTGGTTGCTGTTTACCTACTGTTAATCAGCGCGATAAATTACAGAGGTTTGGGAGACAACAAATGGTTATACGTTGCATGTGGTGTCAGGCGCTGTGGTGGCCGGGGCCGCGGTGTGAGACGGAGCAGTTTGGAGGCTGCCGCTTTGTCAAGGGCGAGCCCGTATGTGGTAGGGGCATGGCGCTAGTGGGGGTTTGCAGTTTTCGACCTGGGGGGCTTTTTGGGTGAGGTGACACAATGTCAGAGGGGGCCCCGGCGGCAGGCGCATGGTTATGGAGGCGGATGCTACATGCAGGAAGGTCGTTTTGGCCTGTGGGGGTTTTTTCGTACCTGGGGAATGCGTGACGATGTGACACAATGTCTGAGGGGGGCCCCGGCGTGCACTTCAAAGCCTCTGCCAGGAGCGCATAGCTAGGAGGCGGTGGCTATATGCGGAGGGGAGCGCAGGTGCTAATGTGCAGGGTACACAATGGCAGCGGGTGCCCCGGCGGGAAGCGAATAGCTATGGAGGGCTGCTATTGGCCTGCTGTAGGCAGAGGGCGCGCCAGTCTGTGTTGGAGGCATGGCTCCAGCGTCTTGTATGTTAATCAGGGGTTTCCTCTCTTGGGTATCCTGTACGGGCTGTGGCACGAAAGCAATGTTTACAGTGCAGTGCTGCTCTTTGTCTTCTTGGATGGCCCATTTAGAGGTTTTGCTATGGTCGGGGGGAGATTACAGTTTCATTAGTGCGCGACTTCACGGTACGCACTTGTGTGGGGACGCGCTCTTTCTCACAAGTGTGCACGAGTGGCTGATGGCAGTGCTGGTGGGGGTAGCTACACGTTGAGTGTGTACAGGAGCAGTCATTAGGCACCGGAGCCACAGGAATGCACTGGTCCGGTAGTGCCCTATAAGGTAGGCTTAAATGAAGCTGCCTTAAGCAGTGTCGGTGCAAACTGCGCTCTCTACTCAGCTAGGAGTAAAAAGGCAGGCTGGAAATAGCGCGTACTGTTTGGAAATATGTGCCAGTCAGAGAGGGTTGCGGTGTAATTTACTGTGTACTCTTCCTGGGTCCTGCGAACTTGGGTACCGTCACGGTGGGCATCAGGCCTTACTGAACAACACAGTATTGAACAAGGGGGCATGGTTTTAAGATAACGGTGCGGTAGCTGTCCGAGTTGCATTGGCGGCCCAGGTGGTGCGAGTACAGTGGGACAGTGGTTTTCAACGGAGGCTGCTGTGATCGGCAGAAGGCACGCACAGCAGCGGTAATAAAGTTGGGTCATTTCCGTGTTTAGCATCCGCTCGGCATTTCAACGTGGCACTCGGGCCTTTCCATGAATGGCGGCGAGGCTCTCTGTTCATGGGAGTGGATTGGACTAGCTTGTCGTTATTAAAATTGCCCTTTTATTTTCCCCAAAAAAAAAAAAGATGGGCTGCATACAAACGCATTTAAGCTTGTGTTTTCAGCAGAAGATTTCCAGGTCAAAATACACAGTCAATGCTTGTTCTGCTAAGTCTAATATGTTGTATGCACTAAAATGATGTCATAGTCTGAGCTTAGGCAGGGCATTATAAAAAATAAATAAAAAAAACATGCAGTGAAAACCTAATGCATGCAGAAGAATGCATAACGGCTCGGTAGGCGTTGGAAACGTGAACTCGGTCAGCAATAATTTTGCAAACCAGTAACTTTTGGAGGTTACAGGGACACAATTAATATAGGTGGCGTTACAGCCAGACCTGCCGAGTTAGCTTATGGGAGTACAGGGTTCAAGTCTCAGCACTTGATCTAATCAACATTTTCTGGGGGTTGGTGTTTATATTGTAATATGTGCAATCATATTGTATGTGTGCAATCGTAAGGGCTAGCCTCCTCAGTCGTGGAAAAATAAATGCGTCTGATTTTGTATAATCAAGGCAGAAGCACACCAAACATTGATGGCTTGTTATTCTCTTTCCTTATATGGTCGTGGGAGGCGCACCGCGCAGACATGGCGGCAACACGTTCTCAAGACAGCAACTACACGGAAGTTCGGGATAACCGTCATACCAGTGCCAGCAGGCATGGGAAGGATCTCGTGCCCCCTGTGGAAATTGGTTGGTATGGTTTAGGCAATAGGGCTCAGGGGTAAATACAGCCTGGCCTGTGCGGAGCCATGCAGTCCCTCTCCTTGCACCGTAATGAGGCGGAAACATAACAGGCATTCTTGCTAATATTACTTAACTTCCTGTTCACATGGGTGGGGACAGGACTGGGGTGTATGGTCTGCCACTTTAAGTGACACGCAATCGGATAATGCTGGGGAGATAGATCCACCTAAGTCTTGCTTACAGATTTAATATAACCTGCAGGGCTGAGCCCCCTGGCAGTAATAACATCAGCTGTTTGTCACTGACGTTTTCAGTATGTGGAAATTGGTTGGTATGGTTTAGGCAATAGGGCTCAGGGGCACATATAGCCTGGCCTGTGCAGAGCCATGCAGTCCCTCTCCTTGCACCGTAATGAGGCGGAAACACAACAGGCATTCTTGCTAATATTACTTAACTTTCTGTTCACATGGGTGGGGACAGGACTGGGGTGTATGGTCTGCCACTTTAAGTAACACGCAATCGGATAATGCTGGGGAGGTAGATCCACCTAAGTCTTGCTTACAGATTTAATATAACCTGCAGGGCTGAGCGCCCTGGCAGTAATAACATCAGCTGTTTGTCACTGACATTTTCAGTATGTTCGGTCCCGATACTCCTACCAGTGGCAATAGTGACTAATTTTCTCCAGGGTAAGTAAGGCCAGCTAAAGTCGTGTGGGTCAGTTCGGTACCAGCTTACATACCTATGCTTACATCTAAACAGATGGCTGGGGATAGCTAAGGGGGGGAAATAATTTCCGGCATTAATAGGTAGTCGCTCATGGGGGTCCTCATGGTCCTTCCAATGAGTCTATAGAGCAAGTGCACAATCGCAAGGGGACCGCCTTCTACCCAAAGTTGGGACAATCAGCCCGTGGCCATGTTGAACAGTATATATTCCTTTCAACAGGGGCGGTTAGGACAACTTTCAGTGCCACCTTTCTAGGATAGTAGCTGTACGCAAGCGCGGTGGCGGGGCCAACCAATTACTAAGGATATGAGAAACATCAAGGTATTAGATTGTTTGGCTGCACCAGTCACTATTTTGCTGGGGTACATGTTTGACTAGTACTCAGTTTAAAAAAAATAAAAAAATAAAAATAAATAGAGATATAAATAAATAAATAAATTCTACAGCTACCTCTTGCCTTGAGCAAGGCCAACACAATTTTCTTATTGTTAGGCACTCACGTAAATTCTACAGCTACCTCTTGCCTTGAACAAGGGCAACACAATTTTCTTATTGTTAGACACTCACGTGAAATAACAAGTAATAAGCTATGGGGTTAAATTGAAGAAATAAGCTTGGGGGACTGAATAAATGTCACCAGTTCACTAACAAGCACTAGTCGTACCAGGCACACAAAAGGATTTAGCGAGACCTACGCTGAGCCGCTTACAGGAGCTGGTGTATCCAAGGGATGACACAACAGGTCCAGCCTCTCTGGCGGCCATTTGGTATAGGTCGTGAAAAGGTACCTTATTCATAGGCTTCATCTCCGGTGTGAGGTAATTACACATCATGCAGTATAATATCATAACTGCACCAGCAGTGCTACCCGTCTGGGGACATCTTGCCCTGGGTCTTAATTAGATATGGACAAGCACCAACACATAGGGAGCTACCTCAGTCAACAGGGGGAAGCTGTAGATCAACAGAAATATCTGCAACTCACGCAACACACAAGATGGCAAGGCGTGCGCAAGGGCTTCCGGCAGAAGGGACACATTGGGTAGCTCCCAAAAAGGCGTCAGTAACAAGCACATGGCTTCGTTAGCCGGTAACTAGCTTCTTGGGCTCCATGCGGGCGAAAGATTGGGCTCGCACCCTCAATGCTTAATGGATGTTATTTAGGGGTTGCGCTAAGCTCCAGGCACCCTGGATGGGGCAATGCGCTAGTAAGTGGAGACCCTCGGTTGGGTCGTTTCCTCCATGAAGCGGGGTACCGGTTGCTGACTTTGTCTCTGGTTCGGGTCTGGTTGGCATGGATTATAATGGGGTAGAGAGCATGGGGGTTGGACTCCAGGATGACATACCATTTCCTGATTTTTGCGACCAAGAACGTCATAGGAGCATTTTGGGCTCAGGTAATTTGTAACTTGACGTTAAGTTCATTGTTGATGATGCTATTGATTCATGACCTTGTGTTACAAGGGGCATCATCTTTAGTGACTAGTCAATCCGGCATACAGGAACTTAATTTTTTTTTTTTTTAAATGAATAAATAAAAGCTCAACCATTTGAGCAAAAACTATTAGCCGGTGCCACGCTCGGCACAATTCCGCACAGCTGGCTACAGCCAGGAAAAAGGGTGGTGATGGTACACTTGGTCCGCTAAGAGGCAGGAGATCTTTAGCCGGAATATACTGGGCTATAGTGGAGCACAGTCAGGGGGGGGAGGGCGAGTGCGCCAGGGAGCTTCTCACCCTGTGGCGGAGCGCTGACAGATAACAGCAAAGGGGCATACACAGCGATGGAGGTTCAGCCACTAGATGGACCCCAGGAGGGGGTAGGATGGAAGTGTGCACAGGGTAGGCGTGGAGGGGACTGTCCTGCTGGTGTCCTGGACTCTACTGCTCTAACCCGCAACGTATGGACTGAGAAAAATTTGGGGAAGGCTGTCTGTGTACAGGTACCCCGGTGAGCCGGTGCGCTATGCGGTGCCCAGGATTTCGAGTAATGCAACTGTTTGCTGTAGCACGTTGGGGCCTGCTGGCACAATGTGCGCAGCTAAGTGGGACGGCCGAGTCGGCCAAATTCAAGGTGCGCTATGTGGTGCCCTGGATTTCAAGTAATGCAACTGTTTTCTGTAGCACGTGAGGGCCTGCTGGCATAATGTGCGCAGCTGAGTGGGACGGCCGAGTCGGCCAAATTCAAGTTGAAGTGTACGGCCAAGCTGAAGTTCAAGTGTAATGTATGGCCTAATTTCCTTACTGTCTTGACATGTCGGCCGAGTCGGCCAAATTCAAGTTAAAGTGTACGGCCAAGCTGAAGATCAAGTGTAATGTCTGGCCTAATTTTCCTTACTGTTTTGCCATGAGGATGCTGCTAGTGCGAAGCTGTGAATAATGATATATATACAAGTGGAATACTTTTACTCTCGTAATGGTTTGTGGTGATTATCTGATTTGATGTGAATAAAAGTCTACGCCTTGGACAACATAACCTGCATCTGAGAGTTCTTGGCCCCGCGGGGGCGGTAGGGTGTCAGAGGTGGGGGAGGAGTGAGTGTTACGTTGTGCGCATACTAAGATTTACATCAGTCAATTAGTATTCCCAGAACTTAAAAAATGTAAGTGTAGAAACAGCGAGGTTTCTTTTTGTTGCTAGTTCGCTTTGGAGTAGCCTTTTCTTTATGTCCTTTGTGATTCAGATCAGGATCACTCATTTGTCTGTCTTCCAGAAGGATGTTTATACTCATAGTTCTTTCTTAACTATTCTTTATAGAAAACAAATATAAAGAAATCAACTAATGTATGCTTGGGGAGCGTATGATTGTACGAATTTAATCCAGCATAACTTTCACTGCAGTAGTTTTTTAGGTATACCTTAAGCTCCTGTTGACTTAATAACCACTTCACTTATTTGAAATCAGACTTCTGGTCAATGTTTTTGAAAAATCTGCTCTTATTAGAGTACAGAGGAGGATATTATGTTACTACCATGTTGATTCCAACGACTGGTGGATTTAAAGCACAGTTGGACTTTTGTACATTCTTGCAGCTCATAAGCTGACACGGTTCCGATTGGATGATAAAAACGTAGTAACGTCAAGTATACAGCAAAAAGAATGAACATTTATGTGACCTATTTTCCCTGCGTTTTAATGGTAATAAGAGTTAGGTAGAAGCCTTGCAACACCTAACTGAAAGCTCTCAGATTTTAAATCCTTAATAACCATAACTTGCACTTAAGGCAGCATTGTTTTTCTGACTCGCCTGAGTAGCCCATGGTTACATTGATATGTGTGTGCAACTCAGACACAACATCCCTTTAGCAATAGCCTCTGGGCCCTACCTACCGAATGCTACGTTCACAATTGAACCAACCTGTTTGTCACACAAAAGAAAGCGAAAGTTACTGTCTAGTAAAAACAAGCTCTCCGATATTAAATCCTTAATAACCATAACTCGCAATTAAGGCAGCGTTGTTTCTGTGAATCGCCCGAGTAGCTCATGGTAACGTTGATCTGTGTGTGCAACTCAGACACAATGTGCCTTCAGCAATAGCCTCAGGGCCCTACCTAACGAATGCTGCATTCACAATCAGACATGTTTGTCCCGCAAAAGAAAGCGAAAGTTACTGTCCACTAAAAACGTTGTAGCCATTTTTGTGTCTGTCTTGCAACTTATTTAGTTTTGTCTTTGTATTTTTTTTTTTAAATTTTCATTCAAATCTGCAATTGAGCACTTTTAGCTCTCACACAGTTGCTCATTCTGAATGTGCTTCGCTGTGAGGAAAGGCAGGTTTTACCTATAATCTGCTTGTAAGGCGATTCATGGTATCCATGGAAAATAACCTTTTTAAACTGAGTTGCTAATGCTTTTTTTGTTTAGTTCATTTTATAGATATGTTGGCTAAAATGTTATTGAATCTCACTATCTGTATCTTGAATTGAATGTCTGTGTGTACATTTGCACAGAATTTAATGTGCTTCAGTATACTGTTAAGGCCTTAAAATACGTAAATAATGATTGTTAGACTTGGCATCCTTGGCGTGGTTTCCACTGACTTTTTGCCTCTAACTCTTGTATTTTTGATGCTGGGCTGGATTTCGTTTTTACTGGCTTAGATGCTTTGGGCACTTTGCCACTGCTGATCAGTGTCAAAGGGCAAGTGTTCCCTGTGTAAATTGTTATTACAATTGGTTCTCCCCGATTGGCATATTTGATTTACTGGTAAGTCCTTAGTAAAGTGCACTAAGTGTGTCAGGGCCTGTAAATCAAATTCTACTAGTGGGCCTGCAGCACTGATTGTGCCACACACCTTAGTAGCCCTGAAAAGGTATCTCAGACCTGCAACTGCAGTGTGTACGCGCAGTTTTAAACTGCCATCTCAACCTGGCAAGTGAACCCACTTGCCAGGTCCTAACCTTCCCTTTTCTTACATGTAAGACACCCCTCAGGTAGGCCCAAGGTAACCCCATAGGCAGGATGGATTGAGTGTGAGAGGTAGGACATGTACTGGTGTGTGTGACATGTCCTGATAGTGAAATACTGCCAAGTTAGTTTTTCACTATCGAAAGGCTATCTGTCCCATAGGATAGCATGGGAGATACTTTGTAACATCTTACAAGTATAACTTCCCATTGGGACAAGATAGAAGGTAAAGTTTAGGCTCTCTGAACTCAGAATTTAATAACACATCTTTTAGGTGAAGATGGTTTTTAAATTGTGTGCTTGAAAATGCCACTTTTAGAAAGTAGTAAAAGTAGGGGGTTGGGCCTGTTACTGGCACCCAGACTGGGCCTCTTATAAAGTAATATCAACAATTAAAGTGTCTAGGTGCTCTAATCAAATTGTAATATTTCGCTACAAAAACCACATTTACAATTATAGTGGCCTTGGTGATTTATATCACACTCATTTTTTACTTTGAAAACGATTTTAAACATTCATAGCATGTCTTTCTTAGAAGGGCAACCTTTTCTCTTTTTTGTATATATACATTTCACAGTGATAATTAAATATACGAAAAAATTAACATTTAAATGAAAAAGCAAAACAATAGTGAAGTAGACCAGTCCTTCAATCTAAGAACAAAGCACATGGCGGAATTCACATTTAAAATTCAATCATGTTATACATCCTGCCAGTGTAAGCTAGTTGGGATTCTGTAGTGCAAGAACAGGCAGTTTGCCGTGTTTCCTGACTGCTGCTAGTCTGTTCGGGTAATATCTCCCCCCAACCAGCTTGGTCAACACGTTTCGAACCCTTTCGTAATTTCTGGGGTTCTCCTCAGGACCGGGACTTGGTCAGTGCTAAAAAGTGTAACATAAAACAATATTTTAGAATATTAATCTGATCCCTATTTACCACCCTACTAAATGGTTATAGGTTGGGGCTGTACCTTTCTCCTTATTGTACACTACTGGAGCACGTAGTGAGTTCTGTTCATAGTGGTTTCTCCGAAAGTGTGACTATTCCGTACATGTTGAAGCAGGTTTCTGGAGGGAAATCAAGTTATGGATTTAACTTTGTATCCTGTTGGCAGGTGCGCACATCTTTTCATAATATCATCTGCTGGTCTAGCGATGGTCAAAGTTATGCCAGATAAGACTTTTATAGAGGATATTTATGACTCATTTTAATTGTGCTGTCAATATACAAATTTGACAAACTTACCTGCTCTTTATGGTAGTCCGTAAACTGCAGTCTTCGAACGTACTTGAATTATTCCTAACCTTTGGCAGACCGGCGTGTCTGAAAAGATTGAAACAATGTATCATGCTTAATTCTTAATTGTCTTCACGGAGCTCACAGGGACGAGGGCCACACATTTTAACCGCGCATGGTTTAGACTTGCCTTATGAAGTGAAACACATCGATTTCTTCCCGTGGTGTAACTTCTGTGGTATTTCAGAACGGCGTGTCTGAAAGAATCCGAAACATTGTATCATTTCGGTACATTCGTGAGGCTTACCAAGTCTGGTTGCGCGCGTGCAAAAAACCCTTTATTTTCACTTGCCTTTCAGAATGAAGCACATTAATTCCTTTCGCATCCTTAGTTGGCCGGTGGCGTTTGTACAACGCGGAAGTAGATAAAAGCAGGACGAGTTCGGCAGGCATTATAATAGACTGTCCGCAGCGCATAAATTGCAATGCTGTGATGCATGCTGAGATTGGTAATCCGAATGTTGAGCACACTTTCAACTGTGCGGTTAAGTGTTAGTTTTTCTTGCATAAACAGTTATATTGACTTCTCTCATAGCAAATACTGTTATGGATGAAGGTCACAGTCTGTTGATCGCCGTCATTTCGTTCAATCCTCGAGAAGCTGTATTAAATTTCATTATCAAATACGCTTCTCTCCTCATTAGTGCGATTTCTGGATCCCCGCCTCTGGGGTTTGGCTTGATGACACTGAGGACTGTCCAGTTGAATTCTTTCTCGTTGTGATTAAGTTCTTGAAAATGATTCACTAAGGGTGCGCTCATCACTTTATTCTTTAATCTGGAACGATGTTGCGCAATTCTTTGTCTGACCTCCTGGGTGGTTTTACCAGTGTACATTTTTGAGCATGGGCAAATGATCGCGTAAACTACATTTCTAGTTTTACAATTTGAAAAGTCATTATGTATCCATTGTTCGCGACCATTTGTATAGACCGATCCCTCAATGGTGGAACTGCAAGCCAGACAATTTCCACATTTGTGGTGACCTTGAATAGGTTGGATATTCAGGAAGGAACGCAGGTTGTCTGGTTTCTTCTGCTTTTCGTCTGTGGCCCTAATTATACGTTGCCCAATACTGGTGTTTTTCTTTAAGGCGAAGAGTGGTATATCAAGTTCTTCATCCATTCCTTCGATAAAATGCCAGTTTTGGCGAATGATCTTTTTAAACGCATTTGTATGAGGGCCAAACGTTGATACACATACCAGTCTGTTCATTGATGTTTTGGGCTTTTTATGCAACAATTCTTCTCTTGCTGTAAACCAAGCCCTTTTCCTTGAATGTTTCAGTAATTTATGTGGATGAATGGAGGTCATAGTCCTCCCTCCGTGTGCAGTTACGTCTCACTCTCAAAAACTGGCCATACAGTAAGTTGTCTTTCAATCTTTTGGGGTGGAAACTTTTGAAATGCAAAGCAGTATTTTCAGCTGTAGGTTTGGTGTATAAAGTGGTTATTAGTCCCATTTCCGAGGGTCTTTTCTACATCAAGAAATGTGAGACTTGTTTGACTATGGGCCAGGCTGAACTTTATGTCTGGATTTCTGTCATTTAGCCATTTGTGGAACTTAACTAGATCTTCTTCGCTTCCCTCCAAAGATGCAACAAATGTCTTCAATATATCGGTACCACTGTGATATGTGGTTGACGAATGAGTTGTTATTGTAAACGTGTTTTTCCTCATATCTCGACATATACAGTACAGCCATTTCTGGGGCGAAGGGACACCCCATCGCGGTCCCCTTAATCTGGACGAAGAAGTTGTTCTCAAACTTGAAATTATTCTTTTTGAGTGCCAATGATGCCAAACTTAAGATGAAATATGTTGGTACTTGGTGCAGGCGCTCTCTGCTGTCCAGATAGGATTCAAGGGCTTCTAGTGCATCTTCCTGGGGAATTTGGGTGTACAACGAGACAACATCCAATGGCACCAATCTTTGGCCCACAGGATCAAAGTCATACCCTTCTACTCTGTTAATGAAATCAATCGTGTCTCCTAGATACGAGGTGACATCTTTCAAGAATTGTTTCAAGAATATATCTACATATTGGAACACCGGTTCCAACACTGAGTCACATCCAGAAACAATTGGACGTCCAGGAGGGTTGGTTGCATCCTTGTGAACTTTGGGTAGAAAATAAATCACAGGTGCTCATGGATATTCCTTGGTAAGGTATTCAAATTCTTTAGGGCCCAAGATGCCAGCTTGTGATCCTTCATCTGCAATCCTCTGGATTTCTTTTACCGGGTCATAGGGGATGCGTCGGTACCAAGTTTGGTTGAAAACATGGTTTCTTCCTCTGTCAGGTACAAGTCTTTGGACCAGATTACTGTGGCTCCGCCTTTGTCGGCCGGCTTGATGATAATATCTTTGTCTTCTTTCAAAGCTTGAATAGCCAGTCTTTGTTCTTTGTGTACATCTTCCGTATGTTCAGTTGGTTAAGAGATGAGAGCACGACTTGTTCAAATGTTGCAATTTTTTTGGGAAGGGTATAGGTGGGCGGACAAAATGTACACTTGTTGCGAAAACCTGATGTTTCAGCTTTTTTAGTATATTTTTCGTTCTTAAAGAATACCTTCAGTCGTATCTTACGAAATAGTTCCATGGCTTTCATTTTCAATTGTACCAGATCTGGTTTTTGACTGGGAATGAATTTGAGTCCAAGTTCTAAAACTGATTGTTGTTCTTTAGTGAGGATTTTATTAGATAAATTGATTACGGCAGATTTTTTCACAACTTGTAATACTGGCGCCTTGTGCGCATCTCAAATGGTTGCGGTTTGTAGCGTTCCCTGTTTTTTTGTTGGCCAACTCCTAAAAAATTATTGTTGTTCTTTCTTTGTTGGTTTAGATTGGAGGGTCCCTCTCCTGCATCAGATTCTCCCGTTGACTCTGAGGACGATGTTTCAGAGAATGTCAAAAACTTTCTTCTTGACAGTCCTTGGTACTCCGGTTAGATCCTCCTTGAGTCCTCCCTGGTGTAGAAATCTTCTCTCAGATATGGGTAAACCGTTTCAATATTGAAGGTTTTCTTGTCTCTTTCAAATTTTGTCGTTTTAAAATTGAAGGTATTGTCTTTAAACGTGGCAATTTCTTTCTCAATCTTCTCCAGCAATGCTTAAGCCTCTGATACTGTATGGTTGTCTTTGATCGATTGTATATATTGTTCGATTTCGTCTGCTTGTGTCCTGCAAATTCTCTGTGCTGTTTCTATCGAATGTACCATTAGATCACGACTACATTTGGTACTGATATAACTTTGCTTTTTCATTTATTTAATATATTTAATTATCACTGTGAAATGTATATATGCAAAAAAGAGAAAAAGTTGCCCTTCTAAGAAAGACATGCTATGAATGTTTAAAATTGTTTTCAAACTAAAAATGAGTGTGAAATAAATCTCCAAGGCCACTATAATTGTAAATGTGGTTTTTGTAGCGAAATATTACAATTTGATTAGAGCACCTAGACACTGAAATTGTTGATATTACTATAGAAAGTAGGCATTTTCTTGTTTAACCATTCCGTGTGCCTCTGCCTGTTTGTGTATTGACTGTCTGGTTTTGGAGTGACAGGGGCTGGGGATGTGCATTTCCAGTAGATAGCCTCTGGTGGGGTTGAAGTGTGCCTGGTCCTTCCTGGATGACTAAGAGCTGAGCTGAATGGGGCTTGGTTGCATTTAGAGTAGTGGTAGGAGTTTTCCTTGCACCAGAATAGGGCCTGTCTCCCTTGCACAATGCTGTCCCCACCCCCTGTGGTCATACTGCACCAGTAAGAACAGAACTGGTTTAGACTGGGCTCAGAGACCCTTGCACAAAGAAGAACAAAGACAAAATGGGGTATAAGTAGTGGTCCATATACCCCAGAACGTTAGATCAATTCTGGACTCAAGAGGAACCTTTGCCAAGGAGAGGAGCTGGAGAGCTGTGAGGAGGAGTACTGACACTTTGTTGTGTGCTGTGTGGGGTTGGCCTGCAGTTGCTGCTTCTGCCAAGGAAAAGACAAAGACTGGAACTTTGCTGTGAACCTGCTTGAAGAAGAATCTCCAAGGGCCTGTGTGTGCTGTCCTCCTATTCAGAAGTCTCAGTGACAAAAAAACTTCACCGCCAGCTCCCCTGGACTATATAGCTGAGAGTTCTGACCTGCCAGGAGATGCTGTTTCCAGTTTTGCACCTCTGGAGGTTGTTCCTGCTGTTGGGAGCTGGAAGCAACTTGAAAGAAGCAAGAAAACCTGTCTCCACGCCATCAGCGATGCCACTGTGATGCTACAACCTGCACCGAGGCCAGGGGCACAGCTCGTGAAGTGCACGACGCACTGCTCGGCCTGCACAACAGCTCCGATGCACTTCGAGGCCTGCAGTCACCGGCAGTTATTGGCCTTCCCAACGCCAGCGCTCGCACCGACTCCGTCACCACCAGCGCCTGCATCCTGTTATCGCGGCACCAACAACGTCCGAGGATGACTCCATGAACTCGCCGACTTTGCACTGTCACCAGAACCGATGCCTGACCGCCGATGCAACTGACTTCCCCTGTCCTGGATTCGACACGTCGCCCTCTCGGGGACACGATGCCTTGCCTCCCCCATGGCAGCCAGGGAGCCGACTTCAACCTTGGCACCGATGCCTCACCTCCACGACGTTGTTCCTCATCATAGACTTCGTTATCCAAAGGCACTGTTTGTTTGGGGGTCTGTGTGACTCTGTGCCCGACGCCGCACACCTCGCGGTTGGTGCTGTACTTTGGATTTATTTCTGTCACAATGTCGCAACAGACCCAGGTAGAGCTATTTTTTTTCTAAAAGCTTTACTTTGGAAGTAACTTTTTTAAGTGCTATTTTACTACATGTATGTTGTATTGTTGTAGTGTTAGTTTTCTTGAGTTTCGATAAAGATACTTTATTTTCCTAAACTGGTGTGGTGTCCATTTGTGGTTTTATCACTGTATTACAGTGTGTTTTGAGTACAAATACTTTATACATTGCCTTTGGGATAAGCCTGTCTGCTCGTGCCAAGCTACCAAGGGGGTGAGCAGGGGTTATCTAAAGTGTGTATCCCCCTTACCCTGGATAGACACAAGGGTCCCTACTTGGACAAAGGTACCTACTTCTCCCAACTAGAGACCCCCATTTCGAACATTGGTGGTCAGTGGTGAGGATTTGAACTTGTATTTGTACTTGACCCACAGTGATTAGTGTACATCACTAGTTTAGTGCAGACAACTACGCAACCACATACTGTGTTTTATTTTTGGTTCTATTTTGATCTGACCCTTGAAGTATCCACTCGCCACGTCTCTAAATGGTAAACCAGCAAGTGAGGGTGCAGAATTTGAGTTTGAAATTGAAATGTTAAGTAGTTACAAAGTAGATCAACTCAAGCAGTTCTGCAAGAGCTTTGGATGTCCCATGAGGGGTAGCTCTAGGAAAGAGGAGCTACGGAAAGCCCCAGGGGCCTGGTGGGAGGCCAGAGAAGCAGGGGAGACAGATGATGCAGATGTGGATGGGGTGTGCCAGAGGGCAGCTTCAGACCCAGGATTTGCCTGTTGGGAGACCAGCCTCTGTGGCTGGCAGCAATCATTCTTCCAGGAATTTGACTCCAGAGGAAATGGAGGAAGGGCGAAGGGCCATCGGTCATGAGTTGGAGATCATGAGGCTCCAGGCAAAGGCATAGGAGAGCAAGATCACTCATGCCTTGGAGGAAAAGAAATTGCTTTTGGCACATGAATTGAGCATGAGAGAGCTGGACATCAAGGCCAAGCAGGTGGAGTCCAGTACAAATGGTGCCAGCATACAGCCAGTGCAAGGGGGTAAGGTATACATTCCTAAAGACCTAGTGCAGAATTTCCAGAAGGGGAGGGCATTTATGCTTGGCTTGCATCTTTTGAGGTAGCACTGCTTGTGACTGAGGTCCCTGATAAGAATTGGGGGGTGGGCCTGGGGAGACACTTTAAAGCCAATGGGAGGAATACCCTGACACATTTGGAGGAGGCGGGTGCTCTAACCTACCCCAATATGAAGGAGGCTTAATGCCTCTGGTATTGGGTCACTCCGGAGCTGTACCGGGAAAAGTTTAGGTCTTTCAAGAAGCTTGAATCCAATACGTGGGTTGGATGTGTGAATCTTTATTGCAGAGCACTTGATGGTTGGATAAAGGACAGCAGGGTAACTGATTATCAGAGTTTGTACAGTCTGATTGGTTTGGAGCACTTGAGTAGTATTTGTGTTCCAGAGCTGCACGAGCATATGATGGATAGTAAGCTGACTGACCCCAGGAAGCTTGCTCAGGAGGCGGACCGCTGGACGAGTACCAATGTCAACAAGGGGTAGCAGGGTCCCAAGTAGAAGAGTGGGGGGACATGGTTAACCAAAAAGAGTTCTCTAAAGGGCCCCAAAAAAGTTCCCAGGGTAAAGATTCCCAGCCCCCTAGTTCTAAGAAACTATGGCCCCCTAAGGGTAGGCCAGACACCCAGGGTCCCCGCAGGTGTTATGCATGTGGTCAGGAGGATCACATGCAGAATGATCCCAAGTGCCCCAAGGCACCACCAGCACCCACTGGTGCACTATCACCAGGGTTAGTTAGTGCAGTGCTGGGGGAGGAGTTGGTTCCCTGTGAGGGTGGGGAGCCAGTTGTGATGACTCTTATTTCATTAGGAGATAGAGAGATGGTCAAGGAAAACTGCCTGCCGGAAAACACTAAAATGTACCTGCAGTGGGTGACCATCAATGGGAGGATGGTGGAAGCTCTGCGAGACACAGGAGCCAGTGTGACATCTGTCAGGTGTCAATGGGTGTCTGAGGAGCAGGTCATCCCCAATGTACTTCACCCTGCAGCAGTTGCTGCAGACAACTCTGTGCACCTGAGTAAGGTGGCGCAGGGTCCCTTTGAGTGGGAGGGTCTCCGGTTCCTTGAAAGTCATTGTAAGTCCGTCCATGCCTGTTGAATGTCTGCTTGTCAATGACTTAGAGAGTTCCCCTTGGAAGGAGGTGGAACAAAAGGCTCATTAAAAGATGTTGGGTTTTCCTGGGTGGGCCTGTGTGACCACTCGGTCAATGGCAGCCAGTAGGGGTACTCAAGAGGACGTGGAGCCTGAAACAGTGGCCCAGATATCTGCCAGAAAGAGAAGAGGCATGGGACGTGGGAAACCTACCCCAGAAGTTCCCACGGTCCAGGAGGAGGCAGACCCTGAGGGGGATGCCCTGGAACCTACAGGGGAGCAAGTGGCCGAACTGGGAGACCTGCCTGAGCTGACCCATTGGCAGCAGGAAGGAGGTCCCTCCAGGGAGGAGTTCTGCAAGGTGCAGATTGAGTGCCCTACTCTTGTTGGTTTGGGGCAACAGGCTGCAGACCAGGCAGCAGGTGGTCCGTCTGGATCACATTTTATTTATTGGGAGAATGGTGTCCTATATAGTGAGCCCAAGGTTGCTGAGCCCGGGGCAGCCCGTATGCTGGTGGTACCCGAGTAGTACAGGACCTGCCTACTGGGTCTGGCTCATGATGTGCCTTTGGCAGGGCATTTGGGGTGCAACAAGACCTATCACAGGCTTGTCACCCACTTCTAAAGCCTCAAATGCAAAGGTACATTGGCACACATTGTCGGTCTTGTCAGACTTGCCAGGCAAGTGACAAGAGTGGAGGGAAGTATAAGGCTCTCCCCCAACCCTTTCCTGTGGTAAGCACCCCTTTTGAGCAGGTGGGCATTGACATTGTGGGGCCACTGGAACCCAAGACAGCCTTAGGCAACAAGTTTATCTTGGTCTTTGTGGACCATGCCACCTGGTACCCGTAAGCTGTCCCTCTCAGGACAATCACGGCCCCAGTGGTGAGCCGTGCTTTGATGGGGATCTTTTCTCATGTGGGGTTCCCCAGAGAGGTGGTCTCTGCCGTGGTACAAACTTCATATCTAGGTATATGAAGTCATTGTGGGAGGAGTGCCGTGTAATGTACATATTCACCACTCCTTACCATCCCTAAGGAAATGGGTTGTTTGAGAGATTCAACTGAACCCTGAAAGGCATGATAAAGGGTCTTGCAGAACCCATGAGACGTAGGTGAGATGTCTTCCTACCATGCCTGTTGTTTTCCTATAGGGAGGTACCGCAGAAGTCCTTAGGGTTCAGTCCCTTTGAATTACTGTTTGGGCACCCTGTGAGAAGACTTCTGAGTCTGGTGAAGGAGGGCTGGGAAAAAACTCCTGGTAAAACCCCCCAAGATTAACTCCGGGCATAGTGGGCATAGCGGGGCTACGCGGAAGTCCACGGAGTTGCGAACAAACTCTGTGGAACTCCGCTCCGCATTCTTGCGAGAAATGCACATGCGCGTGAGCGCGCGCATGCGCAGTTTTCTCAAAGAATTACCCAGACGGCGAGGAAGAGGAGGAGGGCAGCCCGGGGACGCCGCATGCCAGGTAAGTGGTTTTAATTTACTAGAAGTAATGTAGATTTACTTGTTTATATAGGGGGTGGAGGTGGGGGCTGGCCAACTCTGCTCCGCTGCGGAGTGTGTAGAGATTTGCCTTCTCCGCGTTCTCCGCGGAACGCGGAGGAGGCAAATCTCCGCACACTCCGCGGGCAGAGCGGAGGTCTCCGCCCGGGGTTACCCAAGATGTGTTCAGCTACATGCCCGCTTTCAGGAACCAGACTCAATGCTTTAGAAAAATCGCTCATGCGAACCTGAAAGCCACCCAGGAGGAGATGAAACGACGGTATGACCAGAATACCACTGTGGTTGAGTTTCAGCATTGCCAAAAATGTGGGTGATGGCACCAGTGGAGCCTTGTGCACTCCAAGGCAAGTTAACTGGTCCATTTGAGGTGGTGGAGCACAAGAGTTAAGTCACCTACTTGGTGAACTTGCAGACTCCCAGGAACCCTTTGAGGGTCCTGCCTGTGAACCACTTCAAACCTCACTTTGAGAAGTCTGAAGTAATAATGCTTCTGGCCACAGATGATGGAAGGGAAGAGGAGAGTGAGCCTATTCCTGAACTCCTGTCTGCCAAGGAACATGATGGGTCAGTGGATGGAGTGAACCTTTCTCCCACCCTGACCCCAGAGCAGCAGAGGGACTATTGCCAGGGCTGGCCTGGGCCAGTTTGCCTCCCTGTTCTCCTTGAATCCAGGAATCACCAATTGGTGTGTCCATGATGTGGACACTGGGGACAGCTTACCTGTAAAACACAACATTTACAGAGTAACTGACAAAGTCATGGCCAGCATTAAGGAGGAAGTTTCCAAGATGTTGGTGTGAGGGGTGATAGAGCCCTCCAGCAACCCCTGTGCTAGCCCAGTGGTCTTGGTTCCAAAGGCTGCTGCGCCCGGGGCCACTCCTGATCTCGGGTTCTGTGTGGACTACCGTGGGCTCAATGTCATCACCAGGACTGACGCGCACCCCCTCCCCAGAGCTGATGAGCTCATTGATCGGTTAGGAGCTGCCCGGTACCTCAGTACATTTGATCTAATGTCTGGGGCCTGGCAGATTGCCTTGACTGATGGGGCAAGAGAGAGGTCTGCATTTTCAATGCCAGAGGGACACTACCAGTTCTGTGTCATGCCCTTTGGGTTGGAGAACGCCCCTGCCACATTCCAGAGACTGGTAAACCAGGTACTGTCCGGGCTAGAGGAATTCAGTGCCGCCTACCTGGATGACAATGCTGTGGTCAGCTTCAGCTGGGAGGAACACTTGCAACAACTCTGCAAAGAGTTGAAGGCTCTGCAAAGGCAGACCTCACTATCAAGGCCAGTAAGTGCCAGATAGGGCAGGGATCTGTGGTGTATTTAGGGAACCAGGTAGGAAGCGGCCAGATGGCACCCCTACAGCCTAAGATCAACACCATTCTGGCTTGGGAGCCCCCCCAAGACCCAGACTGAGGTGAGAGCCTTTTTACGTCTTACCAGGTACTATAGACGGTTTGTCAAGGGGCATGGCACCATTGTTGCCCCCTTGACAGAGCTGACTTCAAGGAAGCAGCCAAGGAAAGTAATCTGAACCGATGCCTGTCAGACTGCTTTTGATATCCTAAAATCTGCCATGTGCATGGCGCCCATGCTCAAGGCACCCAACCTCTCCCAAGAATTTGTTATGCAGACAGATGCTTCAGAGCATGGTGTGGGAGCAGTACACTCACAGTTGAATGACAAGGGCTTGGACCAACCCGTAGCTTTCATTAGTAGGAGGCTACTTCCCAGGGAACAGAGGTGGAGTGCAATTGAAAGAGAAGCTTTTGCTGGGGGTTGGGCTCTGAAAAAGCTAAGACCCTACTTGTTTGGGACTCACATCCGGGTTCAAACAGACCACAGGCCCCTCAGATGGTCGATGCAATTGAGGGGTGAGAACCCAAAACTGTTGAGGTGGTCCATCTCCCTATAGGGAATGGACTTTACAGTGGAATACCGCCCTGGTACAGAACACACCAATGCTGATGGTCTGTCCAGATTCTTCCGCCTTGGTGATGAGAACTCCCAAGAGGGTGGGTAGGTATCTATACTTTTAGGCTGGAGGGGGCACGTGTTAGACTTGCCATCCTTGGCGTGGTTTCCCCTGACTTTTTGCCTCTACCTCCTGTATTTTTGATGATGTGCTGGATTTAATTTTTGCTAGCTTAGATGCTTTGGGCACTTTGCCACTGCTGATTAGTGTCAAAGTACAAGTGCTCCCTGTGTAAATTGCTATTCCAATTGGTTCTCTCTGATTGGCATATTTGATTTACTAGTAAATCCCTAGTAAAGTTTACTGAGTGTGCTAGGGCCTGTAAATCAAATGCTACTAGTGGGCCTACAGCACTGATTGTGCTACTCAGCTGAGTAGCCCTGAAAAGGTATCTCAGACCTGCCACTGCAGTGTCTGCGCACAGTTTTAAACTGCATGTCGACCTGGCAAGTGCACCCACTTGCCAGGCCCTAACCTTCCCTTTTCTTACATGTAAGACACCTCTCAGGTAGGCCCAAGGTACCCCCATGGGCAGGGTGCAGTGTATGTGAAAGGTAGGACATCTACTGGTGTGTGTGACATGTCCTGATAGTGAAATACAGCCAATTTCGTTTTTCACTACTGAAAGGCTATCTGTCCCATAGGATAGCATGGGAGATACTTTGTAACATCTTACAAGTATAACGTCCCATTGGACAAGATAGAAGAATAACATTTAGGTTCTCTGAACTCAGAACTTAATAACACATCTTTTAGTAAAGATGGTTTTTGAATTGTGTGTTTGAAAATGCCACTTTTAGAAAGTAGAAAGGAGTTAGGCCCAAAAGGACAAGGAACAGGCAGGGCCATAAATTTAGAAGAAAAAGAAAATGACCTGAACATATTGTCAATTATCAGCACGTAAATATTTGGCTGTAATGATCAAAAAAAGCTTATTTCTTTTTGATCAGGTTTTTATTAACCCTTAACAAATATAAACAAATTATGAACACAACACTACATTTTTGTAGTGTTGTGTTCATAATTTGTTTATATTCTTTTCATTATGTGAATTAGTCTATTGAATATTCTTTTGATCACTGCACAGAATTTTCTTGATATGATGTGTCTTTTTCATACTGGAATGTATTGTTTACAAATTAAATAACTTTTCTTAAAGTAATAAGGGTTAATAAAAACCTGATCAAAAAGAAATAAGCTTTTTTTGATCATTACAGCCAAATATTTACGTGCTGATAATTGACAATAGGTTCAGGTCATTTTCTTTTTCTTCTACTTTTAGAAAGTAAGCACTTTCTTGTTGAACTAATCTGTGTGCCTCTGCCTGTTTGTGTATTGACTGTCTGGTTTTGAAGTAATAGGGCTGGGGATGTGCATTCAATGTAGACAGCAACTGGGGGGCGTTGAGGTGTGCTTGGCCCTTCCTGGATGGCTCGGAGCTGAGATGAATGGGGCTTGGCTGCATTTAGAGTAGTGGGAGGAGTTTTCCTTGCACCTGAATTGGGCCTGTCTCCCTTGCACAATGCTGTCCCCACCCCCTGTGGTCATACTGCACCAGTAAGAACAGAACTGGTTTCGACTGGGCTCAGAGACACTTGCACAAAGAAGAACAAAGACAAAATGGGTATAGTAGACCTTAAACACCAGAATTTTAGATCACTTCTGGACTCAAGAGGAACCTTTGAAATGGAGAAGAGCTGGAGAGTGTGAGGAGGAGTACTGCCAGTTTGTTGTGTGCTGTGTGGGGTTGGCCTGCAGCTTCTGCTTCTGCCAAGGAAAAGACAAAGACTAGAACTTTGCTGTGAACCTGTTTAAAGAAGAATTTCCAAGGGCCTGTGTGTGCTGGCCTCCTGTTCTGAAGTTTCAGGGACAGAAAGACTTCACCCACAGCTCCCCTGAACTGTATTGCTGAGAGTTCTGACCTGCCAGGAGATAGCCATTCCAGTTTTGGGCTTCTGGAGGTGTTCCTGCTGTTGGGAGCTTGAAGCAACTTTAAAGAAGCAAAAAAACCTGTCAACGATGCCATTAGCGACGCCGCTGTGTCGCCACAACCTGCACCAAGGCCATGGGAACTGCTCGTGAAGTGCACGACGCACCGCCCAGCCTGCATCGCAGCTCCAACTCCCTTCGACGCCTGCCGACACCTTCAGTTATTGGCCTTCCCAACGCCAGTGCTCGTACCTACTCCCTCATTGCCAGGTCCTACATCCTGTTATCGCGGTGCCGATAACCTCCAAGGGTGACACAATGAACTTGCCGACTTCGCACCATCACCGGAACTGACGCCTCACCGCCGACGCAACCAGCTTCCCCTGTCCTGGATTCAACACTTCGCCTCCTCGGGGACAAGCCACCTCACCTCCCCCGTGGCAGCCAGGGAGCTGGCCTCGACCTCCGCACCGACGACTCACCTCCATGATGCCGTGCATCATCATAGACCTCGTTATCCAAAGGTACTGTTTGTTTGGGGGTCCGTGTGACTCAGTGCCCGAGCCACGCACCTCGCGGTCGGTGCCGTACTTTGGAATTATTTCTGTCATGACGTCGCAATAGCCCCAGGTGAAGCTATTTATTTTCTACAAGCTTTATTTTGGAAGTAACTGTTTTTAAGTGCTATTTTACTACATGTATGTTGCATTTTTGTCGTTTTGGTCTTGTTGAGTTTAGATAAAGATACTTTAGTTTCCTAAACTGGTGTGGTGTTATCACTGTATTACAGTGTGTTTTGAGTACAAATACTTTACACAGTGCCTTTGGGATAAGCCTGTCAGCTTGTGCCAAGTTGCCAAGGGGTGAGCAGGGGTTATCTAAAGTGTGTATCCCCTTACCCTGACTAGAAGCAAGGGTCCCTACTTGGACAAAGTGTAGTGAAGGAGTCATAGAAAACAAGGTAAGTTCCAGCAGAATAACTTTATTTGCGGCACGGACTGTGCAGCAGCCAACAGAGGAAACAACCAAAGTCAACTGAACTCATACATTCAAAACAGTAAGTTCTAAGTTCTGTTGTGGAATGCACATGCGAAAGGAACCACACGAGGTGAGCATTCCACAACAGAGAAATGCGTAATAGGGGAAACCACTACATTATCCCCCTCCTCTAAATGTGTTTTTTAAAGGACACAAGAACGAAACAAACAAAAGGGAAAGCAGAGGAGGGCAAAGGAGGAAGGAAGGGAAGGACAAACAAAGGGACCCGGAGAGAGGAAAAACTGAAACAGAAACAAAAAAAGCCAAGATTAGCGAAATCTCACAGGAACAGAACGACGTCTATTGCTCCTACGCAACTCAAACGGGAGAGGAGCATCTGAGTGTTTATCCTTAGGCAACACAGAAGAACTGGAACAGGAGCGACTGGAGGGAGCATGTCCCATCAACTTAACAACCCTGGACACGTTCCACCAATGTTTGTTGTTCACCCTGACAGCATTTCCACAAACCTTGTCTACAACCATGGGATCAGAGAACTTAGCATCTCCTTTTATACAGTGAACAGGAATCTTAACATGCACAGTGTTCCCAATAGCAAATGTATGCTGAGCCGTTCTTTTTCTAGCATCAAAGTAAGACTTTTGGCGTAACTGTGCTTTGGAGACATTTTCCCTGACAAAGTCGTCCACACGCTCAATGGCATTCATCTTCACCCATTTAGACATCCGGCCTGGACACACCTTGGACGAAGGCTTCCTTCCCCCAATAATTCAAAAGGAGAAACCTTGGTGGATGAATGGGGGTTGGTGCGGTGAAACCATAGCATGGAGCGCACAGTATTCTGAACAATACACTTGCTTGCAACAGCCCATTGTATACAGTTGTTTAAGACCCTGTTCATGCACTCCACAAGCCCATTCATTTGTGGATGATAAAGAGAACTCTTGGAGTGAGCAATACCACCCTGTGCTAAAAGTCTTGGACTTCTTGACTGACAAACTGCACACTGTTGTCAGATACAATAGTAGAAGGAAATCCCTCCTGCAAGAAAATGTCCTTAAGGAAATCAATAAAATTTTTGGAATTAGGCTCGCCAAAGAAACGAACCTCTGGCCACTTGGAATAGTAATCAATGGCAACGATGGCAAAGCGAGAAGAGGGAGGAAGAAGGTTGAATGGACCAACCAAATCAATGCCAACTTTCTCCCAGGGCCTAGCTGGAAGCTCAATGCGTAGGAGGGGAGGAGACCTTACCTTAAGTCCTTTTTTAGCATTCAAATATACAACACACTCTCCCACAAAAGCATCGATGTCCTTGTCCATAAGGGGCCGCAAAAAACACTCACGCAGCCTGCGCTTGGTGAGAGTTTTACCCAAATGCCCCTTGTGAGCACCACAAATCAATCTACGCCTGAGTTTTTCAGGAGGAATCAATCTATGACCAGGCACCAGGATACCGTCCTCAACAGAAAGCTCAAGGGAGACTTTTACAAAAGTTTTCAAGGAGTACGGTGCATTTTTCTTCTTTGGCCAACCACCCATAACGCATTTCATGACCTGACCAAGCAAAACATCTTTAGACAATTCATCTCTCCATTCTTCCTCACTCACAGCACACATGTCACCCATAACCATGGAGGCAATAAAACAATTGTCCAGATCCTCATCTTCAACAGAAAAAGTAGCTTCATCTGCGACAGGAAATTTCGAGAAGTAGTCCGCCCTGACATTCTTGTTACCAGGCAGGTGATAAACTTCAAAATTATACTGCAACAACTTAGTGGACAACCTGGCAATTCTGGGAGTGTGCTCTTTGATTTTGTCTCCAGAAAGGATGGAAACAAGGGGACTGTGATCGATCCGCAACACAAAATGGTTACCCCAAATGTAGGGATGAAATTTTCTGATGGTCCACCAACAGGCCAACAGCTCTCTTTCAATAACAGAGAAAATCAACTCTGAACCCCGCAAAACCCTTGAAGCATACCCCAAGGTGTTCTCCATACCATCTTTAGTCTGGGTGAGAATAGCGCCCAACCCAACACTGCTGGCATCAACGGTGATGGTGCACCTGACATTAGGATCAAAAGGTTTAAGAATATTTGGAACAACTAATTGGGACTTGATCCATTCAAAACTACCTGACATTGATCGTCCCAGACGAAAGCCACGTTTTTCTTTAACATGTTGGTGAGGGGTTGGGCCTTCGATGCGTAGTCAGGAACAAACCGCGAGTGAAACTCGCAAAGTCCAATGAACGACTTGAGGCCAACCTTGTCAGTAGGTGCTGTGCTGTCAACTATCCTTTAAGGTAGGAAATGGACAAGATGGCACAGAGTTACAATGAAGTTTGAGGCTACTTTAGTTATGCATACAAAATATTTAATTATTAAGAACCAAAATAACAAAACAACAAAAAATCAATAATGAGTGAGCAAGGCGTGAGGGTAGGGAAATCAGCCGATTTCCTTACCACAGGCAGGTGACTTAAAAGTGACTTAAGCAATAGAATGAAAATTAGAAGCCACAATAAGGGTACGCCTATTACTCAAAAACAATGTCTATACAACATGAGTTAGAGACGTAGGTGTCGACGACGTTCGATCCCGACTTAAATTGTGGGATCATCATCAGGACTGAAGGTGAAGCAAATGCCTGGGAAGTTGCTCAGGAATCCGAGTGAGCAGTCGTGAGGGCAGATGTCTACAAGGGAGGGATCCAGGGCGAGGGTCGACCTGTCATACAGGCGGAGATACTACATAGGAAATGCGTGGGGCGGACAGGACGGATCCAGCGGTTGCAGGGCCTGGAATCGGTCATGCAAGTACGATACCTCAGTGGGACTAGACCATCGAGCCTGGTGCGGGCGTAACCTGAAGGTGGCGTGGCAATCTCAATGGAACCGCTAAGGAAGAGTCCCAGTGCGATGGAATCAGCAAGAGCCGTCGCGGATGGTCGGGGCTGTGCAGTGTGTAGACGACCAGACATACCTGATCGTCTACACACTGCACAGCCCCCCGACCATCCGCGACGGCTCTTGCTGATTCCATCGCACTGGGGACTCTTCCTTTAGCGGTTCCATTGAGATTGCCGCCACCTTTCAAGTTACGCCCGCACCAGGGCTTGATGGTCTAGTCCCACTGGGGTATCGTACTTGCATGACCGATTCCAGGCCCTGCAACCGCTGGATCCGTCCTGTCCGCCCCCACGCATTTCCCTATGTAGTATCTCCGCCTGTATGACAGGTCGACCCTCGCCCTGCATCCCTCCCCTTGTAGACATCTGCCCTCACGACTGCTCACTCGGATTCCTGAGCAACTTCCCAGGCATTTGCTTCACCTTCAGTCCTGATGATGATCCCACAATTTAAGTCGGGATCGAAACGTCGTCGACACCTACGTCTCTAACTCATGTTGTATAGACATTGTTTTTGAGTAATAGACGTACTCCTTATTGTGGCTTCTAATTTTCATTCTATTGCTTAAGTCACTTTTAAGTCACCTGCCTGTGGTAAGGAAATCGGCTGATTTCCCTACCCCTCACGCCTTGCTCACTCATTATTGATTTTTTTGTTGTTTTGTTATTTTGGTTCTTAATAATTAAATATTTTGTATGCATAACTAAAGTAGCCTCAAACTTCATTGTAACTTTGTGGCCATCTTGTCCATTTCCTACCTTAAAGGGACCTTTGTTTCTGAGAATCGATTAGCACCCTTGGTCCCTTTTGATTTCAAGGGTTCCCTTGTCCTTTTTCTGTGCTGTCAACTATGGCCTTCACCAGACCCGGCCTAGGTTCCACTCCTTGTTCAGACAAAACATGTCCTAAGTATTCCACTTTCTTTTCTTTTCTTCATGCTGTTCTTTGGAATCACCAGAGATCAAGACATCTCCTGAAACACAGCAACGCCCTTGACACCAGCTAGAGTCTCCCATTTGGAACAATGATAAAATAAATCTATCTTGGAAAGAGCTGTCCAAGCTAGTTCCAGAAGGGCCAGATCCCAGAGAGATATTCTGAACATTAAAATAGTATATATTTTCCTGTAATCGCCCTCTTCAAACAGGGCATTCATCTGTAAATATGAGTTTATGTCTGAATTTACCTTATTTACGACTGACAGGATTTTACAAAGGGATACCTGGCAGGCGTAAACCCATTTACGAGGGTGAACATCTCAGCCGGGTGAGGCCCTCCTAAATTCTAATAAATGGTTGGGAATTGGGCATGAATTATCATGTGTTGAAGCCAGCGTGAATGAGTATAGCAGGAGCGATATCACAACCTAAAGTTGTAATTTTAGCTCCAATGCCTAAAATCCAGTGAATCGTTTAAGAGTCTGTAGAGGGCATTTTTTTTACAGTTTTATATAGCGCAAACTCAACCTGAAGGTATTATGTTTTTTTTGTTAGGCATGGGGAGATTAAGTGATATGCCCAGAGCTTCATTTGTAAAAAAATATGTACCAGGGCCCTTCTCAGGAGGCCACTGCAGCTTGTACCATCCATTGCTCCTGTCAGCGCTGCCGGTGACAGTACCAACACAACTACTAACCATCACACTCCTACAAGTGTGACTGTTGCTCAAATATGAATTTACCTTAAAGAAATTAAAAGACAAGAGGCGTTTGGAAAAACAGGTACAAGTTGATTTAATTAAATGCAGCGGCCAGGAGAGTATCGACAGAGGCATGTCTGAAGACAGTCTCAGAGTACAGAAGTTTTTGACGCACATATATACATTTTGATGGTGCAATAAAACACTTAGACATTCTTTGAAAAGTATCATAGTAATAAAATAATAAGAAAAAATATCTGATAAGGGGGACACAGATGGCTCTCGACCTCGGTGAGAACTAGTGTGGGCCAGTGTGTGCATGTCTAGATGTCCAGTGTGGTGAGAACGTGGTCACCTCATGCGGTGTCCTGTCCTGATTGGCTGAGTATTCATAGCTAAATGTGGCAACCTACTTTGTAGTATTTTGAGAACATGCAGCATTTGCGAAACGAAATTTATTGGGGCCAATATCCTTTGTCCTGTTTGTGGTGTGACACTTATCTGTGGGATTGATCAGGGTTTTCCCTGGGTGCGCGTTTGTCTTTCGGCTAAGTGTAACACCTCCTGTGACCTGTCAATCGGTAGGCTTGGGTTTGGGTCGAAAGGCCTGCTGACCACATATCTCTGACTTGAGGTTGATGGGGAGGTCATCTCGGATGAATCCGACAGCAATGATACGAGTTTGTAAGTATGTGTACGTGTAACATGGCGGTCATTGATCTCATATTTACCGATATTGTCATTATTATACATACAGTTGTTAAATCGTACATCAACATTGCATTCACTGATATTGTCCTCATTATGCAGACATAAGTTAAGGTGTACATAGACATTGGATTTACTGGTATTGACATCACTGTGCGTGCATAGGTTACAGCATACATCGGTATTGCATTTACTGGTATTGACATCATTGTGTGTGAATAGATTACAGTGTATGTCGATATTGCATTTATTGGTACTGCTGCTGCTATGCATGCATACATCAGGGTGTACATTGCTATTGTATGTGGGATCCCCGTGTCCAGTTGAAGGTGGGGGCAGGACTTCACGCCCCAGCATCACTTGCGGCTACTGATGCTGCCGTCGCTATGCCAGCTATCCTGCACTCGGAAGCACCTATATAACAGGCCCGGGGCTCCCGCTGCATGGGACGCTCGTATCCAGTTGGAGGTGGGGGCAGGACTTCATGCCCCAGCATCACTTGTGGCTACTGACGCCGCTACGCCAGCCATCATGCGCCCAGAGGCGACTACATAACCGGCCTAGGGCTCCCGCCACAGGGGACGCGACCGGGTACGTGCGCTGGGGAAGACTTGGCCAAGAGCGGGCCCATCTGCGCCCGTCAGCGGCAGGAAGAGGCTGGGCTGGGCCACCTCTCTAAGCCCTTCATGCCTGGACACTAAGGTACTGAATTAAGTGTACTGATGAGACTTAAAACTTAAATCTTGGGCCCTATAGAAAGAGACAGTTTTTGTGTTCATTGTCTTATCTTGAGTATGTCATTCACCAATAACCGCCAGATTGGCAAACGAAAAGCGTTCAAAGGTGGAGGGGCAGGGGCAACTAGGAAAGGGAAAAAGCAAAGAAAATTCTAGTGCACACTGGTAGTAATTGCGTGCTTGATCACATCGACAATCTCCTTGTCGAATGTGAGGATATCTTAGAACCCCAAGCTGTCTCCTCCCCCAACAAAAGCCACTCCTTGTCAAACATAGCACAAGCCTCAGCATCATGCCAGTTATCCCCAAAATGTTTAAAGCCCATGGACAAGAGGTCTATATGATGTCCCTACACAGCAGAAAATTTCAAAGAGAGGGTGTTTCCAGTAACGTCGAAACAAGACTCTCCGAGCATACATGAAATAGATCTACCTTGCAGTAATAGATTTTCCCCACTTTCAGATTTGACCAATACCCCCAAGATACCTTCGCCTGCCCTATAACGGTGGCCCCAGGAACATTAATAACAGCCCCCAGTCACCTGGAGAGCATGATAATCAGGCCACTCGCGAGCTCAGGGAAGAGATGGGAGCCCTGAGGTCTATGATAGTCGAACTCACAGGGCTAATGAAACAGCTTTTGGAAGCCAGTTGTAGTTCTTGCAAAAATAATGTGAGTAGTATAAGCGTAGTTAGTAAATCGATTGATACGATGCAGACCATCCAGCCACCCCTAAGACCAGAATAGCCCTTTCTACACCTTCTAGTTCTGAACTTTTTCAGGCAAATAAGGACCGAACCCATTGGGTACCTGATATGAGACGTACCAAAGTAAACTCTATACTGACCCCAAGACTAGGTTGGAACACTCCTGGGATGAACAGTTATAGCCAGTGGAAGGGGGCCGTAGCAAGTAAGCCAGGAAGCCAATTTGACACACAGGAAGAAAACCCTAAGACCATGCTGCATAAAACCATCTTTATGGCAAATGTACCAAAATTAGCTAGCGAGAACTGGCACGAGGGTGAGGAATCACTTAAAAATAAAGCTGGATTAGACATGCGAGGGGGTGCCGATCACTCACAAGAGACGACATTTTAAGGGTAAGGCGTCATAAGCCCCACGATTCCCCTTTTGATAACATAGAGTTATTGCTAAAAAGCGAAGAACTGGTCGAAAACCTGATATCCTCGACATCAGAACCTGTCCACCAGGCACATCCATCATCCAATTCAAGCGATGCGTGCTTTCTGGCAAGGCAAAAGCACACTATCCACACAATTGGTTGTCCCAGCCTAGATCCCATTACAGGAGCAATTGACTAACTCTTAAATCCAACTCCAGTAACTGCTGGTCATTATACCACCAAGCCCCCTTCTCCCACAAGGCGTCCTCATATAGAGGACAGTTTGTTGTTGGGTAACAGGGGTGGGTCTAGTGAGGGACAAGTGGAAATTAGCAACAGAGGGACATCTATGTGCAAGGGGGGCCCCTGAAGACACTAGTGCAGCAACCCATGATAGGACAGTGGGTCTTATCATTTTTAGAAATCATGTAAACATGAACAACGTGCCTCACGCCAGCAGAGACAAAGGGGCGAACATAAGGCTTGTCTCTTGGAATGGGGCAGGGGTAAGCAACAAATTGTCCCTCCCTCATTGGAACAACTTTATGGAGGGTTATGACATCTGCCTTTTGCAAGAAACTTGGTGCTTAGTTCCCATACACAAGGCAGGGTACATTAGTTACCACTGTCCCCCAGTTTCAACAGGGAAAAGCCGCCCAGCCGGAGGGTTGTTAATTTGGGTCAAAATAGCCCTAGGCTGCAAGATTACACTCCTCTGCTCAGATAGCCCAGATATATTGGGGATCTGCCTGAAGGGCTGCGAAGGCTGATCCATAGATATTTATAACATATATGCCAGAGGAACAAGGGGGTCGTCCATCTGCCACTATCAAACAGCTAGAAGATCTGCTGGATAAATGAACTACCCAAAATCCGTTGTTGATAGCAGGTGACCTGAATGTCACATTCGAGCCTTTAGATAGAAGCGTTGTGACTGAGTCAAGCAAGGAAGACGCCGAGTGGTCTGTCCCTACACTAGACCTCCCCCGATTAAGAAATGGTCCCAGGTAGCACTTCAAGTAAAAGCTCTAACCCTAGAGTATGGGCTAAAAGCAGCTAACGGAAGTACAAGCTCAGACAAAACGGGTGCCCATTCTTTTAAGAGGGCAAATAGCCTGAGCCGAATTGACTGTATCGTGATAGATCTGCAGCTATGGAGTGAAGTCATTGATATGTCAGTTGATGAAACCATCGATAGTGACCACAATCCATTCAGCCTCTATTGGTAGAATAGTGTATTCGAAAGCTCCTGGCCCAGATGGTATACCAGGTGACCTCTTTCTTTTCGACAGCCCAAGCTGGACCCGTTATATCTTATTGCTTTCAAACGTCATAGCAAGAAGTGCCTCGATTCCAAGCTCCTGGCGAGGGGCTGAGGTGGTCCCCAAATGCAAAACAAGGGGACAGAGATCTCCCCTGTAACTATAGGCACGTTAGCCTAATTGATGCAATACAGAAAGTATTTTGCAGAGCGCTTCTACAGATAATACAGACGTGGGCCAATGAAACCGCCATCTTAACCCCTTTCCAAGCCGGTTTCAGGGAAAAACTGGGACAGTTGACCAGGTGTTCCTCCTCCTCCTCCTTTATTGGAAATCTGTGGTAATCGGCAAGGGTAGTTTGTATATAGCCTTCATTGATTTGAAGACAGCATTTGATTTAATCCCAAAACAGAAGCTGTGGCAGGTACTCAATGATATGGGAATTCCAATCGAAATTTTAAACCTAGCCATAAGGCTACACAAAGGCAACTTCGCTAGAGTGAGGTGGGGTACACAGGGGAAGCTTACCGATCCAACCCCCGTCGGCAGGGGAGTCCGGCAGGGATGTGTACTAGCGCCCACACTTTTCTCACTTTACATGAATGACATCAATCAATTAGGGAATTGTTAAGCGCACTACTCACCCGTGATGGTCTCAAGGCGCTGGGGGTGAGGGTAAGCAGCTCCGGTGAGTCAAAGAGCCAGGTGTTGAGGGTCTTCCTGAAGATGTGCAGAGAGGGGCGCATCTGATGTCAACCGGGAGCTCGTTCCAGGTCTTGGCCGTGATGTAGAAGAAGGCTCTTCCACCCGTTCTGGCTCTGTGGATGCACAGGGCTTCGGCAAGGGCGAGGTCGGTGGATTAGAGGTTTCTCTTGGGTACGTGGAAGGATATTCTTTCGTTGAGGTATTGGGGTCCGGTGTTGTGGAGGCATTTGTAGGCGTGGGTGAGTATCTTGAAGGTTACTCTCTTCTTGATGGGGAGCCAGTGGAGGTCTCGCAGGTGTTGGGAGATGTGTTCTTGTCAATGGTTGCCGAGTACGAGTATGGCTGCGGTGTTCTGTATGGTCTGAAGTTTGCAGAGCAGGGACTTGTTGATTCCGGTGTAGAGGGTGTTTCCGTAGTCCAGTCTGCTGGTTATGAGAGCATGGGTGATGGTCTTTCTTGATTCGGGGGGATCCATTTGAAGGTCTTGCAAAGGATGCGGAGGGTGTTGAAGCAGGTGGAGGAGATGGCATTGACTTGTCGGGTCATGGAGAGGGAGGAGTCGAGTATGATGCAGAGGTTCCGGTCATGGTCCGTAGGGGTGGGTGGGCTGCCGAGGGCGTTGGGCCACCAGGTGTTGTCCCATGTGGTGTGAGAGGGTCTGAGGATGAAGACCTCTGTCTTCTCCGAGTTGAGCTTCAGGCAGCTGCTGCTCATCCAGGATGCAACGTCCTTCATTCCTTCCTGGAAGCTGAGTCGGTGGTGGCGGGATCCTTGGTGAGGGAGAGGATGAGCTGGGTGTTGTCGGCTTAGGAGACTATGTTCAGTCCGTGCTGTCTGACGATGGCAGCTATGGATGGCCATGTAGATGTCGAAGAGCGTCGGGCTGAGAGAAGATCCTTGAGGTACTCCGCAGTTGATCTCGAGATGTTCAGAGAGGAAGGGTGGCAGTCTGATTCTTTGGGTTCTGCCTGTGAGGAAGGAGCGGAGCCATTCGAGGGTGGTTTCTTGTATGTCGGCGTTGTGGAGTCTGGTGGCGAGAGTGGGGTGGGAGACGGTGTCGAAGGCTGCGGAGAGGTCGAGTAGAAGCGGGGTCGCAGTGTGTCCTTGGTCGAGGAGGGTGCGGATGTCGTCTGTGGCGGTAAGTAGGGCGGTCACGGTGCTGTGGTTGCTGCGGAATCCAGACTGGGAGGTTTTGAGGATGGAGTTTTCTTCAATGAAGTTCGTTAGTTGGGCGTTGATGGTCTTCTTGGTGACTTTGGCCGTGAAGAGGAGGAGCGAGATGGGTTGGTAGTTCTTGAGGTCCGAAGGATCTGCCGAGGGCTTCTTGAGAAGGGGCTTGACTTCTGCGCGTTTTCAGTCGTCGGGAAAATTGCTGGTTTCGAAGGAGGTGTTGATGGTGCGTCGTAGTTCCGGTGCGATGGTGGCGGCGGCTCTGTGGAAGATGTGCGGAGGGCAGGGGTCTGTGGGTGCTCCTGAATGGATGCCTTTCATGGTTGATTCGTTGTCTTCTGTGGTGGCTGGGGTCCAGGCGGAGATGGTGGGTTGACCGTCGTTGGTGGGAGAGTGCGTGGTTTCGTCTTCCGGTGTCAGTTCATGGATGTTGTCATAGAGGGACTTGATTTTCAGATGGAAGTAGGCGCTGAGCTTGTTGCAGAGGTCCTGGGAGGGGGTGATGTCCATGGCTTCGCTGGGGGTCTAGTGAATTCTTGGATGATGCTGAAGAGTTCCTTCAAGTTGCTGGAGTTGGCGGTGATCTTGTTCTGGATGAAGGCCCTTTTGGTTGATCTGATGAGTTGGTGGTGTTCTGTCATGGCGTTCTTGTATGTGGTGCGGTCTTCCGAAGATTTGCTGTTCCTCCAATTCTTCTCGAGATGTCTGCAGGTGCGTCTGGATTCTTGGAGGTTGGTGGTGAACCAGTTGGCCTTTCTGGGGTGCTGTCTGTCGGGGTTGCGAAGGGGTGCGAGTTCGTCTGTGCAGTTGGCGATCCATCTGTGTAGTTCTTTGGTGGTGAGGTTGGCGTCGGTCGGGGTGGAGGGGGTATCGCGGTTGAGGGTGGAGTTGAGGTGCTCCTCAGTGACCTTGCTCCAGTTCCTTCGAGGTGGGTGGGGTGTAGGTATGGGGGCGATGGGCTTGTTGACGTGGAAGTGAACGTAGTGGTGGTCCGTCCAGAGCAGCTGCAAGGTGTGGCTGAAGTGGACATTGTTGCCTCCTGCGAAGATGGGGTCGAGAATGTGTCTTGCCTTGTGGGTAGGGGTGGTGACGAGCTGTTGCAGTCCGAGGTTGGTGAGGTTGTCGAGGAGGGTGGAGGAGTTGGGGTCGTTGAGGTTGTAGAGGTGGAAGTTGAGGTCTCATATGAGTATGTAGTCCGTGGAGGCGATGGCTTGGGGTGCGACGAGGTCGGAGATGGTAGTGGTGAATGCTGTTCGAGATCTGGGGGCCTGTAGGCGAGGGTGCCATGTAGGGTGGTTCTAGGGCTGGTCCGGATCTGGAAGTGAAGGTGTTCGGTGGTGGTGGAGGAGTCATTCGTGGTGGAGGTGGAGAGTTGGAGGGAACTTTTGTGTGTGATGGGGAGTCCTCCCCCTGGGCGGTTGGGGCGGTCCTTCCTCTGGATCTTGTATCCGTCAGGGATGGCGGTGGCGATGTCGGGGGCGGAGGCGGTGTTGGTCCAGGTTTCCGTGAAGAAGGAGACGTCTGGCGAGAGGGTGTCGAGGAGGTCCCAGATCTCTGCGGTGTGTCTGTGCAGGGACCGCACGTTGAAGAGGATGCACTTCAGGGCTTTGGTGGTGTTGGCATCCTGCGTGGGGGCAGCGGCTGTGGTGGTGCGGAGGGTGGTGAAGGTTCGGCAGCAGTGGTGGCAGGAGAACTGGCCCTGGGTGGTGTTCGGCGTGGACAGCTGGCAGTTGTTGTCCCTTCCAGGGTTGAGTGTGAGGAGGGCAGCATAGTCATAGCAGTGGGTGGTCGAAGAACCAGGGTCCCTGGCACAGGTCGCGGACGGGCGCAGGTGGGCTTGCCTTTGCTGCGCCTTAGGCGTGTTAGAATTGAAATGTATCATTGCCATATTACTCGTATTTTGACTGATACTATGTTAGCATTTATGTAGCTAATTCATTATATATTCTCGCTGTATGCATACGTAACTAGAAAGTGCAGATGTTACGTTAGTTAGGTTGACATCTGCGCCACCATTTTAGCCCTCGAAGACGCCATTTTGTATTATAATCGAAACTGGTACTTGATCATTTACGAGAAATGGTCCTTGGTAAGTTTCGTTTCTCTAATGTCGAATCTTGCTCATTAACACATGCCTTTTCTGTTACATAGATGCCTTCTCCCACCTGTCTAGTAAGGAGGATAAGCCAGACGACCTTGGACAGTAGATAACTTGTGCCAGGCAGCGGAATTGAAACTTATGCTCTGTACCCCCATTGTATTACGACAGCTACCAGTGTATTTCCATAGTAGGCGGGTCTTTGTGGGCTCCGCAACATACATAATGTAACTTTATGTTTGTTAGAGTCAGTCCCTCGTCAGCCATCATAGGAGGCTGGTCAGATTAGACTCCACTGCAGTGTACTTTGTGAATAAACTAGTTTGCTTGTATTCTGTAATGCGCCATCGACTCTCCTTTGAATAGAAGGCAAGAGGAGGTCGAGAGTGACCCTTGTGACCCTAATCGGGTCACTTCCTTCAGTTGGCGCAAGAACAGGGACTCCACCAGGTGGCCCATCCCGCCCGTAGTCGGGTTGTGGGGTCGGGGTTGCGTCCGGTCGGATGGGCGGATCGGGGATCCCCATATGATAGAGCCTTGTTCTTGTGGCTGCTCCGCCTGTCTGATCGGGCGACTCCTTGTCAAGTGGTCATCTCGGCTGGGGTCCTGAGAAGGCAAAACCCTTGGATCTGACCGTTTGGTCCGAAGAGTCGGCAGTGGAGAATAATCTTGTTTGACCTGTGTGCACCAGGTGAGTTCATCTTGATTTCTGGTAAGAGCGGCACCGTCTTGATTAACTTGGTGGGTCCGTGGACCCTTGTGATACGGAGCGTTTGTGAACGTTCTGCCAGGCCACTTGTTGAATTTGGCTTATTCTTGAAAAGGCCTGAGGCTAGAGCCTATCTTGTCTTGGTGCAGTCTGAGGACTGACTTGTCTTGGTGCAGTCTGAGGACTGACTTGTCTTGGCGCAGTCTGAGGACTGTTTTTGGAGAGCTCTTTGTGTGTGCGTCTTTATTGCGTGTGTGTGTGTGTTGATTGAGTGGATAAGTGAATGTGTCTGATGCTAGGATGCCTTGTTGGAGTAAAGTGTGGTGCTTGGGGTGCCGCTGCTGTTCTGCTGAGCATCGACTGGAGGAAAGGCAGCCTGCGCCTCCAGAAGGCACTCCGAGTTTTGAGATGTATGTGAAGCACAGTATTGGCCCTTTTATGTTTCGTACATTATGACACAAGTACACGAGGGACAATGCTGAGCTTCAGTGGCCACTGGATGGTACTTTTGATGAACAAAAATTGAATTATTTGCAGGACAAATTATTCGCTAGAAGAAGTAGACAGTCGATGTTTGACACTTTGCAGGTATGGCAGAAGGAAGCTAAACAGAGGCGTATACGAGCCGAGAAGGAGTCTAGGAAGATGGCAATGCAAACAGTGGTTCAGAAAGCTGTAGCTTATGATAGGGAACAAACAGAAAAGGGTATTGAGTGTGCAGATAGGAAGTTTCGATTACAATGTAATAAGTCTTATGTTGTTCGACAGGATGAGGATCCTTTTGTGGAGGATCTGCTGGAAACTCGGCCCCCACCTCCCTATGCCCCGCAGAGAATATATCCTGTTGTTCCATCGTCTCAGTCTTCCGTTGTTCCTCCGCCTTCCTCTGGTCTTTCTGCAGACACAACGGCTTCGGCTCCAGCCTTATATGTCTCCTCTCCGGTTTCGCAACCTGCGAGTGTGGTGACTGCAGGCACCCCCGCAGTGTCTACTGTTTCTGTGAATGTTTCTCCTCCTTCTCTTACACCTACTACACAGTCATTGCTGACACTGTCGCCTGCATCTGTATCCCTTGTGTCTTCCCCAGGTTTTTCATCTGCAGTGTTGTCTAGTGTTGGGACACCAGCATGAGGGTCAGATGGAGGGAATTGGGCGGCAGCACGAGAGCGAATGGAGAGGGTATTGATTCGATCTGATGTAGGTGAAGAGGAGAAAAGGATGGTTGCAAATCAGTCAGCACAATGGGCTCGGAGTCCGATTTATAGTGTGGAGGATATATGGAGTGTGATGAAAGATTTTGATCCGTTTGTCCAACAGCATGCCCTTCAGCATATGTCTGCTACATTGATTGGTTTGTGGGAACAGTGTATTAGAGGCACAGCTCCTCAAATTATTTATGACATTCGAGATCGTGTATATTTAGCTGGTATGGCCCCTGCAGAAGTTCTTAGAAATGTTGAGACGCTACTCAGTTTTCGAGTAAGATTACATCACCGTACTCCGACTAGCGCGTCCCAATTTCCGATGAGGGAGCTGCATCCTATTTTTCATTCTGAGATCCCAGAGCAGCGTAATCAGAGTGGAGATGTGGTTCAACAACGGGTGGCGGCTCATTTTCAGGAACAGTGGGTTTATACCCCGTGGAAGAGAAGTGAGGTGTTAGCTCTTAAGAGTCAGTTACCGTATCCCAGAAAAAACCCTAGGGCGTATTATAAGGAGTTAACAGAGGCCGCCTCCTCGTCAGTTATTACCCTAGCAGACATTGAGATGTTTTTCGGGCTGTTGGTGCTGGTGGATATATGGAGGCAGGTGCATACTCAGGATCACAGGGTGGAATTGGGTGGCTCTTGGGATGAGATTAAGGCATGGGATCGGGAACGAAAGCCCGGTGAAAAACCTAGGGCTGAGATTCTGGCTTTGCCAAGTCGTATTATTACTTATATGCATTCTCTTATCCCACTGTCGTGTAGTTCCTATAGTACCCATGCAGGACCTGCACGTTTGGCTAACATAAACTGTAGGATTGGTGGCAGACTAACTCTGAGCACCCCCACCGCGTATGTTAGCCCGTTTTTGCATTAGCTAGCTCATAGTGCCACTAGTGTCTCCTCTTATCGCGGAGAGATTATTTTCTGGCAACCTCAGAACATGACAACCCTGATCCCTCAAGATCGTGGAAACAATGTACTACTTTTTGCTCAGTCACCCGTGTTCATTTAGTTTATCTCAGAGATACACAGAATAAACAGCCTGGGCGTTTCAATAAGGATTTATTGAATAGTTGTTATTCTTGTGTAAAATATATGAGCTGCAACAACCATTAGATAGTAGCAGAGATATATGATTAGCAGTACTATGAATATGAAAGGATAGTACAGTTCTACCATCTTGCAATAAGCATGAATAAATACATGAACATAAAATGCATGATAAAAGTGCGCGTACTCCTACGATGCCTATCTAGTTGTACCTAAGTGTACCTAGCATGTGAGTAGGTGTGAAGTCAAGAATCCCTCTAAGGTTTTAGTCGAACCCCATTACCTGAAATGTGAGAATGTAGGAGCTCTTCTTGGTCTCGAGTTGGACACCCCGCAAGGGATGTTCAGACCACTGTCAGCTGGAGTGTCTGCATGCAGGAGCCTCAGCGTCTCTGGTCAGTGTGTCTGCCTGGAAGTCTCGGTTCCCTCTCCCTACTGATAGCAGAGGTGCTGTATTTATACAGAAAAGTATATAGAGTCCCTTTGTCCCTTGTTCTTGTGTTAGCCATTGTTGGGTATAAGGATGACGTATGTGATGAACCTTGTGCGTAGATATTAGGAAGGTGGTGTATAGCTCCAGCCTGGTTTCCAAGTAGCCTTATGAATATTCATTCCTGCGGTGTCAGTATAAAGATGAAGTCATAGAACACTATTGTTCAGGGAAAACCCTCCTTCTGCACCCAGGCCTAGAACTAGGTAAAAGGTTCAGTTCATAAAAGGCGTTCAATCCTTAAAAGGCTTGTTACTGTGTAATGTAGGGGAGGTGATGTAGGTGAAAGGGTATGATGTTCCCTGGGCCTATATTAGGGTATCTATATGAAACATAATACCCACTCCTCTTCCGAATAGTCAATAATAATAATATGCAAGGGAAACATTCATTTTACTAGGTGTCAGCGCATAAAATTATCAATGAGCCATTTAAAATATTTTTTTTTAAACGTTAAAAAACAGTTTAAAAAGGGAAAAAAATGTTCTCTGAAAAATTACTTCTTAAAATTGTTCCATAAGTCACAGTCCTAAATGAGTTCGTTTATACAGATTGAACCCCTACAAGCTTTTAGAAGGCCATGCTTTTTCTAGCGAAAGTGTCAATTTTAGGAAGTGTTCCAAATTTAGTCTATTTTTTAAATGAAAAGGAAAATCCGAATTCTTTCCCAGCACACGATGAGCCAATTAAAGATTAAATGTCCTGGCTGGGAGATGCAACATCATCGCTGCTTGCTGCTGCAGGGGACGGTCCTTGTTACACCTCGCAGAGTACGTCAATGGAGCACAGATGATATTCAGTACTGCCAACAATTGGTGTAGAGGCAGCCGGTGCTGTTGCCGATACCTGGGTGCAAGTGGTGCCAGTGGCGGAGCTAAAGCTCACTCCAGTTGTGAAAGGCACCTGCGGATTCTCAAGGAATGCGGTCGTTAGGATAGGAATACGCTGGGGACATTGCAGAGCATGACACCTCAAGGGTTCCAGCCTGGTATTCAAGTCTGTAGGCGTGTCCGTTGCAAGTGTCAGACAGAGGTCCAACATGCATTCGTCACCGCAAAACAGGCATCGAAGAAGAGGTAAGATGCAGTCCATCCAGACTGGTCTAAACGATAGGAACCAAGAGGCGCTCAGTTCCCGTAGGCGAGGTGTGCCTAGATGCTGTACCATGCCTTCACTGTATTTCCGCTCCAGGAGCGCTTTTGCCATCTCGTTGGTGATTGGGCCGTCCATTGCTTAGCAGGTAGATGACAATCAGGATTCCCGCTATTCATAGCAGGATCAGAGGTAAACCTCCAAAAATGCTTCCAAATACGGAGTGTATAAAGTTTGGAATAACTCCGAGGATAGTCTGAAAGGTGCTAAGAAGTCCTGACCCTATGGTCTTAAATAGGTGTACAATACCACTCGTATCAGACATATTAAAGATATGACCCACCATTTCTGCGAAATGAATGGGGCAGTTTGTACGTATAAGTGCCTGTATCTCAGTCGAGATCCTTGCGATTTGAAGATCAAAGGTCTCTCGAGCTGAGGTTTAGGGTACGGTTTGCTGTAAAAGCATGGCTTTCAGTCGGCTCAAAGTATCAAATTGTATAAGAGAAACATTCAATGAAGGCCATAACGGCGCCTCCCTGACTGTACTTGTTGGGGGAAACAATACTTGCATACAGCAAGTAACCCTGGAGTTCACAGTGACCAGATAGGCAATGCCCGGAAGCATCCCACAGCAACCTTGATCGTTCAGCATCAAGTAACTCCCATTTGAGAGCAGCTCAAATACCGGTTTAATCACGGCAGCTGGAGTCCCTTTCATATGGCAGGACAAATTTGCTATCGACCCATTACATGCTCCGTGCAATGAAATGTCTCGGCACATGAGAGAACCGCTCAAAACGTTTTTGCAGTTTGTACCACTTAGAAACACTTCTCGATCCCCACTCCGGCATCGAAATCTATATGGTAAATCTCAGGATTCCTTAATGTGTTCCTTACCCATTTTTTCATGTTTGCCTGCCTGCCTGCCTCTGTTCAAGGCAATATTGAAACTGAAAGGTAGTGACCGGTAGAGTTATGTGGCCATGGATAAGCCATTCATTAGACAGAGATTCCGCCACTGTAAATGGTAGTCGGTCCAGTTTTTCAATACACAGCATTGTATATTTAGCTCCCCTTTGTGTCATTTCAACCTGTTTATCTGTTAGATTATATTCAGAAAACAGAGACGTACTGTTTATAAAACGTCAAGGCACAAAGCCTGCACGCAAATATTGCAGCGTCCAGCTCAATAACATGATCGAACGTAATTGAGATTGCCCGTGTTGTAATATGGCCAAATCTTGTTCTAGGATGTCTATCGCCGAAGACACAATGTTGCCCAAAGAATATATTCTGGAGGACAAAGTGGTTAACCCATTGTCTACCGCAGCCAACGATTTTTCTAAGTTAATACGGTCTATTTCCCGTATTCTCTCTGCGGTCTCTTGTTGGGATATTTTCCAATTTTCATTATAGGCAGCATAAATACCGGCATATATGAAATGTTTCTGACGTTGTTTCTTGGGACCTTGTAAAAAATCCCTAAGATCCATGTCTTGTGAGAGTAAGGCTAAGTGTTGTTTCACGTCTGTGAGTGTTGAGGTTTCTATCCAATCAAGGCACAACTTCCCAACACTGTAGGATGTCACTACCCCTGGATGTTCTCTTTGTACATAACGTGGGTCGGGCCTATGAATATTGTACCCTTCGGTGATACCCAAGAAACTTTTATGACATATGTTCGTGTCTTATGGCCAAACCACCCATTCTTTCCAATTTGGGTCCGATCTATTGTACTGTAAAATGTCATCTACGGTTGCCCCTTCCTGTGAAGTCGAATTTTGCCACCCGTGTGATGGTGTTGGTAACCGAGGTGTGTTCAGGTCCTTTATCTTGGCTAATCCAAGACAGGATGTTTGTTGCACAGTTTCATTTAGAAATATCATCTGCTGTGGAATGAGGCATGCTCTAAATAGCGCTTCTGTTCCCTGGACTTGCCAGTCCCTAGAACCCCAGACTGATTTTAAGTCTATTGTGTCCTTCCATAGGTCAAAACCCTGTTCAGACAGTTGGGCAATAAAGGAAGCAGAGTAAATCTGTTTGGTGTTTGTCAACATAATTTTAAGTGCCGATGTTGGTTTAACCTTATAATAATATGAGGTCGGGTCTGTGGTGTTGAACCCTGAAAAATATGAATTTTTTTGTGCAAATGCTGCTGCACTACTTGTAGGTGGTGTAGGGCAATATTCCCACAGATGATATTCAAAAACATTTCTAGATGAAATAAATTTGTGCAGGAAATGATGACCATAATGCTGGTAACAGTAACAAGATTCATAGTCTGAATTACCTTCTAACATTTCAGTATTTGGAAATGCAGCAGTTTTTTCTAAATCAGACAACATGTTATTAACAGTTTCAGAGTCCCAATAATCAGAAAATGTACTGGAGGTAATGATATCACTTAATGAAATTTTTAATATGTGAGATATTTTTAAAAGTTCAGTTGGACCGAATATTTCGAAATCAACCTTGTCCCAAACTATACCGTCCGGTATAGGAACTGCTGTGATGTTCACTGATGACAAGTCTCTTTGTTCACGATGTGAAGATTGATGTGGTTTTAAAATCAAATTAACTTTCTGGGCTGTAGAGCTTTGTTGAAGGTATCGCCCATTAATAAGCATGCTAAAAGTTATTACTAAGCCTAGCCAGAAAATAAAAAATGGAATCCCAGTAATTACCCAAAGTTCTAACCAAGACGATACCAGGTAAGTCTTTTTAAGAAAGTTTATAATGTCTTTAGCTTGCTGCTTTCTTGATTTTTGGACTGGCGTTGTTTCCGGTTCGCTTGGATCCAAAGAAAAGGTATCAAAGTTCATGAAGTAGCCAGAAGCAGTTCGATCAATTGTAGGAATTGCATCGGGATTTGTTGAAATCGCATTTTGCTCTCGTCGAGGCATGTTGATGTAAACATCATTATTTGGTCTGATTGCAACCTGGTTATTATTTTGAGTTTCATTTTGAAGTTGAACTTCTGGTTCAAGGGGAACGAGTTCCATAGCATTGTTGCATAGTCCTTCATTCCGTACAGGAGGCTCTTCAAACGTGATGAGTCTTTCTGTTTGAACTTCTTGGATTGTAGCGAGAGAAGGGCGTCTGCTACTCTGTGGAGTCCACGAGGCCTACTATTCAGTATCGGCCACATAGTGTGGTTTGATTAAGTCAATTGAGACAAATCTTTTCTCCTTTTTCCCGGCAAGAGGCGGCAGAAGTACAGTTCTTGTTCCTTGTACTGCTAGGACCGGTACAGGTTTTCTGTAGGTTGGCCCGAATTCTTTCTTGTCCGCTATTTTTTCTCTGACCAGATCCCCGACTTTTGGGATCCAGACAGGTCTTGCAGTTTCTGCCTTGACTTCCTCAGTGGCGTTCTGTTTGGTGTTGACGTTACTTTGTCTTGTCCTGGATTCATTTAGATCCTGTAAAACAGCCAAACGATCATGGATATCAAATTTTTTCCCATCCACCACTGTGCCTTTACAATCAAGATCAGGTACCAACATTCTCATCCCAAATAGGACCTCATATGGAATAACACCCCCTAGAGAACTTCTTGGCTGATTGTTGAGTGCTCGCTGAACCCCATAAATGTGATTGACCCAACTACCGCCCTTGCCTAATACCCTAGCTGTTAAAGATTGCTTTAAGTCCCAGTTTTTCCTCTCCACAACCGAATTTCCCTCAGGATGGTACGGAGAGGAGTACCGCAATGCTACGCCCATACCTTCCATGGCCTCTTTGTAAGCCTGAGAGCTAAACGCCGGGCCACGGTCAGAATGTAACGTGCCAACTGCATATGTCCCTATAAAGACTTGCAAATCTTTTATAACAGTTCGAGCGTCAGCCGAGCGCTGAGGCCAAACCCATAGGAATCTGGAGCAAGAATCCACTGCAACCCTTAGTTTGTACGGGGCCGCAGTGGTTCAGATAAACTTACGTAAATGGACAGTCTGATGCTGTCTAACAATGGGATCTGTGCTGAACGTCTTATAGTGGATCCCTTCATCTGCTTGCAGATATCGCATTTCCAGACATAATCTCTAGTCTGCCTTCTCATCTTTGCCACCAATAGCGTTGTTTCAATAAGGAAACAGTCGCTGAAAGTCCAGCATGTACAGAACCTATCTCTTCGTGTGCCGTTATGATCAAACCTAACCTACGATCCATATTTGGTATTACTCTATCCCCTACTCCAGGAATTTGAGCATATGGAATGTTGTGTGCATCTAATTTGTAGGAGTACTTGAGTGGATTTTTTTTTGGTACTGCTGAGCTGCCTTTGCCCGAAGCAATGACAGCCACCATAATATCACCGTCTATTCTCGTTTTTGAACGAGTGATTGCAGCTACGGAAGCCGTTCGCACAGCCCCCTTTGCGGCTTCATCAGGCAATGAATTCCCTTCAACGTGAACGCCATCACGCTGATGACTCAGTGTGTGTATCACGTGAGCCCTCGGTAGTTCGTTCTTAAACTCAACTACCTGTTCCCATAGCATTTTATGCTTAATTGTGCCACCTTTCGCATCTTCAAACCCGTTTAGTTCCCAATGATGTAAATACTCATTGTATGACTGTACACAGTAAAAGGAATCACACACAATTAGTGTGGGGAATTCATGATCCGTATTTACAAGTGCCAGTATTTGTGCTTTTAGTTCTGCCAACTGAGCCGTGCAGTCTCCTAGAGATTGCGTTTTTGTGCAACTTGGATAGAACTTTCCATCATTCATGCGACCTTTAACGATAGCACACTCTGCGCTGTATTGCTGCTTACTTCCTATGGCCGGTTGCGCAGATCCGTCAGTGTAAATTATGTATTCATACTGATTTAGAGGCAAAATCTCATTTGGTAGAGGATATTCTTGTTCGTATTGCAGGAATGCTTGTGTTTTTATACTTGGATCAAATCTGTATTCAAGGTCCGTTGCAGTAAGAGAATTAGCCCATTGTATCCATCTCAGATGTAAGATTTTCGCATTTGGAATGTTAGCCTTTGTAACAGCTTCTAAAGCTGGTACTGGAGTTACGACAATTATGCGTTTCCCCTGAGCCAGGGCTCTTTCTCTTGCTACAGCGGTCTGAACTGCTGTCAGGATTTTTTTCTGTTGAATTAAAATGCATTTCTGCGCTTGTGTACAGGTGTGATTTGTATGCGATTGGTACTGTTTCGCCTTCATTCAAGGTTAAATAAGTGTACCCGCATTGACACGCTATTACTCGGAACACTAAGTTGCGTACGTTTACGCGTGTCTATAAGTGTTTGGAAGCAATCATGTCTTCTTGTAATGAACTTAGGATATTTGAATGTTCCTGGGTCCAATGTCTAACTGAAAAGTCAGGTTTTATTAAGTCGTAGAAAGGTTTTACTCTTTCTGCGTAATCCAAAATGTATGTTCTGCCGAAATTTAGGAATCCCAGTATAGACTGCAAATTTTTTAATGTTTTTGGAGGTTGGAGCAGCGCACACTTTTCTAAAAAGTTAGCTGCCAGGCTTTTCCCTTCATTTGAAAGCTCATATCCTAAGAATAGGACACTGAGGTGGGCTATTTTTGACTTCTTAAAGTTAAATTTGTAGCCTTCAGTGGCGAATCCCATAATAATGGTGCTCACCCTGGTCAAGTGCCTCATTAAGTCATCGTCCGTCAGATAAATATCATCCACATAGGACAATGCTTCCTCATCAAAATTTTGTAGTAACTCAGTTACCCTTGCAGAAAATACCCCGGGGCTGTTCTTATACCCCTGGGGGAGACAACAAAATTGTCGCTGGGACCCTAACGATGAGAATGCGGTCAAATACCTGCTTTCAGGCGCTATATTTTGGCAGAAAAATCCATTTGAGATATCAAGTGTGGTTTTGTATTTTTTCCGCACAATGTTATTCATTAATGCGGCACTATGTGCGTTTTGGACAGCGAATGTCTTTGTGCATGTGTTTAAATGTCTGTAATCTAAAACTAGATGATATGAATTATCCGGTTTTGATACGGGAAACAAAGGATTGTTCATTGGTGAGGTGCAATTTTCGATCACCCCTTGATATTCAAGTTGATCTAAGATCTTCCTGACCTGTTTTTTAGCTTCTTGCTTTATTGGGTATTGCCTCTGAGCATTTGGTGAAACTTTTAACGGGATCACGTGGTGGGTTGACTCCTCATCCCACCCTGCATGATTTTTATACAATGCTGGAGCTAGGGCTACTGCCCACTCCCGTGCATATGCATGTTTAAGGTGTATGGGAACGAGGTCAGAGAATGCTGGAAAAATTAAATTTTCTCCCCTTGGGCACTCCATAACGAATGTTGGCGGCCAATCTTGTTCTGCTAATAGGATGACAGATTTTCCCAAAAGAGACCCTTAACTTTCCTGGGCTTGTCCCCCTCCATTTGGATGTTATCTCATGTAACTTATGTGGGACGCTCACCTTGGTGTCTGGTGTTTCCACCGTGATGTAATCATTCAAGTCCGCTGTCACCAGAAATTCCTTCAGGTTCTGGAGAGCTATTGTTACTTCTGCCGCACTGTCTAGCATCGTCAGAGCCCATTCCCCGTTCAGAAGCTGCATCCTCAGAATTCTGGGCATGTCTGATCTTCAGACCTGCAACTTTCTTTTTCTTAAATTGAGGTTTTGATTTTGGCTTTTCTTCTTTTTTGGAAGTGTAGTCCTGAGCGTGCTGCTTGTCTCTCGACTTTGTACGCTCCTCTTTGTGTTCTGACTGTCCTTCTCTCTCTGAGTTTTTCATCGAGCCCTGAAAGGAACGAGAGGAACGTGTATCAGTATCCTGATACCTGTCAGGTTTCCTAATATTATCCCTATTCCTGAGATTATACCTCTTTTCAGAGGGCTCCTGTGGAGGAGATCTACCTCGGGACTGAGATCTCTTTTCTGAAGAGTTTTGTTGTTTTTTATTATCCCACTTCTTTTTAGAAGAAGCAAGTGTCGGCTTTGAAGTGTCCTTTTCAGGACTGCCCATCAATTGTGGCTTTAAAGCTTTCCCACCCAAACTGCCTCTGCCTAATTCTGCATATGCAGTTTCAATTATTTTGGGCAGTTCGTGTTGTTGATCTAACGGACTGAACTCCCTTAGGCGTTGGCGGATTGCCACTGAAGCTGCTTCCCCTTTAATATTAGCTAGTATTATGGCTGATACCTGGTCATAGTTATTTAATAACTTCATCCCCAAGTTCAGAGCAGGCTCTGCTCCGTACTCATTTTGTATTTGTCTTAATACATCTGGTACCACTGCTAATGAAGGAATACCATGTGTTCTGGTATATATGGCAGCAAAGACTGTACCCCAAGAGGTACAATCCTCTAACTGTGGTGTTATCCCCATGGGCAAGCAGATTGTTAGCATTCTGTGTTTTTCAAACGTAGGTAGTATTTGGAAATACTGCCTCGAGCTGAGTTATTTTCTGAGCTACCCAGAATGGTATTTGTTCACGTTTTGTGGGCATTTTGCCCATTACTGCGTGTAATGTTTGTGGAGTAATTTTAGTTGCTGTACACTGAGAATGAGTTCCATTGGTTGCAACTGGTGCTGGTTGGACTGTGAAAGTCCTCATGACGTATTGTGTCAGGTTTCTGTAGATTTTAATTAGATCTTTGTGTTGTATGAGTAAGTCTGGCTGTTGCATTGTTTCAATGTCCGGATGTGGTGTGTATGCCGCTAATATCGGCCATGTTGCACCGTCTCCTCCGAGCGGGCCTAATCTTACTCTGTTTCTTATATGGGGTAGGGCACCTTTAAACCAGTACAGGTGTTCCTGGTAAGTGAGTGGAACTTCTATGTCCTCGCAAGGACCATATTCCCGTGGTTCATCTCCCTCTGTGTAAGAGTGAAATGTGTGTGTTCTAGCATCTGCTTCTGGGAATGTAACCCACGAGTAGAATACCTCTGTTTTGTTTGATTCATGTGCCTCAATCACGAAAGCTACTAAGCCACCCCTAGGTGTTAAACCATGTTCTAGTAATTTTACGGTGATAGTACGTCTGAATTTAGGTGGAATGAGAATTCCATCTGCATCTTCTTCTGCTGTCTGAGAGCTGTAGTATTTACTACTAGTGGTCCTACGCCCTGACTCAGTCATTTTTGAAAAGAAGAAGTTGGTTCAAGGGAACTAAGATAAGGTGTTATGCACAATTTTTAGGAACAAAAATGTCCTTCAAGCTTGATTAACCAGCAGCCAATAAATAGGATATTTCGCCTACTCAGCTGTGGCGGAGTTTGTGCCCACCCACTCCAGACGTCTCCGGTGTTTATGAGTAGGGGTCTCTGAGAAATAGCACGACTGAGCTACTCAGATTCTACTGTCAAATAAGTGCCCAACCAAACGTTGGTGGCGCCATGTCGTGAAGTTCCTATAGTACCCATGCAGGACCTGCGCGTTTGGATAACATAAACTGTAGGATTGGTGGCAGACTAACTCTGAGCACCCCCACCGCGTATGTTAGCCGGTTTTTGCATTAGCTAGCTCACAGTGCCACTAGTGTCTCCTCTTACGGGGAGAGATTTGTTTCTGGCAACCTCAGAACATGACAACCCTGATCCCTCAAGATCGTGGAAACAATGTATTACTTTTCGCTCAGTCACTCGTGCTCATTTAGTTTATCTCAGAGATACACAGAATAAACAGCCTGGGCGTTTCTATAAGAACTTATTGAACAGTTGTTGTTCTCGTGTAAAATATATGAGCTGCAACAACCATTAGACAGTAGCAGAGATATATGATTAGCAGTACTATGAATATGAAAGGATAGTACAGTTCTACCATCTTGCAATACGCATGAATAAATACATGAATATAAAATGCATGATAAAAGTGCGCGTACTCCTACGATGCCTATCTAGTTGTACCTAAGTGTACCTAGCATGTGAGTAGGTGTGAAGCCAAGAATCCCTCTAAGGTTTTAGTCAAACCCCATTACCTGAAATGTGAGAATGTAGGAGCCCTTCTTGGTCTCGAGTTTGACACCCCGCAAGGGATGTTCAGACCACTGTCAGCTGGAGCATCTGCATGCAGGAGCCTCAGTGTCTCTGGTCAGTGTGTCAGCCTGGAAGTCTCGGTTCCCTCTCCCTACTGATAGCAGAGGTGCTGTATTTATACAGAAAAGTATATAGAGTCCCTTTGTCCCTTGTTCTTGTGTTAGCCATTGTTGGGTATAAGGATGACGTATGTGATGAACCTTGTGCGTAGGAAGGTGGTGTATAGCCCCTGCCTGGTTTCCAAGTAGCCTTATGAATATTCATTCCTGCGGTGTCAGTCTAAAGATGAAGTCATAGAACACTATTGTTCAGGAAAAACCCTCCTTCTGCACCCAGGCCTAGAACTAGGTAAAAGGTTCAGTCCATAAAAGGCGTTCAATCCTTAAAAGGCTTGTTACTGTGTAATGTAGGGGAGGTGATGTAGGTGAAAGGGTATGATGTTCCCTGGGCCTATATTAGGGTACCTATATGAAACATAACACCACCTAGACGAGCAGATTGGGATAAGCTGACGGCATGTCGTCAAAAGAAAGAGGAGAGTGTGTCTGATTTTTTTACTCGGTTTGAAGGGGTGTTCTTGGATTTTAGTGGACAGGATTTGTCGGTTGAAGGTGGTGTTCGTTTGTTTGTCAACAGGTTTGTCACGAATTTGCTTCCGGAGATTGCAGCTCGGTTGCAGGCTTCTGAGAGCACTAGGACTACCTCTTCCCCTTCGGTAATATTGAGTATGGCTCAGTACTATGAGCATCGAGAAAATGAGGAAAAGGACAAGGTGGAAAAGAAGAGTAAGGATTTGAAAATGAGGGTGTTGCTACAGCAGGTAGCAAGAGGGTCCGGGAGGGGACGAGGCACTGGTCCGGCTCGGAGGTCACAGGGTGCTGGTAGAGGTGGTGCACCCCTAAGGCCGAATCAGTGTGCGTATTGCAAAAAGGAGGGACATTGGCAAAGCGAGTGTCCAGATTTGTTACAGAAACTTGCAGTACCTAGAGGGCGGGGTTCGAGTGGAAGGGGCCGTTATGAGGTTGGTCAGGATGAGGTTCAAGCAGGTGCATCCTCGGGGGTCATTCTGATCAGAACTATTTTGATGACCCCCGGGGAAGGCAGTATTATCATGATGATTATGATATGGATGAAGCTGCAGGGATGTCCTCTGGTTAGGACAGCCAGGGACAGGGAAACGACCAGTCCAAATTTCTGTGGATCAGCGTGGTCCTTATGTTACAGCAGATTTGTATGGTTCGGCACAGACATTTTTGGTGGATACAGATGCAATGAATAGCTCTGTTTCTCGTTCGCTGGTCCCCGGGGCAGCCCTGTCTGGCCATAATAATGTTTTGGTAGGTTTTTCAGGAGTACCGGTTGTGAGCCCCATTTCCAAACCTCTTGCTTTGACTGTTGGTCTTTTTACTGTGGACTCTCCATTTTTGTTAACGGCGAATTGTGGGGAAAATTTATTAGGTTTGGATTTGTTGAAAAAGTTACATGCTACGATTTATTGTTCCCCGGATGGTGTTTACATGACTATTGGACCTAATGTGGTTAGTGCAAAACAGTGTTTGGCAAATGATGCGCCGCTTCCTGTTGAATTTAAAGATGTGCCATCCTCATTGTGGGCTACAGGGGATACGGATGTGGGGTTGTTGCAGATACCACCTGTTTCCATAAAGGTCAAGGAGAACGCTGTGCTCCCTCGTATTCCCCTGTACAAAATATCACAAGCTAGGGGACAGGCTTTGATGCAGATTATACAGGATCTGATCAAATCGGGAGTGGTTGAGGAGACAGAAGCGAATGTATGCAATAGCCCCATTCTCCCTATTCTTAAGAAGGCACCCTTGGATTCCCCTGATGCACATCCTGATGTTTATCATTTTGTGATTGATCTCTGAGAAATTGATAAGATAGTAGTCCCTCAGTTCCCGGTGGTCCCAGATATTACTGTTCTTTTGACGATGATTCCTTCCACAGCCAAATTCTTTTCTGTGATTGATTTGAAAAATGCTTTCTTTAGTATTCCTATTCATCCAGATAGTAGGTATCTTTTTGGATTTTCCTTGGCTGGTAGGAGCTTCCAATTCTGTCGAGCTCCTCAGGGGTACACTGAAAGTCCCAGTAGTTACAGTCAGGCTTTGAAAAGTCAATTGGACTCTCTCTCTCTCTTCCCACAGGTAATGTATTACTGCAGTACGTGGATGATATTTTGATAGCCTCCGATACCGAAGAGGGTTGTCGCGATGCTACGGTTAAATTATTGAAGCATTTGGCAAATAAAGGGCATAAAGTGTCCCTTTCCAAATTCCAATATTGTCAATAGCGGGTCACCTATTTAGGTCACCTGCTGTCGAAGGAGGGTCGGAGGCTAACACCTGAACGAGGTGATGCCATTGTCAAGATGCCTATCCCTGTGACTCAGAGGGATGTGCGTACTTTCATAGGCATCACCTCGTACTTTCGACACTGGATACCCGCCTATACTTTATGAATACAGCCCTTGCTTTGCTTAACAACTAAAGATGTGCATGAACCCTTGACCTGGACGCATGAATGTCAGCATGCTTTTGAGCAATTAAAAGTTGCGCTTTGCTCTGCACCTGTGCTTGGTACGCCTGATTATAAGAAGCCTTTCGTGCTGTATGTACACGAAACGGCTGGGTGTGCGCTTTCGGTGTAAACACAAGCCTTTGGAGGCAAGCAGAGAACTCCATCCACTCCGGATCACCAACCGACCCCTGCCCACACCACGTCTTCAACAAAGCCGACGCCACCATCGCACCCCATCTCCGGGACATCATCAACTCCTCCTTCCGCACCGCCACCTTCCCGGAGAGCTGGAAGCACGCCGAGCTTACCGCCCTCCTGAAGAAACCAACGGCGGACCCCACCGACCTCAAGAACTACCGCCCCATCTCGCTCCTTCCGTTTCCGGCCAAAGTCATCGAGAAGACCGTCAACAGACAGCTTGCCGCCTTCCTCGAGACGAATGGATCCCTCGACCCCTCGCAGTCCGGGTTTCGGGCCAACCACAGCACCGAGACCGCCCTTATCGCAGCCACCGACGACATCAGAACCCTAACCGACAACGGGGAAACAGCTGCCCTCATCCTCCTGGACCTCTCCGCGGCGTTCGACACCGTCTGCCACCGCACCCTAGTGAAGCGCCTCAGCAACATCGGAATCCGAGAGAAAGCACTGGAATGGATCATCTCGTTCCTCGCCGGAAGAACCCAGAGAGTCCGCCTCTCCCCGTTCAGATCCGAAGCCACCGAAGTCATCTGCGGCGTTCCACAAGGATCCTCACTCAGCCCGACCCTCTTCAACGTCTACATGAGCCCCTCGCAGCCATCGCACGCCGACACAACCTCAACATCATCTCCTACGCCGACGACACCCAGCTGATCCTCTCCCTCACCAACGACCCCACTACCGCCAGAGCCAACCTGCACGACGGGATGAGAGACGTCGCCGACTGGATGAGGAACAGCCGCCTTAAACTGAACTCAGACAAGACGGAAGTCCTCATCCTGGGCTCATCACCCTCCGCCTGGGACGACTCCTGGTGGCCCCCGGCCCTGGGCACCGCACCCAAGCCAACGGACCACGCACGCAACCTGGGCTTCATCCTGGACTCCTCCCTATCAATGACCAAACAAGTCAACGCCGTCTCATCTTCATGCTTCAACACCCTGCGCATGCTCCGCAAGATCTTCAGATGGATCCCCACTGAAACCAGGAAGACCGTCACCCAGGCACTCGTCACCAGCCGACTGGACTATGGGAACACCCTCTACGCCGGAACCACAGCCAAACTTCAAAAGAGACTCCAGCGCATCCAGAACGCCTCCGCACGACTCATCCTGGACATCCCCCGACACAGCCACATCACCGTACACCTGAAAGACCTGCACTGGCTCCCCGTCAGCAAGAGAATCACGTTCAGACTCCTCACCCACGCACACAAGGCCCTCCACGACCTGGGCCCAAAGTACCTCAACGACCGCATGTCCTTCTACACGCCCACACGCCAGCTACGATCAACCAGCCACGCCCTCGCCACCGTACCACGCATCCGCAGAACCACCGCCGGAGGAAGATCCTTCTCCTACCTGGCGGCCAAGACCTGGAACTCCCTCCCCACTCACCTTCGGCGAACCCAGGACCATCTCGCCTTCAGGAAGCAGCTCAAGACCTGGCTGTTCGAGCAGTAACTTACCCCTCCCCCAGCGCCTTGAGACCCTCCCGGGTGAGTAGCGCTCTATAAATGCCGTGATTGATTGATTGATTGGTTTGCTTATTTTTCTGCTACGCTTGACCCTCTCGCCAGAGCCCTCCCGATTTGTTTAAGAGCAGCGGCGGCTACGGCGGTCTCTATTCGACAATCGGCAGGGCTCGTTCTTAATCATGATCTCACAGTAATGGTACCCCATGCTGTGGATGTACTTTTGAACAAGACAAAGACGCAGCACCTTACCAGTGCTCGTCTGACCGGTTATGAGTTGACTTTATTTGCACCTCATATTACTATCAAAAGATGTGCCATTCTGAACCCAGCCACGTTTGTACCCCTCCCTTCGGAAGATGAGGACACAGATGTCCATGATTGTTTGTTCCGCACTGAAGAAGAGACGAGGGGCGGGTAGACTTGACTAATGTTCCCTTATCTGACCCACAAGGGGAACTATATGTCGATGGTTCTTGTTTTAAACTGTCAGATGGCACCACTACAGCGGCGTATGCTGTTACCACGCTGCGCACTGTAGTTGAGACATTACGTATTCCTTACCAATCTGCGCAAGCTGCAGAGTTGATAGCTCTTTTGCGAGCATGTGAATTGAGTGAAGGACTGACTGTCAATATCTACACTGACAGCCAGTATGCCTTCGGGGTGGCCCATAATTTTGGACGCCTCTGGGCAGAGAGAGGATTCTTGACTTCACATGGCACTAAGATTCAGAATGGTCCGCTGATAGAAAGGCTTTTGACAGCCTTGACCCTTCCCAAATGATTGGCAATAGTGAAGTGTAGTGCCCATAAAGCAATCACTGATGATGTGGGGAAGGGAAATGCCTTTGCAGATCAGATAGCAAAAAGATACAGCCAGGTCAAAAATGACGAAAATGTTTGTGACAGGACCTGCTAGATGGGTACCAGACGTTACCATATTTGAAAATTCACTAGAGAGTGTTAGGGAAATACAGAGTGAGGCAACAGTTGAGGAGTTGGCAGTGTGGCAGGAAAGTACAGGGCATTTAGATGAAGAAGGGTGTTGGACTGATAAATCCGAGAAGCAGAGATGGATGTTACCGGATGCATATGTATTTCCCGTAGTAACAATGGCACATGGTCCGGCTCATATTAGCGCAAGGGGAATTTGTAGGCTATTGGATCCTGTGTGGCAAAATGGCAATATTTTAAAGGTTGCTGCTCATCTAGTGAAACACTGTATGATTTGTATGCAGCACAATCCTGGAAAAGGTACCCCTACACCTTCTGGTAATTTTGCGCCAACTTCTCTCCCTTTTGAGGTACCCAGATGGATTATATTGAGATGCAACGAGTTAATAATTTGAAATATGTGCTAGTGGTTGTTTGTGCATTTAGTAAATGGATTGAGGCCTACCCAACAAAAGAAAACACAGCCAAGGCGACGGCGAAGGCTCTTATTAAGGAGTTTTTCCCGCGCTACGGCATGCCCAGTTTGATTTGGAGTGACAACCGAAGTCACTTTAATGCGAAGGTGATCCAATTGGTGTGCGATGGTCTGCACATCAAGCAAGAATTTCATGCAGCAAATCATCCCCAATCAGCAGGTTTAGTTGAGAAGTACAATGGTACTCTCAAGCTAAAATTGGCTAAGATTAAGGAAAGTACTGGGTTGCAATGGCCAGATGCATTACCCCTTGCTATATTGTCCACCAGAATGACATCCCATTCTAGAACTGGACTATCGCCATATGAGGTGGTCTTTGGCCGTCCCGCAAATGTGTGGGGCGTCCCTAGACTGAAAAAGTTTTCTGAAATTGATTATCCTTTGTTAGTTGATTATTTATATGACCTTACTAAAAGTCTACGTTCTATTCATCAACAGATACATGAAGCTTTGCCTCCAGCATCAGAGGGGCCCGGGCACACCATACAGCCTGGAGACTTCGTCCTCATTAAGAATTTCCAGAGGCGAGACAGCTTGGAACCCAGATGGAAAGGACCATATTTGGTCCTCATCACGACAAGGACGGCAGTGAGAGTGGACGGTCGGAAGCATTGGGTCCATACCTCTCATTGCCGGCGAGTGCCGCTTCCCCTCCCCTATGATGGATGGGTTCGCGAGGAGATAGGGGACCACGAGACGGAGAAGGTTCCACGTTTTGTTCCCTTTTCTGACGCCAGCTGACTTGGACACAGACGGAGGAAGAGAGTGAGGCAATTCTGAACGAGGCAGTCCCCCCAGAAATTAGGGCTGCCCAGGCTTCTCCTTCATCTGACTCACAGGAGCTTGAGCCTCGCTCTCCGACACCCCCTGAATTTCAGATTCTTCTTCGTGATGAGTCAGTGCCTGGAGTAGTAGGGTACAATTTGCATCCCAGACGGAAAGATAGTGCACCAAAAGAGAAGTGAGTGTAGCAGGGATGGACTTCATGGATAAGATTAGCAAAATGCCCCTTGTTTCTGCTTTTTCCTATTAGACTAGCGATTAGAAGATTAGTGCACTGCCTGTGACGCAGGACAGGATAAGTTGAGGGAAGTGCCCTATCCTGAGGACAGTAAACATTTGCTGATGAGCTGCAACAGTGTGGCTCCACCGTACAGTCCTCAAAAGCACCACAGAGGATTGAACAATAGAAGCCTGCCAGGGAGGCTTGTAACAGACCCTGATCTTTTTCTCAACGTTTTTTATATATTTTTTCTTTTTTTGTGTCCTTTCCATCATCGGTTCCATTACGTGGCGTCTCTTTCTCTGGTGATTCTATTTGTAAAATCCATAGTAAAAAAGTATCTGTTTGGTCGTCCTATTGTAGAAAATGAACAGCCTTTTGTTGCCCTGCGACCGGGGCAGCTCAGTTTCGATTAGTTGTACAGAAAGAAGGTGTTCTGTGTCATTTTCATAATACTGTTCTTATTGGTGGGAGGGGGGATGTTCTGGATTCTGGAGTGTACTGGTGATACACCATTGTGTGCTTTATATCGAATTGTCTCTTCAGATCGTAGTAAAAGAGCTATGCAAAGTAATGTTTTCTTAGATACGCCCAGGAAGTTTTTCTGAGATAACACAGCTTGTTATCCCACTGATTCTGTTACAGGTCTATGGACTGCTTACCCCTTATCGTTGGTGAATTATACATATGTTCGTCCTCCCCATTTTGTAGTTGCATGGGGTGAATTTGGTAAGGGATATCCTGGCCCTTGTTTGTATTATAGAAAACCCAGAGGGACAGGGTACCCAGGTTGCATGCCTGAAATGTATTGCGATAATTTGTATATTGATAAAAGAAATATCACTCTGACAGGTTGGCATTATCAAGATCTGACAGTCACTCAGGAGGCAGGTATTTATCCTGCATGTTGCCCAATAATAAATAGTACTGATGCTTATTTGTACCTAAATTGTTCTGGATCAATAGTGTACAAAGCTATATTGCATTTAGGAAAAAGGATGACCCTAGTATGAAAGGCATGAGTACTAGATATGCTCCATTGGATTATCAAGGTCCGCTTTATGCACACCCAGGTTTCTATTTTTTATCAAATGGTACTTATTCTAATATGTACAACGGCACAGAGGATGTGGCCCTGGGAATGGTGTTACCTCTTGGAGTACCTTGCAAGTGTAGTAAACCACATACAAGATGGGTGAAAAGAACGTTGACCAAGGAGTTTTGTGAGGGAGTTACCGATTTGGAAGTCAACAATTACAGTAATGGTATCACTTTTGGATATATACTTTCCTCTATTATCACATTTGGTGGCACTGCCATGGCCAGGGGTGAACTAGCTAGAGAGTATTTTCGGTGCAAACTGCAGATTCTGTCTAATTTTACAGTGGCAGCTTTGCGTGACATCACCACCCAGTTAGAAAGTATGCACATATACTCTGAGCAAACAAGATATGCGGTTGATTTTATTTTAGCTAAGAGCGGTGGTGCATGTGCAATAATAGGTGAGCAGTGTGTGGTCAGTATCACGAATATGGAAAGAAATATCACTCAACATAATTTAGACATTTTGGAAAATGTTCAAGGAATGGAGGGCGGTAACTGGAGTTGATCTTTATTTGGTGGTTGGGGTTGGATTCTAGAAAAGGTGATATATTTCATTGTCCTCTTAATTTGTTGCTGTGTTTTGATTCAGTGTCTTCCCTTATGCTGTTCATATTGTGCTACTTATCTCTCTCCCAAAAGGATTTCAGTTCATGACACTAATGCGACGATAATGCTTCAAAAGGAGCTAGATACTATTATGCAAATTGATGAGGGGTTTTTGGTTCAACTACTTCTCTTGCAGGTTCTGTTCCTGATGTTACTTGTACTGCTAATGTTTAGTGTCATTTCCTCTCATATGTTTTGTTATGCATATATACATCTGCACCCGACATGTTATTACCTGTATCTCTATATTTTCTCTACTTTTAGAGTTGTAAAGACCTTTACCTGATAGCAAGAATAAAGGTGTCCGTATTAGCTTATAAATGCTAAAAGGAGGGTCTGTTAGAATTGAAATGTATCATTGCCATATTACTCGTATTTTGCCTGATACTATGTTAGCATTTATGTAGCTCATTCACTATATATTCTCGCTGTATGCATACGTAACTAGAAAGTGCAGATGTTACGTTAGTTAGGTTGACATGTGCGCCACCATTTTAGCCCTCGAAGATGCCATTTTGTATTATAATCGAAACTGTTACTTGATCATTTACGAGACATGGTCCTTGGTAAGTTTTGTTTCTCCAATGTCGAATCTTGCTCATTAATGCATGCCTTTTCTGTTACATAGAGGCCTTCTCCCACCTGTCTAGTAGGGAGGATAAGCTAGACAACCTTGGGCAGTAGATGACTTGTGCCAGGCAGCGGAATTGAAACTTATGCTCTGTACCCCCATTGTATTACAACAGCTACCAGTGTTTTTCCTTAGTAGGCGGGTCTTTGTGGGCTCCACAACATACATAATGTAACTTTATGCTTGTTAGAGTCAGTCCCTCATCAGCCATCATAGGAGGCTGGTCAGATTGGACTCCACTGCAGTGTACTTTGTGAATAAACTAGTTTGCTTGTATTCTCTACTGCGTCATCGACTCTTCTTTGAATAGAAGGCTAGAGGAGGTCAAGAGTG
>CAWUFW010018412.1:0-222660 GCA_963921515.1 Calotriton arnoldi
AGCGCCTTTTGGAGGTCCTCCTTCCTGGAGAGTCCGGTCATGGAAACTTTAAACTTTTTGCAGAATTGCCTGAGCTGCTTAAGGGTGTAGCATTCTAGCCTCTCTTCTTCCCAATCACACTCAACAGAGGCTACTGATGCTGGTTTCTCCATAGTGACTGAACTTGGCATTTGCAAAAATGGGAAATCCCAGAAAAAATGCTATAAAAGTATGTGGTTGCGTTTTTGGTCTGCACTCACTAAGTAGTGTTCACCAATCACTGTACATGAGTCACAAATGCAAGTCCAGAATCCCACCGCTGCCACCAATGTTAGATTTGGGGGTCTCTAGTTGGCAGAGGTAGGTACCTTTGTCCAAATAGGGACCCTTGCGTCTAGTCAGGGAAAGTAGATACACTCCCGAAATAACCCCTGCTCACCCTCTTGGTAGCTTGGCACGAGCAGACAGGCTTAGTTCAGAGGCAGTGTGTAAAGCATTTGTGAACACATACAGTAATCAAGTGACAACACTACAAATGGACACCACACAGGTTATATATTTATAAAAATAGGTATACTTTATATAGATTTATCACAAGACCATAAACGACAAAAATAATCCACAATACTGTTAAGAATACTTAGTTCTGATCAAAAGGCTTAATTCAAGGTTCTGTGCGAGTCGGTAGCCTCCTCCGGCTACGGCGATGTCGAGAACAAACAGAGTCTAACAAATCCAGCTGACTGCGTCGAGAGCGGGCCAACACAGCGTAGACAGACTCGGTCACAGTACCTTTTACTTGAAGCGGCAGGCACGGGCGTGCGAGCCGGATGGCTGTTCATCGCGGTCGCGATGCAAAAATGGAAGCGTTGCAGGATGCGTTGTCCCTCGATGCGGTGCAGGCAGCGGCTCGTTGACGTCGTCGAGACGGAGTCGGTGAGACCAGGGCCGTGCGTTGCAGGGCGAGACGGTGCTTCGATGCGGTGCTGGCAGGTTGCGGTGCGGCGACGGAGCCGGATTCAGGAGCTGGCGTCGATCAGTCCGGACAGCGGGGCGGAGTCGGGCGGTGCGTCGCAAAGCGTGCGAGCGGTGCCCAACTCCGGTGCGGTCACAGGACTCGAACTCAGCAGCAGTGACCGTGTCGGTCGGACCAGTTCGATTCGGCGTAGCGAAGCGTTGCAGGACGCGTTGTCCCTCGATGCGGTGCAGGCAGCGGCTCGTTGACGGAGTCGGTGAGACCAGGGCCGTGCGTTGCAGGGCGAGACGGTGCTTCGATGCGGTGCTTACAGGACACCGAGTCGGTCGTGAGAGTCGGTCACAGCTCCCTACCTCTGCAGCCACTGAAACAGAGTTTCCAGCAGCAGTTCACAAAGGGGTGAAGTCCAATGGTCCTGGGACTTCGGTCAGGGGCAAGCTCTCTTCCAAGCCCTTGGAGATCCTTCACAAGTTGATGAAAGTCACAGCAAAGCAAAAGTTCCTTTCTCCTTTCTTTGGCAGTCAGGCAAACCACTGCAGGCCAATCCCCAAGCAGCACTTCAGCTTAGGGATAGTCTCTCCTCAGTTTCTTCTTGGTTCCGCTCCTCAGCAAAGGTTTCTTCTTGTTCCCAAAAGTGATCTAATTTTCCTGGGGTCTGGGTGCCCCTCTTATACCCTGATTCTCTTTGTTCTCTGGAGGCAGAGAGGCCTCTGCCTAGTCCAAAACCAGTTCTGGTCAGTCCTGGAGCACTTTGTTTTTCTGACTCCTTCTTTCCTTTCAGAATGTGGGGCAGAGTGCTCAGCCGCCCGGCAGGAGGTGGAGCCAGCATTGTGGAAGGCAGGCACAGCCCTATTCAGACCCAGGTGCAACTCCTCCCTCCACTCTGGATGCAGATCTTTCTATTCAGCCCTGTGCTGACTCACCCTGTCTCCTGTAGCCACCACCAGCCCCTGTCACTCAATCTCCAGACAAGGAATACACAAACCTAGCAGAGGCAGGCTTGGATAGTTAGGCAAGAAAATACCCACTTTCTAAAAGTGGTATTTTCAAACACAGAATGTTAAAACCAACTTCACTAAAAGATGCATTTTATCATCCTGAGTTCAGGCATACTAAATTCGTTTTTCTACCATGTTCCCTGGGTCAGTTCTGACTATAAGGTGTAATAGTCAGTCTGCCCATTCTGGCCTATGGGGAGCAGGTAGCCTTGCAATAGTGAAAAACGAAAATGGCTGTAATTCACTATTAGGACATGCCACACACACCAGGGCATGTCCTACCTTATACTTACAATGCACCCTGCCCTAGGGCCTACTTTAGGGGTGACCAACATGCAGTAAAGGGAAGGTTTAGGGACTGGTAAGTGGGTGTACTCAACAAGTCGACATGGCAGCCCTAGGCTGCACACAGGCTCTGCGATGGCAGGCCTGAGACACATTTTACAAGCCGCTTCTGTGGGTGGCACAACCAGTGCTGCAAGCCCACCAGCGGCATTGGATTTACAAGCCCTGGGCACACTGAGTGCACTGTACTAGGGACTGACAAGTAAACCAATCATCCAATCATGGAGTCACTAATACATATATCAATTAACGATAGGGAGCACTTGCACTTTGGCACTGATTAGCAGCGGCAAAGTGCCCATGAGCATCTAGTCCAGCAAAAACATATCGGCAACAGTGGAGGCATTACGAAAAAATGGAAGGGAGACCCACGCCAAGGATGCCAGGTCTAACATACACTCTATGCCGATACACTCTACGTCACTCCACTGCACCCCACTCTACGCTAATCCACTGTACGCCACTCTATCCCACTCTATTCTAGACCACTCCACTCAATCTCACTACACTGTGCTCAAATACTCTGTACGCCCTTCCACTTTATGCTATTCCACTATACGCTATTACACTGTATGCAACTCCACTCTCTGACACTCCACTCTATTCTATTTCACTCTTTGCTTCTGCACTGTATAACACTTCAGTGTTCACCACTGCACTATACGCTATTCCTCTGTACACCAATGCACTTTACGCCACTCCACTAAATGTCACTCCACTCTGCGACAATCCACTGAACACTATTACACTATACATCACTCTATTCTACAGCACTGAAACCTGTGATCGGCAGGTCAGGAGGGTCGGGAGTGGACAGAAAACAGACCGGGCTACCAAATTAAAAGTGGCCCTCTTTAGTGAATTAGATAGCTAAAAAAGTGACCCACATTTGCAAATCAGGGCAGTTTTAAACTTGTGAAGGCCAAACTTTGTGGGTGGTTTGCAAGGTTCGGGAGACTGCATGCATTTTTTACTTGCTACAAGCAATGATTGTGGAAATGTCAGGAAATTAAAAGTAAAGACTGGCCCACCAGAACATAAAACAGTCCCACAAAAAGCCCATACAATGATCACTCAGACCAGTCCTTTGAGCACTACCAGATTGCCCTATAGGCCAGTCTGACCCTGCAGAGCACTGTATGTATCAGTAGTTAGTGTTTATCTCACTAGGCCCCTGATTCTAATTGAAGCTTACTGTGCAGGAGGATGGTAGGGTTCAGCCATAGAGTTGTTACTGCACTGTTCTGTAATAGCTTATTTTGATGATATTATTGCACTGTTCCCTCTTACCCCCAGCCCCCGCAGCAGAGAAGTGTGGTGCACAGTTGTGTCAGGAACTGCAATTCATAAGCATTAAAATAGGACTGTAGATTCCATTGTCTGAGAAACGTGCAGGATGGAAGGGGGCCACGGCCAACCTACCTAACTTAACTAAATCCCTTTAGGAAGTAAATTCCGTAATGGCCAAACCTTCATCTTAAATCTCAACTATGTTGTACTTTAAATGAATTCTGTGTAACTACAGCAAGAACAGCCAAATGATGTGAGTTGGCGGGGGGAAGCACAGGGGTATTGCCCCTGATATTCCACCCCTATGGCAGACAGAAATCACAGATTTACCACCTGTACTTAGTTACAGAAACTGGAGTGCCAGAAGCCACGTCAGGGCAGAGCCGACCATCAAAAGAAAGGAAGGGACCCCCAGATGGCCTCAAAGGCATCCAGGTTGTTGTTGAATCTGTACATCGTGCGTTCATGAGTGGCAATTCTGTGGAGTTCTATGCTCCATCCATTTGAGGTGGCAGCTGCCGGTTGCTGCCAATGCCGAAGGATGCAAAGCTTCGCAATATCGGGCCCCGGGGGAAGTGGAGGTCGCAGACCAGTCTTCTCCCGGGGAACTTCGTGTGGGGCCGGAAAAACAAGGTGGGGAGGGGTCAAGGGGTTGGGTAAAGGGAGGGATTAGGGTGGGCTATAAAGGTGGCAGGAGAGGAGGTCTCAGCCTCTTCCTGACACCTGGCACCACCGGGGAGGGATAGTTTAATTAAGTTGAATTTAGCGTGGGGACAATTTGATTGTAGTAGCAAGGGGTCAGGCGGGGCCTAGCAGCTGAACATTGAAGGATTGAGTCACCGTACCTTCTAAGAAGCGGCAGGAATGGCGGTGCCCGACCATGACGCGGTGCGAGCCGTGCTGCGAGTGCTGGGGCAGGCAGGAACCTCCTGCAGCCCGGTGTTTTGGACCAGGCGTGGGTCGGCATGGTCCGACCCCGCGGTCCGCTTCGGCTGGAGTTGCAGTGGTGGTGGCGGCGTGCAAGGAAGAGCTGCCACATGCCAGGAAACAGGCCCCGAACAAGGGGCAGAGACAAAACAAGCAGCACGCGACCAAGCGCGGAGGCCGTAGGCAGAGCCTTACCGCGGGGGCTGCAAAATGAAGACGGCGAAGAGACGGTGAGCGGGGAGGCGGAGCTACCATTATTTGAACCACCCCACTGGAGAGCTGGCTCCGGTGTGACTTAAATGAAAACAGAGCTCCAGGGAGAGGATGCCCTTATAGACCTCACATGGAGGCCCCTCCCTGGAAGCCAATTAACTAAAGCAAAGGTTGGCCAGGGCCCCGTTTTAAAGAAATCAAAATGGGCAGGGGCCCAGGTACCTCCACACATGGCTGGGCCTATGATTAGGGAGGAGAGTGACCAGGCCCCCCCTGGTTTGGATTTGCCCTCCATTTTACCTTGGTGGGAAAATTTGGACCTTAAAGCAAAAATCAAGCAACAACGCTGCTGGAGGAAAAATGGGAAATGATGTGTGCGGCCAGAGAGAGGGAGGGACAGGAGACCCCTGAGTGGGGACCAGGGCCCCATATGTAGGAGGTGGGGACAGCAAAGGCGCAGGGCCCTGAGGAGGAGTTTGGGGGGGCAGGTGGGTCTGGGTCATGGACAAGCAGCAGATAGGATGGGTGAAGGGACAGCCAGCACGGCGGAGAGGCCCGGTGGTGCTGGGGACCCCCCAGGTTGGAGCAGCCTGGGGGGGGCAAACCAGCATGTGAGGCCGGTAGGAGCAGGATGGTGCCAGCGGGGCGCAAAACGGCCTCAGTACGCTGGACTAAAGCAGTAGGGGGGTCTGTGGCATCCTACCCTCCCCCGAGGGATTGGGCGGCAACGATGGCAATGGAAGAGGGTGCCAGGTTGCGGGGAAAGAATGGTAAGGGGCAGAAGAGAGCAGTGCTTGAGGAGGTGTGGATGTCGACGGAGAATGAGGCTGAGATACTAGTGGATTATGGGGATGAGAGCGAAGAGTGGGAAGAGAGTGAAGTGCGTGATGAGGAGAACGTGATCGCAGGGGGCTCCGGGGCACCGGAGCAGGCAACGAAGAAAGTTGGTGTCTTAAAGGAGCCAAGTGTGGCCAGGGACAAGTCGAAGCAGTTTGGGCAGACGAAGGCCTGCAGCCGGGGCAAGGACAAGGAGGTCCAAGAAAGTTTGCCAGGTAATGGTGAATGGTGGGCGGCATGGAAAGGGGGGCCCAAGACCGCGAAGAAAAAAAGCCTGCCGGTCGGTGGGTGTGGGTGACCGGTCAGTAAGAGACTCGGTGGCGAAGACAGGTGCAGCTGCGGCTCCTGCTTCGGGCGCAGATCACAGCGGGCGAAGTTGCTAGTTGGCGCGAGTGTCCAGACGGACAAGGTGGATGGGAGTGAAGGGAAAGAGGACAAAGGGGATGATAAACACCACAAACAATTGCCATACATGGAGCTGGCGATGCCGTTGGGCTTGCATCTGTCTGACAAAACCAAAAACAGAATATGGAAGCATGAATACGTTGGTATTTTCAAATTGCTCCATAGGGAGATTCAGGTCAAGGAGGGCTCAAAGGAAGAGGAGTGGGAGCTGACAAGGAGACCGAGGGTACCCATAAATATGGAGAACTGGAATTCAGCTTTCCTGATCTCCGCTAGCATTTATTGCGAGAAGCATTTGGATAGGGTGATTGCATTACTGAAGTATATGGATATTATACTGAAGGCACAGATGCATTATACTGAAGACACAGATGCATTTCAGGGGTTTTGCTTGGTTTAGTTATGATGAGGAGTTTAGAGCTAGAATCAGCGTCAACCCAGATAAACCATGGGGGGAGGTGGATCAGGAGTTGTGGATGCAGTGGATGTCATCCACACAATCCTCCGCATCCACGCATATGTCCAGCAGCCTGCCAGTGACGTACCCGTCCTTTCCAGCGTGTCCCGCCCAGCCAGGGGCGGGTGGCGCTAGTGTCAGGGCAGGAGGATCAGGAGTCCCACCAAAGCAGGGGGGAGTCACTACGGGGGCATGCTGGAATTTCAATAAGGGATTCTGTGTCAGGCACCCATGTAAGTTTACACATGAGTGCTCCAAATGCGGTAGACGGCACCTGCTTATGCAGTGCTTTACCCTGTCCACCCCAGCCAAACAGTGAAGAGCCACTAAGGGACGGGGACAGTCTGGGCCGAAGGGCTCCTTCCCCAGTTATGATCGAGGCCATGGGCGGCGCTACGAATACAGTGGGGTTTCATCGAGGGTTTTCAGGTGGGATACCAAGGTCCCAGAGAAAGGAGAAGGGCAGACAACCTGAAATCAGCTAGGGAATTGCCAGAGGTAGTGGCAGCAAAATTGAAAAGAGAAGTGGAGGAAGGGAAGATAGCGGGCCCATTCACGGATCGGCCTGTGGTTGACTTGATTATATCACCTCTAGGGGTGGTGCCTAAAAAGGAACGAGGAGAGTACAGGATGATTCACCACCTCTCCTGGCCTGAAGGGGGTCAGTCAATGACTTCATCGCAGAGGGGGACTCGAGGGTGCTGTACGCCTCAGTGGATGATGCGGTCTGCCTGGTAAGGTTGTGTGGGCAGGGAACTGAAATGGCGAAGTGTGATGTGAAATCTGCTTTTCGCTTGCTGCCCATACACCCAGCGGATTTCCTGCTACTGGGGATGCAGTTTGGGGGCACCATCTACGTGGACAAAGTCCTGCCGATGGGATGTGCGATTTCATGTGCACTTTTTGAGATGTTCAGCACTTTCCTACAGTGGGTTTTCGAGAGAACCAGCCATCACCGGGAAGTGTCTCATTACCTGGATGATTTTTTGTTCATAGGGAAAGGAACATCAGGAGATTACAGGAGGGCGCTGCATCACTTTCAAGACCTGGCACAAACATTCGGGATCCTTTTGGCACCCAAAAATCGGCTGGGCCCAGCGGTAAACTGATTTTTTTGGGCATTGAACTGGACTTGGTCCAATGGGTGGCGAGGCTGCCTAGCGACAAAGTGGCAGACATCCAGGTTTTTCTGCTGTGGGTGGTGGGGGAGAAGAAGATTGACCTGAAAGCAGTACAGCAATTGCTGTGGTTTCTGAATTTTGCATGCCGGGTGGTGAGAGCGGGGAGAATGTTTTGCCGGTGCCTCGGCATGGCCATGTCCGGGGCAGTGCTACCATACCACAGGGTGAGAATTTCAATGGGAGTCAGGGCAGATCTGAGAGTTTGGCAGACCTTTTTGACTGATTTCAATGGGGTGTCGTTGAATTTTGTGGAGGACAATACAACCTGGCAGGTTCAAATCTTTTCAGATGCGGTGGGTGCATTAGGTTTTGGACTTTTTTGGGATGGACGTTGGTGCGCTGAGCTGTGGCCGGCACACTGGTTGAGGCAAGGAAGGAGCATCGCATTTGTGCAGTTTTTTCCCACTTTTGGTGGCTTTAGCGGTGTGGGGTGAGGAACTGCAGAATAGAACGGTGCTTTTTCACGTGGATAACATGACTGTGGTGGAGCTGGTGAATAGGCAGAAGTAAAGGGATTTGAGAGTCTTGTGACTGTTGCAACGGTTCATGCTGAGGTGCTTAAGGCTGAATGTGGTTTTTCGTGCCAAACACGTCCCAGGGGCTAGCAATGACATTGCTGATGCTTTGTCTCGTTTTCAGTGGCGGCGATTTTGAAGACTGGCCCTGGGAGTGGAAGAATGCAATACAGAGATGCCGGACGACATCTGGGCCTGGGGGGGAGGTAGAGTGATAGGCCTGGTCGAGAAGTTCTTGGCGGAATCCACGAAACGGAGCACCGGCTGGCGTGGTCTGAATTTGGAGAATTCATGGGACAATCTGTAGGCGCACTGAGCATGGCGAGGCAGGACACTGAGCAGGGAGTGTTGCGTTTTGTTTTATGATGTATTGACAAGGGCCTGTCGCAGACGACAATAGCGGGAAAATGGGCAGGGATATCTTTTTACAGCAAGTTATATTTAGGTTTTGATCCTGCCAAAGTTGAGATTCTGAGCAGAATGTTGAAAGGTTGAGGGCGTGAGCGAAAGGGAGGGGGGGAAGTTCGGAGGGAGGCCATAACTTTTGAATTGTTGTAAGGTTTGTTGGGGGTGTTGTCAGAGTGTTGTTACGATGCATTTGAGGTGTCGGTATTTAGGTTATGTATGATTTGGATGTTTTTCAGGGCCTTCCGGGTCTCGGAGTTGTTGGGAATGGTACAACAGACAGGAAGGTCCTATAGGGAGGTGAGACTGTACCAGGGCCGACTGGGGATTTAGCTGAGTCACTCTAAGATGGATCAGGCTGGCAGGGGTAGATGGGTCTGGTTGAATGAGAGTGGTTGCAGGGGTGTGTGCCCGGTACAAGAATGGCGGTATTATTTATCAAGACCAGGACAGCCTTTGACTTGCTGCTCGGTGCCACTGTGTCATAAATATAGCCCAACTTGTGAGAAGAAGTCGGGTTAAAGCATATCTTTAGCTCCTGGAGGAAAGGAAAAGTCCAGGCTGGCATCAGTTTGTAGTTGAAAAACTTAAAGTTGGAAGTATGATTCTTCAAGCATTTTGGGAAAACAGTTTTTCCATTCAAATCATAAAACCTTTACAGTGACTAAATATAGTATTCTGTTGGGCAGGTTCAACAAACATTTAACAACAATTATTCTCCTGAAACAGTGATTATAAGGGGAAATCTTCCTTTACGACGGGATCATCATTTATTTGAACAGGAGTGTTATTTCATTTACATACTACAATGAAAACAAGTTCTAAGTGAAGTGATGCAAAATCACAATGAGTAATTCATGAGGAGTTATACTTGTATAGAGTGATATAAGACGTCTTGCCGTGTAAGAATAACATTCGATAAATGAAAATACCGGCTTGTTGACTGTGCATCCATGACCTCACTTATAACGCAGGGACAGGCATAGAAGCACAAACATTGATGGAAGATCAGAACTGCCAGGACAAGGCAGTGCTTTCTGCCTGTTAGAAATGTGATCTACCTACCCGGAACTACCAGTGTTTTTACTATTAGATCTCTGTTTTTTTCTTCTGCTAGGGTTTGAGGTCTGCTGAACTGGCCTCAGCCTTATCTGTGCGTATGACTTCACCATGCTCTAAATGCTTTCTCTACTCAAGCTGTGGTCTCAGAGGTATCTTTTCCTGATGTCACGGTTTACCTTGGGACTTTCAAACTTTTCAGACGGTCGACATTCATCAGTGAGGTGAGGCTGGGAGCTGTGGCTAGGCAGGGCTCAAAAAGGGTCAGGTACCATGTTTTTGCAGTCCAGCTGAAGTCTCGAACTCCATGGAAAAAATGTCAAAGTGGAACAAACCAGGATATTGGGCACACCAAGGATGTATCAGTGTCGATTAGATTTGGCACCTTGTCTCCGTTCTACAGAGATAGAAAATCTTCAAAGTCCCAACTACTGACATAGTTCTGTGACTTCCTCCCAGATGCTCTAAATACCCCATACATTTAGAGAAGGCTTCTGAGACAACATGTCACAAAGTCAAGTACTAACAGGGGTTTTCTCACATCTCTCAGTCCCACTGCTAAAAATATTGTTTTGTATGGTCTTGCTGGTTTTCTTCCAGACAAATAGCATGCTGCCTCTGTCCCTGGGATTGTTTGCAGTTTCCCAGCCTGAGGGAAAGCAGTTCCAGTTTCTCCTTGGCCCAGATCTTGATGCCATGTGTCTTTGTAGGATCAACAAAAGGACACTTTCCTAAAGCAGAGGATACCTCTCTAGGCAGATGTGAATTCTTCCAGCATGAAGTCTTTAAATTTCCACTCAGCTGTCTGCCTTGAGAGGGTTTGGTGCAGGTCTTATATTGCTCACTAAGTACTCACTGGAAAATTTCCCTATGCAAATTCACTTTTTCAATAAGTCAAAACAGAATTGGTCCTAGGATTCCCTCTTTCTCTCTCCCGGTGCCTCCAAAAACCAACCCACTCTAATCTCTGTGGGATCAAATAAAAATATAACTCTTTCAAGTAACTCTTGCTTTCTCCGCCTGGGGAGAGATGCTCCTCCAGTATTGCAGTGTTTTCTTCCTTTTCTTCAAAGAAGAGACATGGTCCACTGGCAAGCTAATATGCTAGAAGGGCACTGAAGGACAGGAAACCCTTTGTCAGAAGAGGCTTTGATCAGTGGCAGACCACTATGGACTTACAAAGACTAGCCTGGTTCCCTGAATGGCTTTGAACACAACCCTTATCATTTGATCCTATTCCAGTAGCACTGTCTACACCACAAGATTGTTAACTTACTTGAGAAAAATGCTTCAAATGTATTTTTTACTTATTTTTCAAAATCTGATTTAATGGTGTAAGCAGATTTGTTTAACTTAAGTGGAAAACTAACTTTATAAAAATGTACTTTATGCTACCTGAACCAGAACTGGCCTACAGCCAGTCTTGCCACTCAAACCTCCAGACCCGAATACACATCCTTGCCTGGGAGACTTAATGATTCTTGCTTAGAGGACAGCAGTCTGCCTCTGGGACCAAGAAGGGCAGATGGGTGTTAACTGCTGACCACTTAGTAGCAATTAGCTATCTATGAGTGGACAGGAACAGCTGTAAGAACAAAAGGCAGCTTTAGAATGACCTCTTTTGACTTAAAGAGGCCAGGGAGAACTTTCCCTATATATTCCCAGGACCCTCCCAGTCAGCCAGGCTACAGTCAAAGTGGGGGAGTCCAACTAATTAGGACTGTGGCTAAGGAGCTGAAGACAGACTTGCTTGGTTTCAGAAGAGCACTATCATATTGGAGCAGGGGTTCCTGGGTAATGCTAATATAAGGCAAAAAGGATTTCCTAAAAGGAGGGGTGCCTCACACAAAATAGGATGGGTGGTAGAATTGATCTAAATACTGGCAAGTGATAAATGTGGCACCTCAACCACCAACTCCTCAGGCATTCCTGGACATGGAAAGATTCCACTTAAAGAAGAAGCCTTGCTTGAAGAAGACTCCTTACTCCTGCTGGAAGGTAAGGACTCCATTAAGGAGTCCTGAATCCTGCTTGCACCTAGGGACTGCTCTTTAAAGGTCAACTGTTTGGACTCTTGTTTGCCTACCTCAGGGACATGAAAATCAGGACTCCTGACTTTAAGAGGGCCCAGCTTACCACAAAAAGGTACCTGGCTGGAGAAAGATTTAGGGGCCTATTCCGATTAGACCGGAAAACGTACCGACCGACTCGGTACAGGAATTTAGTCCGACTGACACGTACCGGCGCCGTCCGACCCGGGTAGTATGATGAAATGCATGTGAATCACGACCGACTCGTACGGAACTCAAGGCGAACGACCGACCCGGACGGAAACAAGCTATCCGGCCGGGAAACCACGCGAATCGTACCGACCGACACGCACCAGGAAACAACCCGAACGAAACGTACCCGCGAACTCCGACCCGCGCAGTACGATGCAATGGGGGCAAATTCAGACCGATTCGCACGGAGCCCAAGCCGTACGACCGACACGCATACAAAAGCCAGCCGAACAAACACAATACCCCGCGACCGACGCGTACGCCGCATATGAAACGGAGCTGAAACACAGCGGGAACGACTCGGAGAGGCGCGCACGAGACAACTGCAACGTCCAACTCGGTCAGAAGAACGACTCCTACATGCACAATAATCACAAATGAAAAAATACAAAAAAAAGGGCCAAACAAGCAATGACAAAGCCAATAAATACAGGGGGAGAAAAAAATGGAACAAGGACACACCCCCAACTCCACCTACATAAAGCCCACAAATCCCTACCATGATCCTTTGCAAATTCCACTGACCTGCCAGCAGAGAACACCATCACACAGCAAACACAGACACACTCACAGCTCATCCAACACAAAAGCCACACACCATTAGCACCTCAACAAATAGCACCCTCACACACACACAGCAAAACCTACACACACACACCCTCACATGCACACACACACACATCAATCACCACCACCACCACCCATCACCATGCCCCTAAAGAAGAATCCAAAGTTCCTAGATAGTGAATTGGAAGTCATGGTAGACGAGATCCTGAGGGTAGAGCCACAGTTGTTTGGCACATTGGTCCAACAGACCCCCATGGCGCAGAAAACCAAGATGTGGGAGAGGATCGTCGACAGGGTCAATGCACAATCACCATGTTTGCGCACAAAGGAAGACATCCAGAACAGGTGGTATGATGTGCGCAGGAGGGTCAGGGACCTACTCAAGAAGGATTACCTCCTGAGCCAGCACACCGGCAGTGGCCCTCCTGCCAAACCAGTATACCTCAGGCCCTGGGAGGAGAAGGTGCGGGCCATCCTACCACCAGTGAGCGTATATGGACTAACAAACATCCCAGAGCCTGGTGAGTACACAACTAATATACACAATATTGTGTGCCAATACACACACATCACTGTCAAGGGGACAGTCAAACCATGCACCCCTAGCAAATCAACAGCAACCAAAAGATAATCATCCCAAGAAGTGTATGTTAGTCAGATAAACACAATACATGCCATGTCATAGTGATATGTAACTGTGTCATGACATGTACAAATCCAATACCAAATTGAGCTAGGCAGGGGCACTAATCTAACCAACAAACACTGTCAGATATTTAGCCACCACTAGAACACCACCTCACAGGGAAGCTCACAGAAAGGAAGGAATCCTGTGTATGCTGATGAAGTCAGTGTAGCCAAGAGCATGATGGCACTCATAGTAACAGATAATGGGCAGCCTCACATTTGGACCATCAACACCACTCTGAACCATGCTCACAACACAGGGAGTGGAAAAGGACTGACAATATGGCTGACACTGGGTACTGCTGTGGGGAGCACAAGGCCCTGCTGGGAACTGTGCACCAACAAACAGCAGGACACCACTGTCAGCCATCTTGCCATTGCTGTCACACTCACACACAGTGAAGTCCACTCAAAAGCAAGGAAGCATGGGCATGCTGGGAAGGGGGTGTAGGCAATAGCATGATGGGAGTTGTAGTCACAGATATTGCTCACCCTCACAATTGGCCCATCAACACCACTCTGAACCATGCTCACATCACAGGGAGTGGAAAACAACTTACAAGATGGCTGACACTGGGTACTGCTGTGGGGAGCACAAGACCCTGCTGGGAACTGTGCACCAACAAACAGCAGAACACCACTGCCTGACATCCTGAAAGCCAACTTGCACTCCCTGCAATGCAAGCACGTTGCATGGTGGGATATTTGGCTGGGTGGGAAGGAGGACTCACAGCACTGACCATAGTTACAAGCAGCTCACCTCACACACCCCCTCAACACAAACTCCACATAACCCACCTGGGAGAATGCAATGCCTCACATACCAAATGAAGATCCCCCAAAGACCACCACCCTGGGTAATGCTGTGTGAAGCACAGGGACACTCTTGGGACTTGTAGCCAAACAAACGCAAGGACAACACTGTCAGCCTTCCTGTCAGCACAGGCACACTACCCCACAGGGAAGCAGAGTCAAAAGGAAGATAGTACGGGCATGCTGGGAAGGGGGGTGTAGGCAATAGCATGATGGGAGTTGTAGTCACAGATATTGCTCACCCTCACAATTGGCCCATCAACACCACTCTGAACCATGCTCACATCACAGGGAGTGGAAAAGGACTGACAATATGGCTGACACTGGGTACTGCTGTGGGGAGCACAAGCCCTGCTGGGAACTGTGCACCAACAAACAGCAGGACACCACTGTCAGCCATCTTGCCATTGCTGTCACACTCACACACAGTGAAGTCCACTCAAAAGCAAGGAAGTATGGGCATGCTGGGAAGGGGGTGTAGGCAATAGCATGATGGGAGTTGTAGTCACAGATATTGCTCACCCTCACAATTGGCCCATCAACACCACTCTGAACCATGCTCATATCACAGGGAGTGGAAAAGGACTGACAATATGGCTGACACTGGGTACTGCTGTGGGGAGCACAAGGCCCTGCTGGGAACTGTGCACCAACAAACAGCAGGACACCACTGTCAGCCATCTTGCCATTGCTGTCACACTTACAGTGAAGTCCACTTAAAAGCAAGGAAGTATGGGCATGCTGGGAAGGGGGGTGTAGGCAATAGCATGATGGGAGTTGTAGGGTAAGATATTGCTCACCCTCACAATTGGCCCATCAACACCACTCTGAACCATTCTCACATCACAGGGAGTGGAAAAGAACTTACAAGATGGCTGACACTGGGCACTGCTGTGGGGAGCACAAGGCCCTGCTAGGAACTGTGCACCAACAAACAGCAGAACACCACTGCCTGACATCCTGAAAGCCAACTTGCACTCCCTGCAATGCAAGCACGTTGCATGGTGGGATATCTGGCTGGGTGGGAAGGAGGACTCACAGCATTGACCATAGTTACAAGCAGCTCACCTCACACACCCCCTCAACACAAACTCCACATAACCCACCTGGGAGAATGCAATGCCTCACATACCAAATGAAGATCCCACAAAGAACCACCACCCTGGGCAATGCTGTGGGAAGCACAGGGACACTCTTGGGACTTGTAGCCAAAGAAACGCAAGGACAACACAGTCAGCCTTCCTGTCAGCACAGGCACACCACCCCACAGGGAAGCAGAGTCAAAAGGAAGGAAGTACGGGCATGCTGGGAAGGGGGGTGAAGGCAATAGCATGATGGGAGTTGTAGTCACAGATATTTCTCACCCTCACAATTGGCCCATCAACACCACTATGAACCATGCTCACATCACAGGGAGTGGATAAGGACTGACAAGATGGCTGACACTGGGTACTGCTGTGGGGAGCACAAGGCCCTGCTGGGAACTGTGCAACAACCAACAGCAAGACACCACTGAATGACATCCTGAGAGTCAACCTGAACCCACTGCAAGGGTGGCATGCGTCATGGTGGGATAACTGGGCTAGGTGGAGAAGGATGGCCGGATGTCCACCAAATACAACCAATGCTGGCCATGCACACACCTCAACAATCACATTGAAAAGCCCCAGGTATGCAGGACAATGTGCCACATCAATATCAACCTCTTACTGTGACAACTTAGGACAATGCAATGTACATGCCCGCATCCAGAGGTACAGTCACAACTGTCAGGTGTGTGAACCATTGATGCCTGTAGAAACATAACATACAATGTCTGTCTCTTCCAAATACAGGTGATGATGATGGGGACACAGCAGCAGGCGAGGAGGAGTCCCTGTCCCAGGCTCTGGGGGACACTGAGCTCACTGGTGTGGAACAGCCTCTGCCCTCCTCGGATGGTGAAGACCTACCTGGCACCTCCGGTCAGAGTCATCATGCAGCACCAGCAGGACCAACATCTGCACCCCCTGCACCCATCCCTCCAACAACTGCCAACACACAGACCACCCCCGCCGACACGGACAGACCAAGGACCACTGATGACAACAGCACAGGGCCCCAGGCCCACCGTGGAGCAACGGACACCACCACCACTAACAACCCCCAAGTGGGCCTGGGGTCACCTGTGCGTGCCACCCCAGGTCCTGCACGTGTCGCCAGGGGTGGTGGGAGGGGTGGGAGACATAGGTCGCTGATTGCAGAAGGGTCTGGACTGCATGATGACCCACAACTGGCACGCATCGCTGATGCGTACCGGAATAGCACCGGAGAGGTCAGACAGGTAGTGGGGATCCTCAAGGACATACAACAGCAGCAGGCTGCCCATCATGCCTGCTTGGACTCCCACATGTCGCGTGTGGAGACACACATGTCCCGTGTGGAGACACACATGTCTGGCATGGAGTCCAAGTGGGACACATTGCAAGAACTCACAGCGGTGCATAGGGATATATTGACATGCCTCCGCCAGATTAGCACCAACATGGCCTCACCTCCCTGTGTGCCCACAACATCTGGTGCTGCAACAACTGACACCGCCACAGGGATAGAGGAGGACTCTGGCGGAGACTCCCCTGCACCGCAGCAGCCTGCACGTGAGGGTCCCCCCCCCCAAAGAAGAGGGGTCATCCGAGGAAGGAAAACTGAGAGGTTGATGGCCACGTACATCCCCCAGGAAGCCAACACCTGTTCGGGAATTTTTCCTTTGTGTGCAAACTTTTCACCCTGTCGAATGCAACACTACTCTCCCACATGACATGGGGAGTTCAAGTTGGACTAATGTATCATATGACTGTGGACTTCACTCAGGACATTTCTGCTACCAAGACTTCCAACTCATCTGGGAACTTTGGATCACAATCCCAATGTACAGCACCCACCATCCTGTGCACTATACACACACACATTTCTGTAAATAAAATCACTAGTACACCATACTTGCCTCTGTTGTTATTCAAACGTGGATACTGTTATGGTGCTGATGATCTGCTAAATTACACTGTGTATGCTAACTGCTACAGCAAGTACAACACCGTCATGTGAGTCATGGTGATGTGACACATATGAGGGAGACACACCACTAGGGATACACAACACAGAGACACTAGTGCCTTCGGACCCATCGCCCATAGTGATGTTGCCAGCACATACAGTGGAATGCACAGACACCACACCTGTTCAGAGTATGTGTCAACTAGGCCACAGGTGCAGTACGCTAATGTCAGTCAGATGTGTGACCACAGACAACGCACATCCCAAAGTGAAGCACAGGTTTATTACACATTTGCAACATGTCGTTTCCACTACAGATGCAAGGTAATCCCACGTGGCAGTGGCCACACAGTCAACAAGTGCAGAAGATAGGAAGTCCAGTGGTGTGTGGCACATCACTCGTAGTGAAACTACTGCTGCCACCCTGAAAGCTGAATCATGGTGTCGGGGGATCCAAGTTGACCAAAGTACTCAGTAAGCACCCTGTGAAGGACAGACATGACACACAGTTAAAATCACTGAAGAACAGGACAGAACTGCAATACTCATGCCCAATACATGTCACAAGACAACTACACAAAACCAAGTTAGCATGTCAAAACTGTTGGGGAGTACAGACTACCTGTAAGGACACATTGCTGCACGCATCCAGTCAAGTAGCACATGGCCACACTCAAACAGCACCAGAGCACCACCCACACATATCATGCAAACTCACATCATTCACATTACATCTCCCTGGATACTCACATTCAGCTGAAGAAGTTGGTGATGAGCTGTGTGCGGACATCACCATCATCATCATCACTGGCATCGTGGTCCAGGCCAGGATCCTCCACAGGTGGCGGACGTTGGTCATCGTCATCCAGGATGAGGGGCAACTCCTTCCGCACTGCCAGGTTGTGGAGCATGCAGCAGACGATGACAATCTTGCACACCTTTACTGGGGCATATGGGAGGGCCCCTCCTGCGTTGTCCAGGCAGCGGAAGCGGCTCTTCAGGAGACCAAATGTCCGCTCAATCACTCTCCTGGTCCGACCATGTGCCTCATTGTAGCGCATCTGGGCTGGTGTCACAGGGTTCCTGAGGGGTGTCAGCAACCACAGCAAGTTGGGGTATCCGGAGTCACCTACAGACAGACAAGTGCACATTAGCTGATTTGGAAAAGTGGGCGGAATACTACAGATCAGAACACACACAATGGTACAAAGTCAGTACACACCGACAAGCCAGGCACGCTGGTTCTGCATCTGTGCCATCATCCTCGGGATGCGACTACTCCTCATCACGTAGGCATCGTGTGCTGAACCAGGGAAACAGGCACACACATGTGTGATGCTCATATCTGCAAGACATACCACCAGAGCATTGATTGAATGGTAATGTTTACGGTTCCGGTATGCCTGCTCATGTGCCTGTGGTGGTATCAAAGCCACATGTGTCCCATCAATGGAGCCAATGACATGTGGCATCCTCCCCAGGGCATAGAAGTCACTCTTGACATCAGTGAGTTGTTGACGTGTAGGGAAATAGATGTACTGGTTCAGGCATCTCAGCATTGCCTCCAAAACATCACGTAGCACACGGCTGAACATAGTCTGTGACATCCCACCGGCAGTCGCCACAGTGTGTTGAAAGGTACCGGTGGCAAAGAAGTGTAGGGCTGCCATTACCTTCACCTTGGGGGTCAGCGCCGTAGGGTACGGCCGGCCCGGTTGCAGATGTGGTGCCAAGCGCACTGCCAAATCCTCAATCAGCTGCCTGGTGAAGCGGTACCGTCGGATGCTGTCACGTTCCACCATCGTTGCCAGGTCAGGGAATGGTCTATGGACAGCTGGAGCCCTGCAGTGCATAGGATGAAGAAAGAAAGATTGTCAGTCACCCCACATATGTGCCATTCACCATACTCAATTTCACATGATACATCATTTCGAGACACAAGTACTTGATGTGTGTGCCGTTCTGTTCGGACATAACTCGCACCTACATGGCCATCATCTAACTTCTCAGTACAACATGTGTGCACAACAGGTACCAGGTTGTGATATGGGAAACCATTAGGCTGTGTCACAGTACCCATTTACTGCTGTCACGTTCCACACACACACCACAGTGACATGTCTGGACAGATGCGCCACAGGCATCACAGCTCATTGAAAGGTACATTCCCAGTGACCCTGTCTTGCCACATGGACACTGGCATGACATGGCGTATCATGTACACATCAGAAAAACTAACATGACTCCCACAGGTAGTGGCCCCTGTCGCCTCAGCAGGACACACATGGACGCCAGTGATGCACAACATCAAAGTCCATGCACAAACAACGTTGATGTGGAGACTGTCTCCCATCGTGCACATAGAATCAGAGACATCGGAAACACAACATGCACACAGACTGTGGAGGGACATCACTATTGTGGCAATGGGTCATCCTGTGACGTACATGCCTTCCCCCATGGGACCCTGGGGGTATGTGACATGTCACACACATACACAACCTGGAAATGTGACCATGCCACATGCTCCAAAATGAACTGTTGCACATCACAGTGGTCATGTGCACAACACACAAAGGACCCTGTCCCCATGAACACATGCACAGCCTGGGTGTGGCTGCCCATCAGTGCCACCACAGAAACCACATGTCAACCCCCATACACAGAAAAGGTAATGCAGCCTTACATGCCTTAGGAAACAGTGTGGACTGGGTGTGGTGTTGTAGGTGTGCCCCTGCGTCTCTGGCAGGTATATGTGGCTGGCATACGTTCACTAGTGACAAGCATGGTGACATATGCGACTGACCTGTACAGGTACACGTTGTACAGCAATGGACCGATCGGTGTGCCCGGCCGGCCCATTGCATATGATGTATGCGGGTACGCGTTATACCCCAAAATACGCGTTGTACAGCAATGGACTGATCGGTGTGCCCGGCCGGCCCAATGCATCTGTTGTGTGCGGGTACGCGTTGTACAGCAATGGACCGATCGGTGTGCCCGGCCGGCCCATTGCATATGATGTGTGCGGGTACGCGTTGTACCCCGAAATACGCGTTGTACAGCAATGGACCGATCGGTGTGCCCGGCCGGCCCAATGCATCTGTTGTGTGCGGGTACGCGTTGTACAGCAATGGACCGATCGGTGTGCCCGGCCGGCCCATTGCATATGATGTGTGCGGGTACGCGTTGTACCCCGAAATACGCGTTGTACAGCAATGGACCGATCGGTGTGCCCGGCCGGCCCAATGCATCTGTTGTGTGCGGGTACGCGTTGTACAGCAATGGACCGATCGGTGTGCCCGGCCGGCCCATTGCATATGATGTGTGCGGGTACGCGTTGTACCCCGAAATACGCGTTGTACAGCAATGGACCGATCGGTGTGCCCGGCCGGCCCAATGCATCTGTTGTGTGCGGGTACGCGTTGTACAGCAATGGACCGGTCGCTGTGCCCGGCCGGCCCATTGCATATGATGTGTGCGGGTACGCGTTGTACAGCAATGGACCGATCGGTGTGCCCGGCCGGCCCATTGCATATGATGTGTGCGGGTACGCGTTGTACCCCGAAATACGCGTTGTACGGCAATGTACCGAACGGTGCGCACCCATTTGCTGGGGCCTGGCATGGCAACGGACGCGTTTTCGGAGCTCCAACGAGTCTGATGCAGTGAATTCAGTTGGCCAGCCACAACAATGTTGCAAAATCATGGGTATCATGAAGTTGAAGATTTGAAGGATGCTGTGGGCGTGTATTAGTGCTGCTATTCCATGGATTGGTCAGATTCAGAAGATGCAAACGACTTGGACCTATCACTTTGGACACATGGGACAATATCTGCCTCTGCAGCACACATATAATGCTGGCTGTTCCCCTGAGAGCTCACTTGCCTGCACTACATGCTCCAGGACGACATCTGCCACCAACACTGCTGCTGTCTCTGCATCCTCTGGCTACTGCAATGGCACATACTGTGGAGAGAGCCCCAGCCTTCAGCCTTGAGGAGAACCAGGCCCTGCTGGACAGCCTCCTTCCACAGTACAGCAAGCTGTATGGGAAACCAGGGGAGCAGGTGAGTGTGCTGTCCACTGCCTTACTAATTGTGCATGTTGTCTGACTAGCAGGACTTACAGTGTGCACACCACTGCCTAGCATGCTCACTGAGTAGTTGTCACACCCCAAAGTGTGTAGTTACATGCACTGAACAGGTACAGTGCAGTAACAGTGCATTCCAACAAGGTTTACTTCCCATGCAATGATACCATGTAGTGACTGCTGGCAAACTGTTCATAGCATTTGTTGCACTGCCTATGTACATCATATGACCCTGTGATTGAGACATGTATCTCCAACTGTGTGATGCACGGATATGTTGCATGTGTAGTAATGGCCTTTTCACTTTGTCATCCTCATAGGTTGATGCCCACCAGAAGCAGGAAATCTGGCTGACCATCGCCCGGGCAGTAAGATCCGTGGGGGTCTACAGGCGCAGGATCCGCAACTGCCAGAAGAGGTGGCAGGTCCTTCGGGGCTGGACCCGGAGGATCGCAAGGGTCCAGCTGAAGCTGTCGCCTCCTCGCAGGAGGGGCAGACACCGGACCCTGACCCCCCACATGCTCCGGATCCTGGCGGTGGTCTTCCCTGACCTGGATGGGCAGCTGAAGGGCAGACAGCAGCAAGGAGGGGTGAGTCCATGACTGCACTGTGCACTTTGTCTGACATGCTATGTGCCCTCCTCTGGCCTGGTTAAACTTCCACAGTACATCAGTCATGTGGTCCAGGACCCATGTCCCTCATTTGTGACATGCCCACTTCTCCTCTGATACGCATATGTGTGGCCCTTACAGTCAGGAAATTGTGTCACTTGGGGACTGTGTCATTGCATTTAGCTTCGCTCAAGGTGGGGGACATCATTTGTTCCCGTGACTATGTTGTGCGATTCATGGGTGGGTCAATTGCTTACACAATGCCTAAGTTCTGACATGTAATCTGTGTGTAACTTTGATATGTGGTCCATTTGCTGATCCGAATCACCACATGTCCCTGGGGAATTTGGCACACACCCATGCTGCCGGTGGGAACAATGTTTGGGCCTCAGGAGTATGTGTATCAAGTGTGTCACACATGCTTAGCCACCTGCCTAATGTCCAGGACTCATCCCTCTTACAGGTGGAGCTGGACAGTCAAGCCTACTCCAGGGCATACAATACACTCTGTACTCCCACTCCCGTGTATCATCTGGCATGTTGTGATCAGTGAAATGTACCCTCAGGTGTCTGCCTCTGTGTCATTGTGCTGTGTCTTCGTTGTCAGGACTACTGGCATGTTTATTGGTTAGGGCTCAGCATGCCATCGGAGATGTGACCATGATAGATGATACTTCTGTGACTTATAGGTGTCTGATCACTTGACTGTGCACACAGGTGTATGCGACTGTGACTTTCAGGCAGCTGTTCTTCATTCACAGCACACTGTGAGGTGCTCATGTTCATAGAGTTGTGTTTCATGTCCCCCATATGTCCAATTGGTATGACGTGGACAAATAGTAGTTCAGATGATGTGGTTTTTGGGGGATGGACATGTGCACTTGTCAGTTACATGACTTGCATTCCCCATGTCCTAGGATTGTGACACAGTGCAGACTGTTGTTGGCTGGCTGCCATGGCCATGTGACTGGAGACAGTGATGTATGACTTTGCACGCATGCCTGTGTCATGGCATTAAACTTCCGAAGACTGATCCTGCAGGGGAGTGACATGTGCAACATGCACCCCATTGTGGCATTGACTATCCGGACATGGGTGCATCATGGTGTCTGGTGCTGGTATGCATCACATGCATTTCAATTTAGACTCTGGCCATCCCTTTATCCGGACACCTGCACTGACTCAGTGCCAAGAGATGTGATGTGTGCATGTTCACATACTTCGCCGTGTTCCCTGCAATGTCCAACAACTGTGTAGGTGGGGCATGTGTCCACACTGGGGTCTTACCATCAGACAGGCACCAGACAGATGGGTGCAAGGGCAGGAGGGGTGTGAGTCCCATGGTTGACCATCAGACTGACAATTGGCTTCCCTGAATCTGTGTGAGGACTTTAGGCAATGTTCAACTAAGGATGCCAGGGCTTGCTCTGTAATGTGCTGTACTTACTGTGGTGTGTGCGGTCAGTGCAGGTGACTGATGTTTGTCTGTTTCCCTAATTGTTTGCAGATACATCCACGGCCACAGGAGGGGACAGCTCCATGGACCAGGAGGAGCAGCGGAGCCAGACTGGGTCAGCATCGGACGAGTGGTCAGAGGGACCCAGTGGCACGGAGGGCGAGGGGAGCCACACCGAGGAGTCCTCAGCACCATCCACCTCAGCTGAGGACCACAGCAGCTCGGAGGATGACTCCCTTGTGGAGGCGGGTCTCAGCAGCCACCAAAGGCCAGCTAGTCTGTCTGGCCCCGCCACCACCACCACCACCACCGCCCTCCCATTGGCTCCCATTCCTGAGGTCCGTGGAGGCTCCCGTGCTCGGGAGCGTGTCTCCTTCATGCCAGGCACTGCACCCCCTGCCCCTGTGTCCCCTGCTGCCCTGAGTGAGGAGTCTGTGTACCTCCTTCGGCAGCTCCATGTAGGGCAGACAGCAATGCTGAGTGTCCTCCATGCACACACCACTCTGTTGACACAGCTGGTGTCGTTCATGGAGGGCATCTCGATGGGTATGTCTGCCCTACAGAGGAGCAATAAGTCCATGGACTCCTCCCTGATGGCAGCAGTGTCCCTCCTCCAACAGTCCCTCACCCCTCCCACCTCTGCCCCATCCACACTTCCTGCCCCCTACCTGTCCAAAGCACATGCACACCTGCACAGTCACCCAAACACACAGACACGAGCAGCACAGACACACCCAAGAGAAAGGCAAGACGTGCACACAAGCATCCTCAGGGGACTGATACCACAGACACAGGGGATGGGGAACACACACACACACACAGGCAACCACATTCACTCCGCAGTCCTCCAAATCCTCTCCCTCCAAGACCCCTTCCCTTGCCTCGCCTGCTACCCCACCTACACAGCAGATCTTCCTGTGTGACCTCGGCCTCTTCCCCTCCGATCCTGCTGATCCAGCATACCGTGGGAAGAGGAAGTCCACCCACACAGAGGGGAGTGCCCCTCACCCCCGGACACCCTCCCCCAGGCGCAGGGACAAAGGACCCCATTCAGAAGTCCCCCCGGACCAGGAAGAGCAAGTCCCCACCACCGCCACCACGCAGCTCCACCGCCCAGTCTCTCTCCTCCATCCCCCAGGCCACCACTACACAGGTTCCCCCGCCACACCCTGCCCCAGGTTCCCCCACACACCGATACCGCATCCCCAGACTGCTTAGGCCCTCCCACCCTGCCACTTGCTCTTCCACCCCCAACCCAGACGCTCTGCCTGTTAGTGCCACTGTTGTGGAGACCGGGCCCCCCCTCTGTCCTGCCCACCTCATCTGCCTACCCTTCCACTCCCTTGGAGTCATGCACTGCAGTGGGGTCCACAACCACCACGTCTGACTCGGGCACTGCAGTGGGTACCCAGTCCACTACATCAGTCCAGCCCACTGCAGTGGTTGCAGCACCCACACCAACTGACTTGTGTACCACAGTGGTGCCGGCCCCCCTGAGTCAGACACCTCCACTGCAGTTGCCGGTGCCACTCCTGCACCCACCACCCCTTCACTGCCTCACTCTGCCATCCCCTGATCCTGTCCCTGCGGTGCCTGGCCTGCCCCTTGTATGCCCCTCCAAGGGGGATGTCCCCTTACCGTACCAGTGCAGGCAAGCAATGGGTGACCAGTTGTCACTTCTCACCCTGTTGGGACTGTGATTTTGGACTGGCCATTGGCCTTAGTTTCTTTTGGACTTCCGTGTTTACCCTGACATTTTCTGAATAAAGCCTCTTTTTGTTTTCTTGTGGTTTTTCTTTTGATGTACATGATGTGGATGGGTAGCATCATGCATTTGCAGCTGTAATAGTGTTCATATCAGGAAAATGAAGTGTTGCTGTGATGGACTCCATGTGGTCCATGGGATATGTGTCCTGTTGTAGTCTGGATCCATGACATCCTTTGCTGCAGTCTGAGGGTGTAATGTTCAGCATTTGACACAGGGATGTACGTTTTGCATTTGTAAATGAACATCTTTGTCTTACACTGATGCACATCTGGTGGGCTTACCACTGTTCAATGTTCCGCTTTCCCTGACTGTGTGCCCAGCTCCACTGGACATGCAGTTTTGCACATGACTGTTGAAGGACTCATCTGTGTATACAGTGCAACTTGCTTGACACGTGTTTTGGGTGTATGCAGATGACAGACGTGACACTCCCGTACCCAGGCTGATGTGAGCAGAGCCTTCTGTGTGTTGTAGTTGTTGACTCACTGACGGAGTGTTCTGCTGACATGTTTGAGTCGTGCACAGACAAGGTTTGGCACAGCGGACCTTCCACAGGAGTGGAGTGCCCTCATGGCAGTGTGTAATCCGGTGGCATTGCGTGGGCCCGTGTTGTGTGTTGTGTAAGCATGTCTGTGCGTGTTTCCTTCCCTTTTCCTACTCAGGCTGTGTCCCTAGGGATGTTCCTGTTTGTGATGCTTGCTGAGTTTTTCTGTGTTCATCCAGCATCTTGGACGTGGTTTCTCCGTGATGTGGGTGCATGGCAAACTAATGGTCATGAGGTTGTCATCCCAGGTTGTCTTTGTTGTCAGGGCTGGGGATGTGGGCAAACGCAGATGGGACACATTCAGGATTCCCCTTGGCACTTGTTGGTTACACAAGTAATGTGATTTACAGTTTGTGGTAGCTTTCAGTGATTGTGACACGTTGTGTGTGTGACTGCTGCCACTCCTCAGGCTCAGAGCTGCAATGTTGGAAGTTGTGTACGTGTGTTCTTTGTGTGTCACCTTGGCTTCTTCGTTGGTGTGTGACTATGGCCAGGATCCCATTGATTGTGGTGGATTTCCCATCATGCCCATGTACGGCGTACTGTGCTGTGTGTCAGACATTGACTAGTCTTGTTGACTGGCCATGTGTGATGGGTTTCTGCAGCTTAGTTCCCAACACCACCCCTGGGATTGTCATGGGTGCATGTGCAATGTCACCAGTCCATGTGAGCTTCACTACTGCACATTGGTGGAGATCAGGGTGTGTGGTGTTGAGTGTGTGCAATTGTGAGTTGTTGCACGGCTAGACCCCTACCTCCATATTGGCCTTGGCTGGCAGGCCGTGCTGATTGATTAAAGCTTGTGTAGGTGTGATGGTAGTTTGTTGCTCAGGACACATGGCTGTGGTTCACAGTGTGAACAACATCTACCTTTGTCATCACAGTGGGATTATCATGCAGGCTAGTGTCAGCACAATGTGGGGTCCCTGGGGGTAGTGCTGTGGTGGGTCTGTCTCTTGCTGTGTTAGTTGCTGTTCCTACAAGCTTGTGTGACATGTGTAATTTGGGCTCCCTCTCATCTAACAATGCCTGATTGCCCACATATGGGTATCCGATCCATGAGTAACTTTTGTATGGCACTGTATACACATCTGTGTGATTGGAATTCAGGCCTCCTCATGTGTTGTGTGGTTGCCTGGGGACACTGGCACACACCCCCATCACCTGTTGTGTTTGATATGCAGTGTGAGTCTGCCTGTTTGTGTTTGTGCCTTTGCACCACTGCTTTGCCATATCTTGAGTGTGCCATTGGCTGTATGTTGTTTGGTGGCTTTCCCCTGCTGTCCCTGGGACTCCTAGGTCATCAGTCAGCACAATACTCATGGCTTGTATGTCCCATTGATGCCATGGGATGGTATTTGTTCACCTGACATCTACAGTCTCCACAGGATATCTACATGTGTGTGTCCATTGGTGCAGATATGTGGGTCAGCATTATGATGGTCACTTCTGTCATTGTGTTATTTGTGAATGTTGACAATGTGGGCCCCCATGGGTGATGTTTGTATGCACATGGCCAAAACGATGTTTCAGTGACACTGCACTGTTTGCCTCGCCCAATATATGTTGCTATGGGACACAAGCACTACTATGCCACTGATGTGTTAGTTGTTGTGTGACCAGGATTCATACATGCATTTTTGCTTTGGCAGCTTTTACCATGACTACTGTAGGAAGGTGGAATCTGACTATATGGTTGCCCCCACTTTTTTCCTGGTGTTTTGCTGGTTTATGACTTAGTTGGACTGGGACCCTGCTATTCAGGGCCCCAGTCTATCTGCTCTCTCTAAACGACATGGAGTGCACTCTAGGTGCACTAGTGATTGGATACTGTGGTGCCTTATGAGTCCCTAGTATATGGTACCTTAGGTGCCAAGGGCATAGGTACTTCACAGGCCTACCAGGGGCTGCAGCATGTGTTATGCCACCCCTGGGAAGCAGTCTAAATCTGACACCACAGGCCTGCTACTGCAGCCTGGGTGAGGTGGTGCTAGCACCCCTCACTGAGATATAGGTTTCCTATATCTCTCCTGCACACACATATAAACCTATCAGTCACCCCTAAGGCAGGCCCTATCAATCCTGAGGGCAGGGTGCTTGGCTTCTATGTGAGGGGGTGCCTCTGCCTGAGCAGGGCCCCTCGGCAGCTCTCAGAGTCTATTCTCTGGTGCTGTTTGTGGATGCGGTTAAACCATATACTATTAAGTGCATTATATCCTCGCGGTAAATGCTAACTTTGGAATGGCTGCATCAAAACATGTCGTGTTTGGTGTCAAACATCTTGGAATACTACCCCCCGCCAATCTTGGCGGCGGGGGTAGCATTCCACCCTTCTAGAGGGATAAGACATGTACCTGCTGTGGAAACGCGGTAGAATCCTAAAGAGCCCTGGCATCACAAAATGGATGCCACCAGTCACAGACACTGGGCTGCCCTCCTGCTGATGACCGAAACTCGCAGTGGAGGAAGCCCAACAATAGGCATCCTGTCACAGGGAGGTGTAACCACCTTCCAGACAGGGTTTAGTGTATTGGGGCTGGGTGGGTGCACTCTTAGAGTGCTTTGAAGTCCTGCACTGGGGGAGCAGAAGGCTCCTCTGTGCATATGCCAGTTCAAACCAGCTCAGGGGCTACCTGCCCCTGCTCTGGTGCGAAACTGGACAAAGGGAAGTGGGTGTAGCCACCCCCTCCCTTGACCCTCCCATAGGTGGGGTCATAGAGCTAGTCCATCTCCTCTTTTTAGTATAAGAGGGGGAACCTTGCCATTGCAAAGCAGATAACCCCTGGACGAAGCTCTACAGAAGAATCCTGGCCCTTCGACGTTCCACTACCTTTGGAAGACAGAAGAATCTCCCTTGGAGTCAAGGAGTGACTCCCCTGCTTGGCAGGCACCAAAAACGACAACGACGGTCGCAAACTACGCCGCTCCCGCCGGAGTCCGAAGTCCCTGCAGCCCAGGAAGTGGATTTTCTGACCTCTCCCAGGCCATCGTGAGTCCCCAGCGAAGCTGAGGCAAGTGGACCCCACGAGTAACGAGGAACCGCGACCCCTGGGTACCGTGCACTATTGTCAAGTGCAACCCCTTCACAACGTTCTACGAACTTGTGCTTTGGACCACGTGTGGTCCCGACCTCCAGCAGGAATTCCTCCGAAGATCAGAGGCCTACACCGTCCCGAGTGACCGTGGGCCCCTGTTGAGTGATTCCGCCCGAGGTGTCTTCGCGATCCCTTGCCCGCTGGCTTGTGGGTCCCCAGAAGACTTCTTAAAGAAACCAAAGGGCTCCCCTGGTTGCTCCAGGCCTGCCCTGACTTACCCTCGCTGGGTGAGTCCCTCAGACCTTGCTGGTCTGGGCCATCGACTTTTCTTCATCTCCCCGAGATTTGCTGCTGCCAAGGCTTGTTGGCTCCAATCGAGTTGCCGACACCGCAGTCAGCTGCAGACGTCGAGGGACCCACCGAATCCAGCTCCTGGTCGTCGTCGACACCTCCTGGACCACGTGGTTGAAGAGTCAAGGCACCCACAACCGACCTGAAGCGACCGACGACGGTGGGCATCCATCTTCCTTGCCCCGGGTCACTGCCAAGTGACTTTGAACACTGTCCCCTCTGCTTTCAGGTCATCCTTCTTCAGAATCCAGGCTTGGATTCCACCGGACACTTCTTCAGCTCCCGCAAGCAGCAAGTCTTCTTTGTTCGCCATTGAAAACGACGCCGCGACCCGACACCAAAGGACACCTGTGCACCCGGCTTCCCTGGGTGAGGTAACTCCAGCACTACGGTGCTCCTGTGGGTGTGGGCCCTAGAACTACTTACCCTGTAAGTGACTTGCTTGTAGGTTCTCCCGAAGTATCCTAAAACTCTTTATTTCCAACAGCGACTTGCTCCATTGAAGTTAACGGCGATCCGCGCCTGTGTATCCACACTGCACGCGTCCCACGTGGGTCCTTTACTTACCTGCCTTGGGTGGTTTCGTGAGGCCCCAGCACTTCTGAAGGCCCTAGGCCTTGTCTCCTTGCAAGTCGTTGTTTCTAAGTCTCTTACTTAGTATATGGTCTGGTACGCCCCTAGGGCCCCAGCCATATTTTGTGCTTAACTTATTGTGAAACGTTGATTTATGCATATGTTTGTCTTCTAATCTCATAAAGAGATTAGTAGAGAGTTATTTAGAAATAAATACATATATATTTGATATATATACCTGTGTGGTGTCTTTTCATTTGGTGATTCAAGAGATTATATGGTAAAACAAGCTGCTTTACATTCCTCCGAGACTTAGCCTGAAGGCTGCTCTCCACAGCTACCACTAGGATAGCTTTCTTTAAAAGGTTGTCTTAAACCTATCTACCATAAGAGTCGATTTGCCCTGGTGCAAGGTGTCCACTTTAATTAGTGAACAGCATATACCAGGCCAACTTCTCACATTGGTGGGCAGCGTGTGGGATTCCAGCTTGCCATTGTTTTACCAGAAAATCTCTATTTGAATGACTAACTGAAAACCATTATAGGTACTCAAGGTACATATAAAGTCAAGCTTAGTATCAATAAGTTCTACTGAACTTAGAGCTGTGTGCCAAGGGATAGCACACCCTTTCCACAGCTCAAGCTAGGATCAGTAGGCCACAAACTAGTGTAGGTAGTACAACACTGCACAACACTAGAATGTCCTTAAGGGGTGGACCCAGTGGATCCACTCAGCCTCAGTATAAGGACATGGCTTTCTCTGACTTGAGAGCCATGTGTGTTGACAGACACCTGAGGCTAGGACAGAGTCCCTCAACACTACACCTGATAGATCTGCTGACAGCAGATGACCTTAGATTGGCTCTAGGAGCTAAAGGGTCTGAATCAGTGGGTGGGTCAGTCATAGTATCTGGGTCAGATGATGAAAATCAGAATGACCAAGACTCTGTGATTGAAGGGCCAGGCTTCAAGGGGCCTGAAAAGGACAGAGGAATTCTCCCTAAGAGAACTGACAGAGAGGAGGAGAGGCACAGATCCCCTTCCAGGGAATCTGACCACTCTTATCACTCTGGCAGAGAATTTGTCCAGCAGAGGAGCTCATACTTTTCCTTAAGAGAGACCTCCTCTGAGAGAAGGTGCAAACTGCTCCAGTATGAGGAAGCCAGAGTGGCCCTCAGAACCAAGCAGTTGGCCCTGGATAGGGAAGCCCTGGAGATCCAGAGAGCTTCTAGAAAAGAGGGGTTAGAACCCCCTGGTGGCAGCAACAGTGTCCCTAGAGGCAGAGAATATATTCCTGACCATAGGAACCTGAGCAAGGTTGTTCCTCCCTACCAGAGTGGGGATGATATCCACAAGTGGATAACTGCTATGGAGAGGGCCTGTAGAGTACAGCAGGTCCCCCAAAAGCAGTGGGCAGCAATCTTGTGGCTCTCCTTTTCAGATAAAGGAAGAGACAAGCTCCTCACTGTTAGAGAGGAGGATGCTGATGATTATGAGGTCCTGAAGAGTGCACTGATAGATGGGTTTGGCTTAACCACTGAAGAGTACAGGTTGAAGTTCAGAGATACCCAGAAGGCACAGACTCAGGACTGGACAGACTTTGTAGATTGTGCATCCAAGGCTCTGGAGGGTTGGCTGGTTGGCAGTAGGGTTACTGATTTCAAAGGATTTTATAATCTAATGATGAGAGAACAGATCCTTAATAATTGTCAAAACCAGCTTTTACACCAGTACCTGGTGGACTCTGATCTGACCTCTCCCCAAGAATTGGGAAAGAAGGCAGACAAATGGGTCAGAACCAGAGTAAGGCCTAAGAATCAGGGTGGTGACCACAAGAAAGATTCTACCAAGTCCCAAGAGAAAGGTGGGGATAAATCTAAGGATAAGTCCACTACAGGGCCCCAAAAGTCCTCTTCTGGGGGTGGGTCCCAAACTCCTTCCTCTCCTGAAAAGAAACCCTATTGCCATGTCTGTAAAAAGCCTGGGCACTGGAAATCTGATCCCAGTTGTCCCAGGATTGGCAATAAAGAAAATGTTCCTCCAACAACTACTACCACCCCTCCTGGTACTACCAGTAGTAATCCTCCAGTTGGGAGTAGTGCACCCAAAAAGTTAGGTGCTTTTGCAAGAGGAACAGAGGTGGGCCCTAGTTCAGACAGGACCCCCTCAACAGACTCCTCAGATTCTGATGGTGGTATAGGATTTGCCACCTTTACCGTGGGTCCCACAGCATTGGGCAGGTACAGACTGGAGCCAATAATTAATGGTCAGAAAGCTGTGGCATTTAGGGACACAGGGGCTAGTGTCACCATGGTGGCAGGGAAACTAGTCCCCCCTCACCAGCTTTTACCTGAGTTTAAATACCAGGTGACCAACATTGATGGTGTCAGAACAGAGCACCCCATGGCAATAGTCAATCTCAGCTGGGAGGGGGTCACAGGCCCAAAAAGAGTGGCAGTGTCCCCAACCTTACCTGTAGATTGCCTGATGGGCAATGATCTGGAAATTTCAGCCTGGGCTGAAATTGAACACCAAACCCATCTGAGGATGTTGGGTGTCCCTGTAAAGGTTAGTGGGGCTGTGATGGCCACAGCCCCAGCCCAAGATTTTGGAGAGATGGAGCCTGGAAGAATGGCCCACTCTCCCCCAGAAGAGAGCACAAGGGTTGAAGAAAAGTCTTCTTCCCTCCAGACAGTAGGTAAGGGTCAGCCTCCTCAGGGAACTGACCCTCCCCCTAGTGAAGGAACTGCCACAGAGGTAGTCAGGCCTGGCCTGGCCCCACCCCTGATGGCAGAGGACCCTTCCAAGGTGGTACCCAGTCTGGAGCAGGTAAACTGCCCCTCTCTACCCTGCCTCAGTCAGCCCAGGGCTGCAGAGGTCAGGGAGGTCAGTGGACCCCCAGGGCCCCCTGTCCAGAGGAACCCCCCATCAGCAGATTAGGGGCACCCAGTCTAGTAGCCCTAGCCAGGTGAAAATTCCTCAACCCACTGAGGGATCCCCCATACCTTTATGTAGGGACCACCCCCAGAAGGACTCTGTTAGGCAAGGGCAAACCTGGAACCAAAAGGTTCCAAACATGCCATGTCCCTCCAGTGTTCCACCCAAAGGGACCCAACCCCCAGCTGTAGGCAGTCAAAGGTTGACCCTTAGAGCAAAGTGCAACTCAGTCATGGAAAGACAGGCATACATGGTGACCAGTGATCTGAGGAAGCTGAGGCCAACCTTCCTAGGGCCTCACTTCCCTACTCAGACACCCCACCAGCCTTGTACTTTACCAAAGCACACCAGAGGTAGTGATTCCCCATGGTGGAGACCCTCTCATACCCTTAGGGTGGGGGATTGCTTAGGGGACCATAAGACAGGGGGCAACCATGCTAGTGCAGGTGCTTCCTTATATGGCCACTTAATCAATAAAGGCTCAACTGGTCAAGGTTAGCCTTATCTCCTTTCGTTTGGGGGGGTTATGTAGGAAGGTGGAATCTGACTATATGGTTGCCCCCACTTTTTTCCTGGTGTTTTGCTGGTTTATGACTTAGTTGGACTGGGACCCTGCTATTCAGGGCCCCAGTCTATCTGCTCTCTCTAAACGACATGGAGTGCACTCTAGGTGCACTAGTGATTGGATACTGTGGTGCCTTATGAGTCCCTAGTATATGGTACCTTAGGTGCCAAGGGCATAGGTACTTCACAGGCCTACCAGGGGCTGCAGCATGTGTTATGCCACCCCTGGGAAGCAGTCTAAATCTGACACCACAGGCCTGCTACTGCAGCCTGGGTGAGGTGGTGCTAGCACCCCTCACTGAGATATAGGTTTCCTATATCTCTCCTGCACACACATATAAACCTATCAGTCACCCCTAAGGCAGGCCCTATCAATCCTGAGGGCAGGGTGCTTGGCTTCTATGTGAGGGGGTGCCTCTGCCTGAGCAGGGCCCCTCGGCAGCTCTCAGAGTCTATTCTCTGGTGCTGTTTGTGGATGCGGTTAAACCATATACTATTAAGTGCATTATATCCTCGCGGTAAATGCTAACTTTGGAATGGCTGCATCAAAACATGTCGTGTTTGGTGTCAAACATCTTGGAATACTACCCCCCGCCAATCTTGGCGGCGGGGGTAGCATTCCACCCTTCTAGAGGGATAAGACATGTACCTGCTGTGGAAACGCGGTAGAATCCTAAAGAGCCCTGGCATCACAAAATGGATGCCACCAGTCACAGACACTGGGCTGCCCTCCTGCTGATGACCGAAACTCGCAGTGGAGGAAGCCCAACAATAGGCATCCTGTCACAGGGAGGTGTAACCACCTTCCAGACAGGGTTTAGTGTATTGGGGCTGGGTGGGTGCACTCTTAGAGTGCTTTGAAGTCCTGCACTGGGGGAGCAGAAGGCTCCTCTGTGCATATGCCAGTTCAAACCAGCTCAGGGGCTACCTGCCCCTGCTCTGGTGCGAAACTGGACAAAGGGAAGTGGGTGTAGCCACCCCCTCCCTTGACCCTCCCATAGGTGGGGTCATAGAGCTAGTCCATCCCCTCTTTTTAGTATAAGAGGGGGAACCTTGCCATTGCAAAGCAGATAACCCCTGGACGAAGCTCTACAGAAGAATCCTGGCCCTTCGACGTTCCACTACCTTTGGAAGACAGAAGAATCTCCCTTGGAGTCAAGGAGTGACTCCCCTGCTTGGCAGGCACCAAAAACGACAACGACGGTCGCAAACTACGCCGCTCCCGCCGGAGTCCGAAGTCCCTGCAGCCCAGGAAGTGGATTTCCTGACCTCTCCCAGGCCATCGTGAGTCCCCAGCGAAGCTGAGGCAAGTGGACCCCACGAGTAACGAGGAACCGCGACCCCTGGGTACCGTGCACTATTGTCAAGTGCAACCCCTTCACAACGTTCTACGAACTTGTGCTTTGGACCACGTGTGGTCCCGACCTCCAGCAGGAATCCCTCCGAAGATCAGAGGCCTACACCGTCCCGAGTGACCGTGGGCCCCTGTTGAGTGATTCCGCCCGAGGTGTCTTCGCGATCCCTTGCCCGCTGGCTTGTGGGTCCCCAGAAGACTTCTTAAAGAAACCAAAGGGCTCCCTGGTTGCTCCAGGCCTGCCCTGACTTACCCTCGCTGGGTGAGTCCCTCAGACCTTGCTGGTCTGGGCCATCGACTTTTCTTCATCTCCCCGAGATTTGCTGCTGCCAAGGCTTGTTGGCTCCAATCGAGTTGCCGACACCGCAGTCAGCTGCAGACGTCGAGGGACCCACCGAATCCAGCTCCTGGTCGTCGTCGACACCTCCTGGACCACGTGGTTGAAGAGTCAAGGCACCCACAACCGACCTGAAGCGACCGACGACGGTGGGCATCCATCTTCCTTGCCCCGGGTCACTGCCAAGTGACTTTGAACACTGTCCCCTCTGCTTTCAGGTCATCCTTCTTCAGAATCCAGGCTTGGATTCCACCGGACACTTCTTCAGCTCCCGCAAGCAGCAAGTCTTCTTTGTTCGCCATTGAAAACGACGCCGCGACCCGACACCAAAGGACACCTGTGCACCCGGCTTCCCTGGGTGAGGTAACTCCAGCACTACGGTGCTCCTGTGGGTGTGGGCCCTAGAACTACTTACCCTGTAAGTGACTTGCTTGTAGGTTCTCCCGAAGTATCCTAAAACTCTTTATTTCCAACCGCGAATTGCTCCATTGAAGTTAACGGCGATCCGCGCCTGTGTATCCACACTGCACGCGTCCCACGTGGGTCCTTTACTTACCTGCCTTGGGTGGTTTCGTGAGGCCCCAGCACTTCTGAAGGCCCTAGGCCTTGTCTCCTTGCAAGTCGTTGTTTCTAAGTCTCTTACTTAGTATATGGTCTGGTACGCCCCTAGGGCCCCAGCCATATTTTGTGCTTAACTTATTGTGAAACGTTGATTTATGCATATGTTTGTCTTCTAATCTCATAAAGAGATTAGTAGAGAGTTATTTAGAAATAAATACATATATATTTGATATATATACCTGTGTGGTGTCTTTTCATTTGGTGATTCAAGAGATTATATGGTAAAACAAGCTGCTTTACATTCCTCCGAGACTTAGCCTGAAGGCTGCTCTCCACAGCTACCACTAGGATAGCTTTCTTTAAAAGGTTGTCTTAAACCTATCTACCATAAGAGTCGATTTGCCCTGGTGCAAGGTGTCCACTTTAATTAGTGAACAGCATATACCAGGCCAACTTCTCACAACTACACTTACCTTATGATCACTGTGGTGTTGGTGCTTTCGGACCCATTGCCACACTGTTCAAGAAGTGCATCAGCTATGGACCCACACTTCCCTTTTGGTCACTGTGGTGATGGGGCTTTAGGCCCCATTGCCACACTGTTCAAAGGAGTGCATCAGCTATGGACCCACACTTACCTTTTGGTCACTGTGGTGATGGGGCTTTAGGCCCCATTGCCACACTGTTCAAAAAGTGCATCAGCTATGGACCCACACTTACCTTTTGGTCACTGTGGAGATGGGGTTTTAGGCCCCATTGCCACACTGTTCAAAGAGTGCATCAGCTATGGACACCACACTTCCCTTTTGGTCACTGTGGTGATGGGGCTTTAGGCCCCATTGCCACACTGTTCAAAAAGTGCATCAGCTATGGACACCACACTTCCCTTTTGGTCACTGTGGTGATGGGGCTTTAGGCCCCATTGCCACACTGTTCAAAAAGTGCATCAGCTATGGACACCACACTTCCCTTTTGGTCACTGTGGTGATGGGGCTTTAGGCCCCATTGCCACACTGTTCAAAGGAGTGCATCAGCTATGGACCCACACTTCCCTTTTGGTCACTGTGGTGATGGGGCTTTAGGCCCCATTGCCACACTGTTCAAGAAGTGCATCAGCTATGGACACCACACTTCCCTTTTGGTCACTGTGGTGATGGGGGTTTAGGCCCCATTGCCACACTGTTCAAAAAGTGCATCAGCTATGGACCCACACTTACCTTTTGGTCACTGTGGAGATGGGGCTTTAGGCCCCATTGCCACACTGTTCAAAGAGTGCATCAGCTATGGACCCACACTTCCCTTTTGGTCACTGTGGTGATGGGGCTTTAGGCCCCATTGCCACACTGTTCAAAGGAGTGCATCAGCTATGGACCCACACTTACCTTTTGGTCACTGTGGTGATGGGGCTTTAGGCCCCATTGCCACACTGTTCAAAGGAGTGCATCAGCTATGGACCCACACTTACCTTTTGGTCACTGTGGTGATGGGGCTTTAGGCCCCATTGCCACACTGTTCAAGAAGTGCATCAGCTATGGACACCACACTTCCCTTTTGGTCACTGTGGTGATGGGGTGTTCGAGCCATTGCCACAGTGGCCAGGGTCGGCTTGCATTGTGGAGGCCACACACATTTATGTGTGACACATGTGACAGGGGGTCACATTGTATGTTCAATGTCATGTTCACTCTTGTAGGCATTTGACACAGACTACACACGCTTGTCATGGTGTTGGGGGGATGTGACTTCCTGTCATTCCTTATGTGGGAGTATGCTGGTTGTGTCATGCATTACCCGTCCTATGAGTAGGGGTGGTGGTAGTGGTAGGCATCCATTCCCCTAAGGGTGGGGATGGTAGTAGTGACAGGCATCCAGCACCCCCTGGATAGGGGTGGTGGTAGTGACAGGCATCCAGGCCCCCTTGAGTAGGGGTGGTGGTGGTGGCAGGCATCCAGGCCCCCCTGAGTAGGGGTGGTGGTAGTGGAAGGCATCCATCCCCCTAAGGGTGGGGATGGTAGTAGTGACAGGCATCCAGGCCCCCCTGGATAGGGGTGGTGGTAGTGGTAGGCATCCATCCCCCTAAGGGTGGGGATGGTAGTAGTGACAGGCATCCAGGCCCCCCTGAGTAGGTGTGGTGTTAGTGGTAGGCATCCATCCCCCTGAGGGTGGGGATGGTAGTAGTGACAGGCATCCAGGCCCCCCTGAGTAGGGGTGGTGGTAGTGGTAGGCATCCAGCCCCCCCTGAGTATGGGTGGTGGTAGTGGCAGGCATCCAGGCCCCCCTGAGTAGGGGTGGTGGTAGGGTGGTGTTAGTGGTAGGCATCCATCCCCCTATGGGTGTGTATGGCATTGGTGATGGCCATCCCACCCCTATGGTTCTGCTGTTGCTAGTGTACGTCATTTGTGCATCCCTATGTGTGTGTGACATATTTCGTGTACGTGTAGTTTGTTTGTATTGTTGGTGTTTGACTTACCGTCTGCGCCGTACGCGTCCGTGCCGGTCCCTGTAATAGATGTAGAGTATAGGTAGGACCTGCACGATGGGATTCATGGTTGGATCGTCTCGTTCGGGTTTCTCGTGTCTTCGACTCGTACTCGTCGCTGGCTTGTTCGTCTCGTAGCCGTGGATCGTCTTGTGGCGCGAAACGGAGCTTATGTACGGCTCGCCCGGATGCTCAAACGTGCCGGACGTAGCGACTGGTTCGGCGCCTACGGAATGCGCATCGTACTAGTCCGGCCGGAAGGTGCTGTGTATTAGCTTCCGTGCGGCTCGAATCGGCGTTTACAGATCCGGCTCGAGCGGGGAACAGGAGCTGGATTGGGTGAGTACGGCTCGCTCGGAATCTGGGCTGTTATGCGCATCGTACTTGTTCGTTCGGACGAGTGTTCGAATCGGTCGGGAAACACGCATTCGCCTGGGGTTTTTTCCGGACAAATACTGTTAGGTGCGCTTCCGGCCGGGATCGGAATCGACCCCACTGTGCCTAGAATCCTGCCCTAAGGAGCTAGGGAGAAAAGGCACTAACACATATTCCCATGGACACCGAATGGCCAAACCCCTTTCATACATGAGGCCCCTGGTCATTTATTGCACCTTCAGAGAACTAGGGAAAGGTGCTGCACCCAAAGCGGGCAAGAAGCCAACTTCATCTCACTTGCAGTATTTTTTGCCACCCTGAAAACAGGTACAGTGCCACCATGCGCTAAAGGTATCCAGCCTCGTGGAGCCCTGCCCAACTAAAGCTTTCAGCCTTGTCCCACTGAATGATTTTGACTTCCAAAAGAGTGACTAATTCTGAAGGTAAAACTTTTCAGCGAGATGATCGGGTAAATCGATCCAATCAGGAAGCAGCCGTGGGGCCAAGAAATCCATCTTTGTCCTGCTCAGGGTTTTTGATGCCATAAAAAGCAGCTTCCCCAGATGTTTGATGATGACGTATCTGATTTGAAGGGACCCTCACCGGCAAATGTGTTGGACCTTGTCTGACTGGAAGATTTTGACTTCCATCTCAGACACTGAGTCCAAAGGTAAAAACTTTGACCAGGACGACCCACCTTTGGTATCCAACCTCCACTCCATTGTGGTTGTTCAAAATTGTGCTTAGGTACTGGTCAATAGCATACTGTGGTTAATGGCACTTTACTTTTTCTATGTGCTTTTGCCTGGAAACTTTAATAAAGACGTATATGCTGTTCCCCTTAACCCATTCTAATGATCATGTGTTGTTTTGCTTATTACAATGTTCTATATTTTTCTAGATTGATTTGGGAATTCAATGTGTTGTGCTCTTTAAAATTATTGGTGCTGGTTGAACCTAATGTGCACTTCGCTGGGGGTTGCCTTCTGCTTGTGCCACAGCTACCAGGGGTTGAGTAGCGAATCTCTCGGAAATTAGTTTTGACCTAATCAGAGTAATTTTATTAAGTTGTTTGTGTTACCTCCTTCCCAAATCAATATCCCTATTTCTAACAGAAGCCCAATGTCATTGTATCCAATCTTTGGCTGACTTAATGAGTAAAGTAGATTCTCCCTAGCAACAAGACTTAAGGCAAATACATCAACACCATTTCAAATACATCGATTCCACGTCAAATGAATCAACACCATGTCAAATACATCAACACCATGCCAAGGGGGATTCTCAGCATCATGACAGATAAAGACATGCTCCATTCAGGCACTCGTTGGTAGCACAAATCAGGTTAATTTTAAGACCCGGAGATGTTACAGGATTTATGTGGCTTACTGGTAAGAAATATTGCAGACAACGAAAGAGTTCTATTCCACAAGAACACTTTTGGTTGGGACCAAATAAAAAGGATTATTTGAAATTTTAAAGACGTAGGTAGTATATTGTATTATAAGTGTTGAAAGGCTGTAGTCCTAAAGCCACTTCACCCATCAAGATTTGTATGTGAAAAAATACATCTTATTCTGCCTCGTATTTCGGATGATGCAGAGAACGTCCTTGACAAGTTAATGAATGAGGATAGGGAGTGTAGTAGCACACATCCTGAATCAAGCACACAATTTTTAATATCCCTTTTTCTTTATCACTAGTTAGAGTGGAAGAGGTCAGTGTCATCTTATGAGAAATTAATACCACCAATTGCCCAGGGAGCCGATGCCCTACCTCCATTATTGGGGTGAATTCAGCCCTGTTAGCAGTTTCTATCAAAGGAATCATTAATTCCTCTTTATCCGAAAACAAAGTGCCACAGCCATTACAGGACTAATTGATTTATCCATTATTTCAGAAACATCCTTGACCTGTTGAACATATTCTTTGTAAAGTTTCATCGTGAGTAGTAATCCTTCAAATATCGAAACATTTTGAAACCTTTGGAATGTTTGGATATAGACCGTCTGCTTCTGTTACTGGACATTAGAGACCACCTGTCGGGAGCAGCTCACAACTGTCTCTGGAGCACTCTCTGGGTCGCTACACCTTCTGGATGCCTTTGACACTACAGGTCACAGCATTTCTCTGGATGGTTTATCCAGCATAGTGGGTGTTTCTAATTCTGCTATTGATTGGCTTAGGGATTATCTTTCTAATAGAGCCATGCATGTTAAATGTCCAGGGTATGGGAGGTCCATCCTCTCTGGTGACGTGGGATGCCGCGGGGTTTCCCACTATCACCTATTCCAGTTTACATTTACCTGCTGTATAGCTGGGTCTGAACTGAGGTGGCAAAGTGAGCTAAAGAATGAGGATGGATTCAAATTTAGAAAAAGAACAGTAGCAAGCTTCTAATTGACCACATGAAACATTCTAGGTGCGTGAAATTAATAACCAACACTTCACGACAGGACGATAGGAGTGACAGGTTGCCTCCTCGTTATAATTCTCTTGGTATTCTCCTTGGACCATCGTTCACGATAGTTTATTACCATTCAAGCTCTCATCTTTATGAATAGTTGTCTCGCAATAGACGGTTCCCTGATGAAGGCAGTAGTGCCGAAACGCGCGTAGTTTTTTATCTACCGCATGCCAATATCAAGTCTTCATCCATTGTCTTTATTTATCTCAGAATTTGAACAAAATCATGGAAAATTTATTAAGATAAAAATTGTTTTCTCTCCCCCCTTTTTTCCTTTAAAAACAAAGATTTTTTTATTTTATCATTCTACCCTGTGCATTGTAATATTGATGCTGCTATTACTCTATGTGAATGTATTTATTATTATGTTTATAAAAACAAATCAATTGAATGAACAAAAAAGTATATTTTTTATATCTGTAATAAATATAAGTTTAATATAAAGTGGCTATTATACTTTTTACGTATGTCGTGAAGTGTTGGTTATTAATTTCACGCACCTAGAATGTTTCATGTGGTCAATTAGAAGCTTGCTACTGTTCTTTTTCTAAATTAGCTCTCTTCCCTACGATTAGCAAGTATATTGTCATGGTAGGGGTCCCCTTCTTTCCAATAGTGAGGATGGATTCAACCCAGATCTCCTTGTGTTTGCTTTGTTTGCCCTAAGTTGGCAGGGTATGCCCAGACGTGGGTCCCTTGCTCACTTTGCCACTGGATTCAAGCTAGCCTGGCTGATGAAGGGTGTTACCCAGAAACCGGTCCCAGGATGCATGTTTCTGGTTCAGGGAAGACCTGGCTTGGCAGTTCGGGCTGGACTGTTCCCATGAGGCATAGGGTGAAGACTGATTTGCATATAGCTGGGTCTGGACTGAGGTGGCGAAGTGATCTAAAGAATGATGATGGATTCAACCCAGATCTGTGACTGGGGGTGAGTGTCTGAAAAGTTTCAGCGCTCCGTCCATCATCTCCTTGTGTTTGCTTTGTTTGCCCGAAGTTGGCAGGGTATGCCCAGACGTAGGTCCCTTGCTCACTTTGCCACTGGATTCAAGCTAGCCTGACTGAAGAAGGGTGATACCCAGAAACCGGTCCCAGGATGCTTGTTTCCGGTTCAGGGAAGACCTGGCTTGGCAGTTCGGGCTGGACTGTTCCCATGAGGCACAGGGTCAAGACTGATTTGCATATAGCTGGGTCTGAACTGAGGTGGCGAAGTGAGCTAAAGAATGATGATGGATTCAACCCAGATCTGTGACTGGGGGTGTGTGTCTGAAAAGTTTCAGTGCTCCGTCCATCATCTCCTTGTGTTTGCTTTGTTTGCCCTAAGTTGGCAGGGTATGCCCAGACGTGGGTTCCTTGCTCACTTTGCCACTGGATTCAAGCTAGCCTGGCTGATGAAGGGTGTTACCCAGAAACCGGACCCAGGATGCTTGTTTCTGGTTCAGGGAAGACCTGGCTTGGCAGTTCGGGCTGGACTGTTCCCATGAGGCACAGGGTCAAGACTGATTTGCATATAGCTGGGTCTGAACTGCGGTGGCGAAGTGAGCTAAAGATTGATGATGGATTCAACCCAGATCTGTGACTGGGGGTGAGTGTCTGAAAAGTTTCAGCGCTCCGTCCATCATCTCCTTGTGTTTGCTTTGTTTGCCCTACGTTGGCAGGGTATGCCCAGACATGGGTCCCTTGCTCACTTTGCCACTGGATTCAAGCTAGCCTGGCTGATGAAGGGTGTTACCCAGAAACCGGTCCCAGGATGGTTGTTTCTGGTTCAGGGAAGACCTGGCTTGGCAGTTCGGGCTGGACTGTTCCCATGAGGCACAGGGTCTAGAATGATTTGCATATAGCTGGGTCTGAACTGAGGTGGCGAAGTGAGCTAAAGAATGATGATGGATTCAACCTAGATCTGTGACTGGGGGTGAGTGTCTGAAAAGTTTCAGCTCTCCGTCCATCATCTCCTTGTGTTTGCTTTGTTTGCCCTAAGTTGGCAGGGTATGCCCAGACGTGGGTCCCTTGCTCAATTTGCCACTGGATTCAAGCTAGCCTGGCTGATGAAGTGTGTTACCCAGAAACCGGTCCCAGGATCCTTGTTTCCGGTTCAGGGAAGACCTGGCTTGGCAGTTCGGGCTGGACTGTTCCCATGAGGCACAGGGTCAAGACTGATTTGCATATAGCTGAGTCTGAACTGAGGTGGCGAAGTGAGCTAAAGAATGATGATGGATTCAACCCAGATCTGTGACTGGGGGTAAGTGTCTGAAAAGTTTCAGCGCTCCATCCATCATCTCCTTGTGTTTGCTTTGTTTGCCCTAAGTTGGCAGGGTATGCCCAGACGTGGGTCCCTTGCTCACTTTGCCTCTGGATTCAAGCTAGCCTGGCTGATGAAGGGTGTTACCCAGGAACCGGTCCCAGGATTCTTGTTTCCGGTTCAGGGAAGACCTGGCTTGGCAGTTCGGGCTGGACTGTTCCCATGAGGCACAGGGTCAAGACTGATTTGCATATAGCTGGGTCTGAACTGAGGTGGCGAAGTGAGCTAAAGAATGATGATGGATTCAACCCAGATCTGTGACTGGGGGTGAGTATCTGAAAAGTTTCAGCGCTCCGTCCATCATCTCCTTGTGTTTGCTTTGTTGCCCTAAGTTGGCAGGGTATGCCTAGACGTGGGTCCCTTGCTCACTTTGCCACTGAATTCAAGCTAGCCTGGCTGATGAAGGGTGTTACCCAGAAACCTTTCCCAGGATGCTGTTTCCGGTTCAGGGAAGACCTGGCTTGGCAGTTCGGGATGGACAGTTCCCATGAGGCACAGGGTCAAGACTGATTTGCATATAGCTGGGTCTGAACTGAGGTGGCAAAGTGAGCTAAAGAATGATGATGGATTCAACCCAGATCTGTGACTGGGGGTGAGTGTCTGAAAAGTTTCAGCGCTCCGTCCATCATTTCCTTGTGTTTGCTTTGTTTGCCCTAAGTTGGCAGGGTATGTGCAGACGTGGGTCCCTTGCTCACTTTGCCACTGGATTCAAGCTAGCCTGGCTGATGAAGGGTGTTACCCAGAAACCGGACCCAGGATGCTTTTTTCCGGTTCAGGGAAGAGCTGGCTTGGCAGTTTGGGCTGGACTGTTCCCATGAGGCACAGGGTCAAGACTGATTTGCATATAGCTGGGTCTGAACTGAGGTGGCGAAGTGAGCTAAAGAATGATGATGGATTCAACCCAGATCTGTGCCTGGGGGTGAGTGTCTGAAAAGTTTCAGCGCTCCGTCCATCATCTCCTTGTGTTTGCTTTACATCTACCTGCAACCATTGCACAAACCTTCAGCAGATTTGGAAGTCAGAGGTGGATGCAATATTTATGCTGATAATATATCATTATTCCTTCTTTTTGCTGGTAAAGTATAGCTCAGATTTATGATTATTAAATAGGCAGGTCAAGATCCTTGAGTTTTGGAGGAACAACATCTGGGTTGCATCGAATGCAGCCCGAACTGAGCTGCAGATCAGCAGCTCTAAAAATCAGCTAAATGATTAGGTCTCATATTATTGCTCACTTAGTTGATGAGACTGGGATCCCATCTGCTAAAAATGTAAACCTTAGGTTTTGTCTTTGATGCTCCTTTGAATATGGAAGTGCTAGTTTCTCTGCTTACTAAGAACGGCACTCACTGACTCCATCTGGCTGGCGAGATGAGACCTCTGTCAAACCCTCAGACAAAGGCAAAGTTTGGCAGAGCCGTCGTTAGCTTAAAAATCAATTAAAGTTGTTTGCTTTTCATGGGATCCCCAGCAAAACTCTTGATCACTTTCTGAGTGTACAGATCTATACCATTTGGACTGTTGCGGAGCTCTTAAGGTGTGATCAATTTTCCCCAACTTTGAGACCAGATCACTTGGGCAGGCTCTGTCTTATGACACATTCATTTAAGAGAACTAATATCTGCAGTAGCCAATTTAGCAGCGGGTCGACAGTTCCATCAACAAACAGTGTTTAGCGGGTTAAGGCCTGTCATTGGCTAGAGTAAAATTCTAAAATGAGCTCCCCTGGAGATCCATCTATACCCCAGTTTGTCAGTTTCAAGTACATTTAGGAACTCTTTATCCATTTTTGTTTTGAAATGTATAACTCAGTGATTAACTTAAAACATGGCAATGAATGACGTGTAACCTCACAATGGATTCAACTTAAATTTGACCTCTGTGGCCATTCCGTCTTTTTTAGAGGGCAACTTTAACACCCATTTTATCAGGTTTGCTTAAGGCGTGACTGAAGGAACCTTCTCATCCTGCACCATTTATATGCACTCTACAGCTGACTCACAACAATGACAAGTATTCCAATTTACTAACATGCATGGTGTCCATGCTTAGCAGGCCAAAGCGTCCTTGAGCTAAAAATACCAGCTGCCCAAGACCAAAAATGTAAACATTTCATGAGAAAATTAATCGACTACAGACACAGGCCACATACGTTTGTTACAGGTGATAGCAAGTGGGCATCCCTTAGGCTCTTCCTTAATACAAGTATTGCTTTTTGAACGTCAAGAGCTGACCTGCTGGAAGACTGCTCAAGCATTCTTATTTGCTCCACCATAGATCTTGTGAATTCAAACCAAGCACGCAAGAGCGTGAGCTATAATGGCATTTGAAGTAAATTTGGTGAAAAATGACCAGAACATGAATACCCGTAGAGACAATGGGAGAATTATCAGCATAGTGAACACCAGTCTTCTGTGGTTAGCAGCAAGCTATCTTCTGTGACAAACCAACGTATTTTGGACACAAACATGCATATGGAAACCCCCCTTATTCCCTCACGTGAGCCAGGTACACTGTGCATTTATTGCACTGAATTGTAGTTGCAATTAAAAAATACTTCATATCCTGATGAGGCATTGCTAGCATGCTATACTCTAAAACCTAATTGGTTGGAAGGGTGTGGTTTTGCAGTGTGACCTATGTGGGCAGTATTTTGGTGTTGTGCATAATGACTAGAATTGTGCAACTGTCTTGTCATATATTGTTGTGCTTGAGTGTCTAGTGGAGCCAAGAGGAGTGAGTGCTATAATATATTAACTTTGTAGTATTGCTTTTCCTGGTTGGAGGACTGTGTGTTGCGATTGTGTCCTATGTGGGAATTGTTTTTATGTAATGTGTGATGAACAGGAACATGCTGTTTTTTGAGTCACTGTTATAATGTTGCTGCAGGTAAGAGTGGACTGGTGCAAGGAGAGTGAAAGATAAATGTGTATATGCAGGGCCACTGGAATTATGCGGCAGGGGAGGGTCAAATTATGCAGCAAAAAAGGGCAAATGATGCAGCATTTTGTGGCACATTTTGTGATAGTATTACTTTATTATTTTGTCATTTTTAAACTTGTTAACTCTGCCTGGGCATTGGTTGCACCTCATTAGTAACATCCAATTATAGCAATAAGCTACAGAAAGGTGACCAGTCAATCTTTGCAAACGACCTTCCAAAGCACAACAACACGTGTCACTGCATTTTTCCAAAATTTTTGAGTGGGTTGAGGTAGAAATATTTTTGGGAGGTTAAAATCTGCAGATTATGTGGCAGATGATGGATTATGTGATGAATGCGGCAGACCAACAATTATGCAAAAATCGCCATGGCCGCACAATCACATGATTCCAGTGGTCCTGTGTATATGATCAACCTACCATCCTGGAGAGAGAGATTTGATATGATTTTAGGCGGGTAAGATATTGAGTCATCTGCTGTCCAGGACGTCATTTTGAGAAATTGGTTCTGACTATTTCCTGGAGTGATATTTCATCATCGTTTGGGAAAGAATCAAGTATTTACATTTTTCCTTCACCCATGGTTTTGTATGTCTCTTGTTTTTGTTTGAAGATAATTCCTTAAGTTTGTGGTATGGGGAAGAAGGCTTCACTGATATGCGCATTCATGTAGGATGGGACAGCTAGCAAGGGTGGCAGCCTAAACAAAAGGGTTTTGTTTTACATGTATATATGATGTTTGATGTGAATGGCCATTGATGGCCTGTGGACAAGCAGAGTTTCTTGAAGGATGAGCCTATAGCAAATGGCAAAGAGTGAAGTGCTGAAGTGATATGGACATAAGTGTAAGAATTGTCAGGCAGCTGTATTTTGGATTCTTTGAAGCGTTCACAGTAGATAGAGAGAGGACTTCAGGGAAAGTACACTTTTGTCATCAAGACAAGACTGGAAAATGGCCACAGTACACCGTATGGGAAGAGTTCCTATATTGGGGATACTGTTTCTTGTCACTTAATGTACATGGTGGACAAGTGACAGGATGGGGTCCATTTTCACTCCTGGATTTGTAAATTCCATTTGTGTTGTGAGCTTATGGGCTAAGATCCTGAGGCCAGATGGTTGTAGGCTGGAAGTTCATTCATTCGTTCATTCATTTTCTTCAAGGTAGGAACTGTATTTTGTGTTTAATTTTATATTTTAAATTAGTTCAATTTAAGGTGTACCTTTGGTACCCATAGGCAGATGTCTAGAGTCTACAGGTAGTCCATTTAAGGGCAAAAGGGTTTAATGAAGTCTGGTAGTTGGGTTGAGTTAGGCATTAAATAGGAGAAGCTGTATGACTGCGCCTAGAGGGATGCCAAAGTCAGTGCTAATTTGAGTAGGAGGAGGATATATGATGCTGTTGGAATTGTTCCTTGGATGCAACGGTCCCCTATGCTCAGTATGAGTGTATGGGAGTTGTTTATGTAAAAGGGACCAGACAGTTCAAGCAGTATTTTTTTTTATTCCAACAATGTTTCCACAGAAACACTACAAAAACAAAACAATCAGTTTCAAGTTTAATAAAATTGCAATTCACTCAAAATGTACACTGTAGCATCAATTACAACTTAAGGAAATAAATAAAATATGTTGTCAGCCAAAAGCAGATATTCACTTTAGCTTGATTCAACAATAAAAGTAGAGCATCCTCGTAAGTTTCTACCGGGTATTTAAAGAATATAGGTCTGATAAATTTCACTTGAGGTTTCAACAATCAGGGTACAAAAATTAATACATGAATCATATCTTTTACATTAGGACCACAAAAGTATTTGACACCTAGCTAGATTACTGGTCATAAATCTAGTAAATTCATAAATACCCTTTGAGCTAATGGGCAAATATTGGCTTTCAAATAGAATTTCATTACTCCACATCTTACATATAGACAATTCATTTGCAATCTTTTTTATTTTGAGACAATGGTATAGATCATCTTTAATCATGACCTCAAAGTATTGGTGGATTTTGTGATAAAAATAGTTAATAATACTTAATAATTCCCAATATGATTAAACAACCTAAAAATGTTTTGGAAAATGAATAGTTTGTGTTCACATCATGGATAAATTTTCGCCATATGATGATATGCCCTTATGGCACAGTGGGCAATTTGACAGTAAATCTGGAATGCTATCCCCAATGATCCTAATTCGAGATGGATCATTTCAATAGTGCTAGAGCCACCAAGACCTAAGACATATTTGCAATAGTGGATCATTTATTGAGAAAAACACATAGACTGTGCTTCAATTCCATATGGTGCTACCACTGACATTTATTTTTGCAGTAAAGACCTTGAGTAGGATTGTGCATCTCTTCTGCCTTGACCTCTAAAGAATTGCAATAAATCATGACCCTAACAAATAGATTTCAGCAATTGGTAATTTGACAATTGATATCTGTCATGAGCAGCCCAAGAAAGATTATTCAACACATTAACTCCTGAATAGATGTACTCTTTTACTACTTCATGTCTTTTCCCTTTGCCATTTCAATTACAAGGAGTTTTCAACCATTATTATTTTAGTTTTCCCCTCATGAACAGAGAGATTATGATGTTTGGCAAATGTAACAAGCTTATTGATTTGTCTCTGCAATCTTATTGGAGTAAGGTCCATTAACACTAATGTTTCTAAATACATTGGAGTAGGTATTTCTATGTTTCCTTTCCTAGTTAAGGAAAATAAGTATTAGCTCTTTTTATTAAAGTAGGTAAATCTGATAAATATAATGAGAATAACAGCAGGGCTAAAATAGAGCCTTGTTTTAAACCACTGTTAACTTTAATTTTACCTGAATGCTCATTTGTCAACCTCAAAAGTTATCCAATTCTTATCCAATTGTCGTGTGTTAAGTTATCACTGGCCTCAGTAGCTCTATTGGGATGCCCAGTTTAATTAATTTATGCTGCAGGGTGGCTCTATCCACATAGTCAGAAGCACTGATGAAATCCACAAATGCCATATAAAGCTTCATTTTACGTTGTCTGATATATTTCTTGCTTATCATGCATAAAGACACAATTTTATACATCGCAAACATCCTTCCTGAAAGGCAGATAATTAATTGGGTAAAAGTTGGCATCAGTTGACCCATGATATTAATCGGTGTAGGACCCTGTTGACAAATATCATCCCTGTGACATCAAGAATGGCTATTAGGTGATAACTTTTATGTGAGTTACAATCACCTTTCTTATAGAGAGTAATGATGTTACTACCCTTCCATGATTGAGGAATCAGATTAACACTTTAACAGTAGCCAAATAGAGGTTTAAGTATTTGATCCCACAAACCGTACCTAATTTAACTGTATTAGCTGGTGTACCATCAGGACCTGGTGCTTGAGAATTATTGAGTTTGAGGATTATGTTTGCAATCTCTTCTGTTGTTAACCCAACCAAAGGCGAACTAGAAGTAAGGGAAAAATATAACTCGCCAAAATAAACACTTCAATGTTCTTCATTTGTTGGGATTTGCTTTTTAAGAAAACCCTTGCCTAAGCTTTTCACAATTAAATAGCTAAATTTAAGTGTGTGCTGCATGTTGACACCGAGTGTAAGGAAAACCAATATTTGGCTGCCATGTTATCAATAACTATTTTCTTTTGTAATTCTGAATATATATTTTTTCCCTTGTGGAGAAAAGTTATCTATAGATTCAGGTGATAATGTGAAACATTTCATTCTGGAAAATGACTTTTAGGGAACGTAATGGTCTTTAAAGATGTCGATATTACTGGAAACAATGACATCATATATGGAATGTTGTAACCATAATATCATGTCATCAGACGGTCTTGATCCATTTCGACCAGAATGGTTTTGTTCCAGCCTGCAATCCATCGCTGAACCTAAGACGTTTCTTTCGGGTCTCGACTTATTCCACACTTCGATGGCCATATTCAGGGTGTCTAGTACTTGACCTTGAGAAGGCCTTCGATTCTTTGGAATGGGAATTCCTTTTTACTATTTTACCCAGATACAGCATCAGGGGGGAATTCCTAAACATAATTCGGCTATTGTATATGGCACCGAAGGTTAGGGTAAAGACGGGTCCTTCTATTTCTGCTCCAGTCTGAGTGGGCCGAGGCACCCGGCAGGGATGCCCGCTGTCCCCGCTGGACTTATCTCTATCCATAGAGCCCCTCGCAGCTGCCATTCAAACACAAGTCACAGATTGAGGCATCCCCCTCGGGGATGGTACACACGTAATTTTATTATATGCGGATGACCTTTTGTTATACATCAGGGATGTGAGGTTGATTCCCCCTCTATTGGCTCAAATACTTGACAATTTTGATGCCCTATCGGGTCTGCGGGTACCTGGGTTAAGTCGTGCCTCTACAACTTGGATCGCACATGTCCTGACCCAGCTTTCACATTTAAAGGAGTTCCCATAACATGGCAGCCAGATACATTTTGTTTCTTTGGGATAAGGGCATATCACCAACACGTAGACTTACTAGACGATAACCTCGGGAGAGCAATAACAGCACTTTGATCCCAGATGTCCTTCTGGGGTATGCTTCCATTGTCGGTCATGGGCCGGGTGGCCTTGCTTAAAATGGTGGCCCTACCAAGACTGTCATATTATTTCACCAATCGGCCTCTTTACATTGCACCCCCCTTCTTTCGCACCCTATGGGGACCATGAGGGATTTCATTTGGGGCAAGCTCTCTCTAAACTCTACTCCAATGGGTAACCAAATGGATGGCGGGCCTCCAAATAACTGACACCACAGCACTCTCATCGTCCTGGCTAATTTATTCACTACTTCCGTTGTTTCACCCTTGCACCAAAGGCAGGCCACCAGAAACTCTACTGCTCAAGGTCGCATACCTATGTTACTGTAGAAGTTTGTACATAACGCGGACGTCGATACCATATGTGCCGGTGCTACCTCTGCAGGGAACACCCAGAGGCTGAGCTATTACCACGTCCGCAGAGCAATCCCTATGGCAGAGAGCTGGACTCCATACTCTAGGTAAGCTGTACTCGGATGGTACCTTGATACCATACAACACACAGGTGGAGGAGGATGGCCTGCATCCGGGTCAATTCTAATTACACCATTCACTACTTACGGCTTTGGGTAACAAGTGGGGGGATATGATGAGTGAGCACCAAACATATCTGACAGTCAAATATTTACATGTCCTGGGACGCAGAAGACATCTTACTAAATGGTTTGCTGCCTCACTCCGGCACAGGGCAATGTCATTATCTTCCCTGAGGCAACACAGGGGAACAGACTGGCACCACCCCTGGGCGGGTAAAGAGTGGGTTGCATTACTGGAAAGCCCTACCCACGACCCCCGGAACGTGCATTTCCACCTGATACAATATTACATAGTGCAGAAAGCATACCTCACCCCAGCTAAAATTAATAGATATTTTAATCACACTGGCACCACCTGTCCACGATGCCACCTCACAGATGCAGATCTTCTTCACATGTTGTGGCCCGCCCATTTCCTACCACATACTGGTGATCCATCGTGGCCGCGTTATCCAACTGCACAGGACGGGAAACAGCCTTTACAACGGAAGCGTTACAACGCATGCCATTACAACGCATGTCGTTACAACGCGAAAGGCTTGTTGCAGGGGGTAGAAGGTGTTGGAGTTAACTCCAACACCTTCCCTGCTGTTGCACACACTGGAGTTGGAATAGTAAATTATACTATTACAACTTCCAGCGCACCCCTGACAGCAAGTCAGGGTAAAGGTATGCGTTGTAATGGCATGCTTTGTAACGTCATACAACTGCACAGGACGCCCCATACCTCACACATGGGAAATATGCATACTACACCTTTTTCATAGAAATAAGCGACAGAAAGCCACATCCTGCTTCCTCAATTTGGGCATACCGGTGGCCAAATGATTAATTAACAAAATATGGAAATCCCACGAACCCCCTCACTCGCTAGCCTGGAGATGCTCGCTGCTGGTTGGGCCAAAGATCAAAGTGTTGCATTACATAAAGAGGACATGTTAGGCCTTCACAAAATCCCGATGGGAGACACACCAATCTTACGCATAATCAATGGGGTATTGCTGGGTTTGGAGTGGGGTGTTCACCTTTCACCACTGACGTAGTATCAGACGCCAGTCGCTCTGAAGCTGTAAGCTGCCTTCACACTTATTATGCTCGGGTTCCAGGGACACATTAGTTAGACTAAATTTTTCCTGTTACTATAACTTTGTCCTGTTCATTATTTCCTGCCTCCCACAACTACAACATTGGACTGGGATGAATGCTCTACTAACAACACGTGGAAATGACCCTAAACATGGCGACTACCACCGATTGCTACATATTACTGTCTAGGGCGCATGTGAGGCACCAAATCCACAGGCGCCTGTTAATATACTCATCACTGAAAATGAAAAGGAAATAGATATGTAGGCCTGATGATGCTTATTCTATGAACACGTACTGCATACCTGGTATGGTATTTATCTGTTTAACCCTGTTAACGAAAATAAAACAAGATTTACAAAAAAAAAATTTAAATATCATGTCATCAGATAAATAATTATTCCAAATGTATAAATGATATGAGTGACCTTGTAATTCAAAGAGATATAGACCTGTTTCCTGAGATGAAACCTGAAGCAAAGAAGTGTCATAAGAGTTGGCAATGACCAGTTCATGCATTAGGTTTCATTTCAAATTTCATAACTAGTGTAGTCCCTGAGTAATTAATAAAGCTGTAATCAATCCGCAAACTCTGAGTTCCTCTTTGCCAGGAGTAGTTACCCGATTCCAAATAGTTGAATTTACCATTAATTAGGGACAGATTTAGCTCAGGAGCCCAAGCTAAAAGAATATTTGTTTGACAATTCCAATTTCTTTTAGGTAAAATTGAAGGTGACAAACCCCAAGCCATATCTAAGTCTACAAAACCATCTTTCTTCCATAAATAATTAGTTACTAATGTGCTACCATGTCCTGTGACTATTAAAACTGTATTAGAAAATGTATCACAAAGTATTGTGATAACATCAAGTAATTTTGACAGTAACAATTTAAAATTACAAGAGGGAGAGAAATAGACATTGCAAATAAGATATTCATACAAGATACCATTGGAATCTGAAAAGGAACAGTAAATAACCAAAGCAAAATGTAAAGAGGCAGCCAATTGTGTGGCTCTGTTATTCAGAAAGTGATTTCAGCAGAGTACATACGGCCCCCATTGACCTTCCTTTAGCTGACTGAGTTGCTGGACAAGAGTAAAGCTTTATATTATCTACATAAAAATACTTAATTAACCATGTTTCTTGCATACACGTTACTGAAGCATCGCCAAAACTAGTTCCAATATCCTCTGATGTAAGAGGACCCTGTAGCCCAGTGACATTTCAATTGCATAATTTCCAATTGATATTGGGGCAGCACGCTAGATTTAATGCACTTGGAAGCCAAGACTAATTCTTGTCTTCCATTACCAGGTTATCACCATACTTAAACTCCCTATATATTTCTCTAACTTGGCTGTAGCTATTGTGTAGATTAACAGTTAAACTGGCTGCAAGGGACTTAAAAAAACACATTTTGAACCCTGAAATTTCCTGTTTACCTTTGGAGTGCAAAACCAGTACAACTTACCCAATATTGTTTGTAACAATGAGCATGAGGTAATAGATATTATAAAAAGGATTCAAGATGGCTTGATGAGTCAAGAATGGCTGTTTGTCTGGATTAGGAAATAGCTCAGTGAATATAAGAGTGTGACTATGCTCTAAAGTATTGAATTGAACATTTAAGTTTGAATTAGAACCAGAAGAGTCTTTTTCCTGTTCATAGAGTCAACTACAGGGTGAAAAACATTAGCTTTTGGTTTTAAAATAGATTTTTCAAATTTGTTTGACTTTTTAGATAAGTTTGGATGCACAACAAATTCATTAGAACTCTGTCAATCTCTAAATTAGGTTAGATCCCCTTATATCTGGTGGCACTGATTTTTCTCCATCCGGCAAGTGTTTAGTTAAAGATTGTACTTCTTGTATAGTACATGTCAAGGTGTACATGATAGCAGATTGAAACAAGTTAGTAAATCTGATCTTTTTAGGATGTTTCTTCTTTATTCTTGGTAATTTTATATGTTAGTTCTTGATTTGAGGATGTCTTTTGGAACTAGCCACTGCAAGATAATGACAGTTTTTATACTTTTACTATCAATTTGAACTTTTTCAGTTTTTTAATAGGTCACTGGATCTGAAATCCTATACTCCAAATCAGATGACATTTCCACAACAGATAAGCTAATGAGAATTTATCTCTGACACCATCAAACTTTAAATATGAAAGGTTGCTTGTGTGTCAGGACCTTGCAAAACTCTCCCCCGACTCATCACATGACTTTGCGACCTTGCTGGTCGCACCCTGACAGAAGTATGGCAGCAGAGGTAGGTCATGAACAATTGCAAGACACACCAATGTCCAAGCACACACCAGGGACAAGCGAGGAATTGTCCTGTACCCTCTTGCACTGTGGAGTGAGGCATAGTAGACAAGAGCAGTATTGGTCAAGTTCTGTCACACAGGAAGGACCTCAAGACCTGGCTCTTCGACTGATCCGGAGCCGCTCCCCCCCCTCCAGCGCCTTAAGACCCTCACGGGTGAGTAGCGCGCTTTACAAACCCCTGATTGATTGATTGAGTTATACCTTGAGAGCTGAGCAAGGTGGGTGTGGCTGGAGAGTTGAGTCAGGTGGGTGTGGCTGGAGAGCTGAACTAAGTAGGTGTGGCCCAAGGACTGAGTCAGACTGATGTGGCCTGAGAGCTGAGCCAGATGGGTGCAGCCTCCGATGATTTAAAGAAGTCAATTCACCCAAGCTGCAGAGTATTAAGGTTCTGGGACTGGCAGCAGCATCGGATTCCTTTGGAGTGCCTTGCCTGGATCTCTTTGGATTTAAAGGTCAAAGACTTCTTGCTAAACTACTCTGAGGTAAACCTCATTTTGCATAGAGCTAAAGATTGAGTTTGAGGGAGAAAAAAGGTGAATTAGGAAAAATCCCAAATCATTGTGAGACTGTTGATTAAGACTTAGGGGCCGATTCCGATCTCGGCCGGTAGTGCTCCGAATCGGATTCGGATTTACCGGATCCGATTCGGAGCCCTGTTTCCCGACCGAATCGTACGCGGGTCCGGCCGAGCGAGTACGATGCAGGCACCCACGAAATCTCCGACCGACTCGAACGCGGCTTCAACACGCTCCGACCGACTCGCATGGACAGGACTCGCACCGCGCTATGGAGACGTTTCCCGGCCGGGTAAGTATGATGCGCGCCGCGAGCATTCCGACAGACTCGCACCGTCCGGCTCGAAAAAGCTGTCGGAGCCGGACTTTGGGGGTCCGCGTCAGACTCCCTGTACGCGTAGGCACGCGAAGTCGCACACAGGGGGGACCCATGGGTCCCCCTACCTGTGCATGTATGCCGCGATACGCATGGACGCGTACACGCTGTAGGGGGCGCCCTTGTCCGCCTCGCACCCATTGAGTCAATGGGAGCCCGCGTACGCGTCGTACGACAGGCTCCCATTGACTTCACTGGGAGTCCGACCGACTCGAGTCCGATTGCATGCGTGCGCATCGTACTCGTTCGGTCGGACTGCTAGGGTCCGATTCGGTCGGAATTCTCTCCGGGTCCGGCTCGGTCGGAGAGAATTCCGGCCCGAATCGGAATCGGCCCCTAAGTGGTGGACAGGACTTGAGTGAAGGCGAGTTTGGATTGGATTGTCCCAACATTTCAATATTTTTTTGTCTGTTGTGGAATAGTTGATCCAATGGAGGAAATTTCGAGATAAAACTATTTGACAACTTGCGATACAAGTAGAAAAGCGCTGTTCAAAAGACTTAAAAAAATAACAAATTCCAAATTTGCCACAGTTGTATGATTCAAGATTAAAAAATCATCTTGATAATCCCAACCCACGGATCTAAGGGAGTTACTTACCGATGATTCAGGATCAGATTCAGCTTCAAAGGACAAGGTATTGCACTACTTTAAGAATGTAATAATCGTACGCGGGTCCGGCCGAGCGAGTACGCCGACGACACCCAGCTGATCCTCTCCCTCACCAAAGACCCTCACACTGCCAAAGCCCACCTCCACGAAGGAATGAAGGCCGTCGCCGAATGGATGAGGACCAGCCGCCTGAAGCTGAACTCGGACAAGACGGAGGTCCTCATCCTTGGTTCCAACCCTTCAGCCTGGGACGACTCCTGGTGGCCAACATCATTGGGAACAGCCCCGCCACCCACCGACCACGGACGCAACCCAGGGGTCATCCTCGACCCCACCCTCTCCATGACTAAGCAGGTCAACGCCGTTTCCTCATCCTGCTTCAACATCCTCCGAATGCTCCGCAGGATCTTCAAGTGGATCCCCACCGAAACAAGAAAAACAGTCACCCAGGCCCTCGTCACCAGCAGGCTGGACTACGGAAACGCCCTCTATGCAGGAACGACGGCTAAGCTCCTGAGACGGCTGCAACGCATCCAGAACGCCTCTGCACGTCTTATCCTCGACATCCCCCGACGCAGCCACATCACACCCCACCTGAGAGACCTGCACTGGCTCCCTGTCAACAAGAGGATAACCTTCAAGCTCCTCACCCACGCACACAAAGCACTCCACAACTCCGAACCAGCCTACCTCAACAGACGACTCAGCTTCTACACCCCCACCCGCCAGCTCCGCTCGACCAGCCTCGCCCTCGCCACAGTCCCCCGCATCCGGAAAACGACCGCCGGCGGCAGATCCTTCTCCCACCTCGCCGCCAAGACCTGGAACACCCTCCCCACCAACCACCAACCTCCGACAGACCCAAGACCTACTGGCCTTCAGAAGACTCCTCAAGACCTGGCTCTTCGATCAGTAGCAGCACCACCCCCCTCTTCCCCCAGCGCCTTGAGACCCTCGCGGGTATGTAGTGCGCTTTATAAGTGACATGATTGATTGATTGATTGATTGATTGATTGAATAATGTTGTGTTAGATTGTTGAATAATCACTGTCTATTGTGTGTATAGTCAAATTCTAGATTTACCCGTTATTTGGTTCTTTTGCAGACTGATATTTGCAGTCAACTAATTCTCTAAAAATCCTTTCTGCAATTTCACATCGGGCTAGTTTAAAGTTTATCCAATCTTGGGTCAGCAATTCAGGTAGGAGAACCTCTTGTTTCTATTTAAAGACTAACCTTGCATGGTCTATGTCAAAATCAGGGGGTCATCTACTAATCAAAACCACACCTCTTCATAGGATTTACTCCCTGGTGTCCCCTTCCTAATCACCTCCTCTCTTGCCTTGAGTCAGTTTGTTGTGTGTTCCACTTGCGACTTCTGCAGCAAAGTACGGGTGGTGACCTGTTGCATTCTGCTCCCGCGTAAGTATCTCTGGAACTTTGACACTGTGTCAGAATACTTGCAAGATTGTCCTCTTTGGTTAGCCAGTTGTTATACGTAGTCTTGGTTATCCTCGAATCATTTAATTTCTCGGAGATCCGTAACCTTAGAGATAATGTAGCATAATTTGTTTCATACTTATAATTTGTTGAATGACCCCCCATTGGCTTATTGAATGATTTATCATTATTTTATCTCTGCACCTGGGAGTTACTAGTCAAAGATTTTAAGACTAGGGTGAGCATAGATATTGATCATCCTTGAACATTTGATTGCTTATTAATTAGTATTAACATCAAAGATAACACTGAATTCATTGAAGACATCAAACATGATGTAGGGGGATCTATGATTTATGGTTATGGCAAGTGGTCACCAATTTGTAAGGAAAAGGCTATTCGCTCCAACACAGATACATATTTCATTAACAGTTGATCTAATGCTAATGAGTCAATGAGTCCCCCAACTTTTATAATGGCCTTATGTCCAATAATAGATGCAAGTCATTATATAGTATGGCGCGGCCACTAAATTTGTAATTGCATGGGGGTTTATAGATGGGTTTATAGATGTATTCGTTAGACATTCCAATAAATAATCTTCCCCCAAGATTTGTCTTTCAGGAGATGATGACCATAAATTGTGTACAATAACATTCTCCCCAACAGAATGCAGCAAATCTGATAGAACTCTTTTTTTCTGAGGATTTTCACATTCAAGCGAAGAAAAAATAATATGAAAGTGTTCACTTTTGGGGTTTAAAATGGCCCTATCTATGGTTGCTTGAAGGACATTCAGGGCACCTGTTGGGGATTTTGGTACATAATTGTATGATAACAGAACTCCTTCATGAGAAGATTAATTCTCTTTTTTCCTTTTTGATCTACCTTCACAGATCTCAGTCTTGATACCGTTTCTCCCAAATTACCAGACCTAAATAGTTAAGGGATGAGATCAGATGATAAGAAGTAATAATTCTCCCTTCTCTAGCTATTTACATACAAAATTACTGGTGTTGGTCCTAGGACCTGGGTCCTTACTTACTGCGCCCACTGCACTTGGCTTAGGTACAAAGGGGTGTGTGTTTCATAAAATATATACTTAGGCATCCCACTTATTGCGCACTTCTCCAAGTACTTACTCATCTGACCGTACAGATGCTGGAATAATAGAATAATAGGCCAGCAGAGTCAATAAGGGCAAAAAGGCAAAATAGTCAGTGTGGGCCCCACTCCACTCCAATACGAATCCCGGCCTCATCCTCAACATAGGATAATCACAGGCGCGAAGGTATTCTAAGAACCCAGGCGATGCTCCTGTATAAAAGTCTGACCAGGCAAATCAGGAAAATTAAAGATAACATCAGGCTGAACGTCTCTCTCATTAGTTTCATTTACTCGTATATGGTGCAGTAATCTATCAAATCCAGGGAATCAATGGTTTAATAATCCAGTGGCTGAACATGTGTTCCAATACATCTGGACAGTAAAGGATAAAATCACAGGTGGAAACAAAACTGTGTGCACTTTCACAATGAGACAGCTCTGTGATGCAAGGAGCCACTTCACTGTGCATCTCCAAGATTCCCTAAGCACTGCAGCACTCCATAGGGCAGCAACCACCACCAACCACTACTGAGCCTCCACCTCTCCCAGCACCCCTTGAGTTCGGGAGAGCAACAGGCAGCAACAAGGTGTCACAACCTCGTGGGCATCTGACTGATGGTAAAGGAGAAAACAGCATGCACTTGTACATTTCATCAGGCACGAGCATAATGACCTGCTCCTGAGACAGACCAGGCAGCAGCAGTAGTCTTCATAATGCCAGCGAGTTTCTTGCAAAAAGTTTATTTACCAAGGTTCTGTACAGGATCCCTCCATTCTGGTATTCCACAAGTTATGAAGTGTTCTAGATGCAGATCACACCTTGCTATCTCTTCCTTGGAGGCTCCAGCCGTCACCTCCATCTCTATGCCTGACTACTGCTCTCAGACTCACCAGTGTTCTTGTACCAGCTCCTCCCAGACTAGCCTCACTTCTCAGTGACTTCTCCTTTTCCAGTTAGTAACTACAACTACTTTGTAGTAGTAGTGCCACAACTCCATCAGAGCAGAATTAGTGACTTGTGCAGAGTAGGTGTCTTATAGGAAGATAGAAGGATCACTTGCTTTAGCCACTTCATGGAAATGGGAGTTGGAGACTGTTTGAAGGACTACAATATCTTTCTGTGAAGGTTGTTTGGTTAATCCTAGTCTGAGTAGGGAGGAAGGAGGGATTCCAGTTATGAGAAAAAACTGACAAATTGGCACTTTTGATTCTGGGGTGTACGTAAATAAGACTCCGCCTAGAACTATGATAAAAGTCACCCTAGTACCAGTAGTGTCATGGCCTGAGATGAAGGGTGATAGTAACCCATGTTGGAAAAAGGTGCACGTTTGATTAACCTCCACCTTCAGAATAGTCGAGCACTGTGCTGGGGAACAATATTTGAAAATTATTGTTGCACGTCACCGGGGGCAACCCGTTTCCCCCCACAGACCCTGTCCACTGTAAATTGCCAACATTTGTGCTGGATTACCTCTGCCTGATCATATGTATCTTTCTATTATGAGAATGGAGCATGTAACATTTCTGCACCTTACCCGACACTAAGTACTGTGGTGTTTTACCACCCGCTACGTTTTGTCAAATATGCAGCTGCTAAGCTGTCAAAAGGTGACAGATGACCCTATAATTAATTAAATACTTTATTTATTAGCTGTGGTTGAGATTCTGCTATTGAGTCACAAATCAAGATAGATTTGAGAATTCATCTCACATTAAACATACTGAATTAGAGTAGCTAATTTATATCTAAAGCTCAGTTATGCAATGTGTGGGTAGAGAAGTCTGTGTACAGAATTCAGGTTTCTCTGGGAACCATTTTCCTTCCTGCCTTCAACAACATTGTTTCTGCAGGAGGTAAGAATGAGGTCGGAGATTTCTATGCTCTGCTGTGGTATGGAAAAGGGGTGTGCAAAGATTACTCACATATTTCCACTAGTCTGCTGGCAACGTTGATGGGCTTGAGGGCTCTCTGTCGTTGTTAGCTATGGGTTAAGTGGATTTCATACATTTTTTTCTCATGGGTGTATGGAATTCCTTTAAAGATTTTGGGAGAAAATATGTCCATGGAGCAATTCATTGTGTTAAAGATGTATGTGGCATCATTGTTGGGATAGAGAATTGCCCTGTAAGATTACTTTACCAGATATTAAGTCACAAAAGGATTTTGACTACATAATACTGTAGTAAAAACCATGGGTGGGACTCATTTGGGACAGCAAAATATTGGTTTAAGGGAACTGTTCAATTGCATCCTAGCATTACATATTTACTATGTCATGTTCAACCCTCATTTTGTTTAGAAGCCCTGAGATGGAGTAGATTTATTCTTTCCCTTCATTAGACGAGCTAGGACAGCTGTCTTGACTTTTACTGTGGTCCATGCTCAACTAAGGACTTTATTTCAGTGTTGAATAGGCTGCCTTCCTGCCTGACTGCCTGGCCATGTGGAGTGCCTGGTTTGCTGTAGGGCTCACCTTCCTGTGCAGGAGTGTCAGGAAGCTAAACGGTCCTGAACACAGAGGATATCCACAGTCTGAAAATGTTTTCTGTTGCCTACGTTAGTTAGAGATTGTAAGGACTTTGAAACCAGAACTGGCAGACTAAGGTGATGCACAGAATTCTCCCTTAGTGAAGTAGTTTTGTATCAATCAATGTGGCAAATTCCATCTAGAGAGTGTTATGAGTAACTATGTCTAAAACCATGGTACTATTGGATCACTGACAGAATATCAGAAACACAAATATTGTGTGAACAAAATATTGTGTCAAAAATGTAGAGGACAAAAATATAGAGAAGGTAAGGGCAAATAGGTAAGTGTTGCTTGAACATGAAATACCTTTAAAAAACAAGGGACAATAGGCATTTGGCAAAACAGAAACAGTTCATTTAATTAAACAGTGCTGCTGGGAGAACAGCCACAAGCTTAATGGTCTGTCTCAACTTATAATTGATCTAACATGGGTTTTATACAATTAATTGAATACCATAAAACAGTTCTGGCGATCCTTTTTTAGTAAAGAATGTGTACGGCTGTCTTTGGAGCCATAAATTAATGTATTCGATGAGAAATCCTGGTGAGCCTCGACCTTGCATGGACACAATGCGGCCAGTGGGTAACGTCTCCAGATGTCCGGCATGGGGAGTGCGTGATCACTGCATTTACTGTGTGTGCTGTGTCCTTATTGGCTATGTGTTCCTAACTTTATGTGGCATCTGACTTTGTGGTGTTTTGAGAGCATGCGTACCCCTCCAGCCATGTGTGCTTTATAGGGGCCAATCTCCCTGGACCATTGTGGTGTCGCTGCTCCTATCTGTGGGATTGATCTGGGATTTCCTTTTCGTGTGTTTTTATGCTGGCTACGTGCCACCCCACCTGTTACCTGTCAATCAGTGACTTCGGGTCTTGGTCTCAGAGCCTGCCTGACCACGTATCTGTGAGTCGGGGTTGACGTGGAGATCATAACGGGCGAATTCATCAATAAAGATGCGACCGCTTTTATACATGAATGTATCATTATTCATATTGACATCAATTTCCTCAATAGTAACATGAGTATAGATTTACTATTCTTAACTCCACATTTACGTACCTTGCAGATATCTATATATAATATATATATATATATGTTGAGTTATATATAGTTCACCTTTGCTTACCGATAGAAACTTACCTTCACAATATTTTTGTTCTCAATATTCTTGACACAATATTTAGTCCACACAATATTTTTTGTCCTATATTTTGCCTGCACACCGTTCTGATTTTACTGACAGCAGGAAGACATATCAATTGCTGATATCATCAGAGAAGTAAGGGTACCATGCAGCACCTATCCAGTAAAGACATAACAACATTGCTGTTGTTTGGAATTCCAGCTCCATAAATATTTTCAGATCAAAGTCATAAAACTGTGGTGTGAGGTTGTGGAGATAGCAGATAGATGCCATCATCAGTGACCCTAGGACATTTGATAGTTTTAGTCCCTCAGTAAATTATCAGCTACCGAGAGATGGTCCTAAGAGCAACCAATTAAATCACATTGGATTTTGTCCAGACAGTCACCTTCTTAATTCTGGAACTTTTCACTTTGGATTTTCTTTGTTAGTGATTGGCTTCCACACAGTGTATCCGACTGTGTGGAATTTGCAATGGTTACAGACTTATGCTTCATCCACTAGACTGATTTTCCCTTCACAACACATTATAAGCTAATAGGCAAACTCCTTAACTGGTGCTAGCCACAGCTTCAGGCAGAGATTGATTTAATTTGATTTGATTTAGAGATTTATAAAGCGCACAGATACTCAGCTGAGCGTCCCGGCGCTGGCTTCAAGGCTATCTGCGCATGCAAACAGTGGCACTATTCCTGTTGGAACATCCAGGTTTTTTGTTTTTTCTTGAATATTGTTGTCTCAGCTGTTGTACATAACTCCAAAGGAAGTGTATTCCAGGCAACTGGGCCGAGATAGGAAAAAGACCTGCTCAATGAATCTTGGGGATCTTAGCCAACCGTCTGTTAGAAGAATGGAGACTTCTAGAAGAGGAATACTCCTTAATCATTTCCCTGACATAGCCTGCCCTGGTGGCCTGCAGTGCTTTGTGGGCAAGGACTAGTGTTTTAAAAAGAATCCTTTTTATTATTGGGAGCCAATGAAGAGCCTTCAAGTGAGGGGAAATGTGGGGCCTTGGGGGGAGATTCAGGAGAGTTTGAGCTGCTGAATTCTGGACCACTTGCAGTCTATTAAGAAGGTAGTCTGGAAGACCCAAATATAAGGCATTTCCATAGTCCAATCTAGACGTTATCATAGCCTGAATTACAGTTTTTTTAGCAGGAAAGAAAATTAATGGAAGAAACCTTTTCAGACTGCGTAGCATCCCAAAACAGGAGCCTACCACTGATTGAATTTGTGGTTGAAAGAAAGGGCCCTTTCAAATTTGATGTCCAGATTCTTAATTGTATCATTTGGCTAGATTTGCTTTTGTAGTTTGACACTTCACACTGAGAGGCTTCTAAACACTTCCTAAAGTCATATGTGTGTGTGCGTGTGTGTGCGCACACTGACCCCTAAAATATGGTGTGTAGCCTGGCTAAACCTGATTGGTTTATTTGACTTTTAGGTAAGGCCTTCGAAAAACATGTGCAAAAATGCACACCTTATATACAAGTAAAATACCATCTGAAGGCCATAGTTTGTTTTACACCACCAGTATCCACCCAGAGGGGTGACTTCAGAGGCATGGAGTCGTACAGGCAAAGCTAAAGCAAGTACATCAGAATATACTTTTGATAATTTTAATATTAAGTAAGCTATGTGTGGAAATGTACGTCAGAGACCACAAGGTTTCTGTGCTGTTTAATAAGAAGGGGGAGATATAACGTATGTAGCTGGGATGTGTCTGAGATCTGACGGGGGAACCAGGAGGGACACTTGACTTAACCACTTCTTCAAATTGGCAGTTGGAGAGTTTTTTGATTGGATTTGCTTGTCTGTTTTAACTGGATTTTGGGATGCTTCTAAACACATTCCAGTGCATCCTCTAAGACCCCTAAAACCTGGTGAATAAATTGGCTAACTCCTGTTAGTTATTATACTTCCTACATGACATAAAGGTCACATCACTCACTTGAGAAGCCGTAGTTATGGCACCAAGAGTATCCAGACAGCTGTGGACTGCTGTTGTTCAATCATCGACAAGCACACCTAATAATAAATCTTTTTGAAGTTGTTAAAAACTTACTTTAAACATGAAATATGCCACCTCTAAAATGTGCATTGGTGAACACAAGGTTTCTGTGCAGAATGAGTAGAAGAGAGAAATGGCAAGTATGAAACTGGCTTATGGTGGGGAACATGGCAGCCTGCTAAAGCATCTGGTTGGGAACTCTCTTTGAGTGCAGGCACATCGATTAGCACCACTGCAGGAGAAGGCAGGAAGCACACCCACCTCAATGGCTACCATGCTGTAGCATGACTGGAGGCCCCTGAGACCCTCAGGACACAAATGCTAGTGGCAGGCCCCAACAGCGGACCAGCATGGGTACAGGGCAGCTTAGCCATCTGAGCAAGAAGAGGGGAGACGTAAACAAGGGCAAGGGAAGGTACCTGTTAAGGCACACAAGGGGTAAAGAGGTGCAGGCAGTGCAGGCTGTGAACAATCGGGCAGGTGGAGAAATCTCCCCCAAGTGGTGGGAGGAGAGAGAGACAGAAGATGCGGGTGAGTGTGGGTATCTGTTAAATAGACAGAGGATTGCCCCGTCACTGGGATATTATTTTTGAATTCAGCCTGGGAGGGACTGGAGAGGGGAGACTAGAAAGAGTAGAGGTGCACAGCAATATACACAATAAGTCTTCCAAGCCCGGGAGGAGGAAGGGAACCAAAGAAACGGCACAGGCTCCAATATAGAGGAAGCCTATTTTCCTGACCAGGTCTCTACTACTCAGGACTCAGGGGGAACTCCACTCCAGGAGTCAATTTCAGGTTTTAGCAGAGATAGAAGAAAGGCAAAGAACAAAAAAAAGGTGACACTTCGAAAAAGAACAGGAGCAAGTTGTGATGCTCCCTGTCGCCACAGCAGAGAGAAAGCTGGAAATATTGTTGAATACATTGATGGTGGAGATGAGGTTTAAATGTGCCATTTCTGGAAAAAAATCAGAAAGACATTCAGGGCACTTGTGAAGCATTAGAAGGGAAAATAGATTCTCTAATGCAGAGAACTAAAATTTTGGAAGAGTCAATGGAGGAGCTTAGGAGCAAAGTTAATGTGAACAGTGAAGACCTTGTGAAATTGAAAATAAGGGATAGAGAGATTAGGGAGAAGCTAGAGAATTTGGAAAACAATGCTAGATGCAATAACTTAAGGATACTGAATGTTCTTGAAGGAATAGAAGGGAGTAACTTGAAAGATTTTGTGGTGGAAAGTTGTTCCTCTCCAAGTCTCAGTCACAGAGTTGACGACGGATATACAGAGGCTGCACCGAGACCGCTTTAGAAAAAATCCAAATAGAAAATCTCCTAGAAGAATATTTGTGAACTTTAAAACTTTTTCTATTAAAGAAAAGATACTGGCAGTAGCTTTAAAGGAGTGGATTCTGAAGGTGGTGGATTTATCATTCAGCATAAGATCACTGGGAGATGGCAGGCGTGGCCCACACACGTAGCTGCTAGCGCCAGCAGGCTCACCCTGTGCTCCACCCACCCACTTCCAGATCTGCTATCGTATGTCGACATCGGCGTCAGTATCAATGGGGGAGAAACTGTTTGCGCGCTGAGCCCCATCGTTCAGTCGCGCCATTACGCCACCAATGAAGACGAGGACGGCTGATTGCAGACGGGTCTGGCCTTGGCTTCGCTGTCTTCACTGACTCCAATGGCCCTCTGTTCCGAGGACGTGTTGCGTGACTTCACCTCTGCGTTGCAGTTGCAGTTGACACTCCCAGCCCACGGTGAAGAGCCCTTGGTCTATCGGCTCCGTAGGGCGGTTCCAGTCCTGGCTGTGACCGCTGGCTCCGCTTCTGCTCTCATTTTTGGTGCAGCGGGGGAAAGAAACCACACAGGGCCCTTCTTCTCCCCTCCCCCCACCATTCAAGATCGGGAAACTTGGAGGTAAGATAGGGGAGGAGCGGAGGCAGCACAATAACATCAATTAACGCTCACAGGAACATCAGCGTGAGAGACGCTCTGGAGAAATAGTAATTAAGTGGAAAAGGTGCTGCAAAGGTGCTGCAACTGTTGGACCAGGGGGGGAAATACTTACTGGCAAACCTTAGAGACAGCAGGTTCAGCACCAGATAGTATTCTACACTGACTCTTTCATCCTTACTCTTACATTACTTCCTCGGTCCACTGCACTACTGCACTACTACTCACTGATTCTTCTATTTCTCCCATTAATCCTTCGACCCACTACGAGGAATTTAAACTTACAAGTAAAATATTGGGAGAAATCTGCAACTAAAGCATAAGCTAAATGATTCTCAAGGCGGATCGTAATTACGTAATTACTTAATACCGGCTAGCCTCTCATAGTCTGCCCCTATAGGTGTATACCTATAATATACCTATAGTTTGAGCTCGTCAGCGGCCGTGTTCCCTCCCTGTGCATAAAAGCAAAACGGGCACAAAACAACCCAAACCAGGTGAAAAAAAGGAAACATCAGAGATGTCAGGTCAAGCAACCACACCCTCTCCAGCCCCAAGAGGAGTAAGAAGAGGACAGAGAACTGCACAACAGAGGATGGAACTGAAGGCCAAGGCACTAGCCGAGAGAGGACAACAGCATGGGCAGAACAACCCCATTTACCCTATCGACCCCATTGATCCATCAGAGGATGAAGAGTGTATGTCGGATCTGGAAACAGAAAATGGTTCATATAAAAATCGCCAATTACCAGATGGCCAGACAGGGGCGCAGCGAAGCATAGCTCTAAATACAAGTGAAGAGACTCAGAATGCAAACAGTGAAGCTCTACTTAGCCCAAAGCAATACCCGCTCTTTTACAAACCTCCAAAACATCAGGCTGCGAGTAAGCCTAAAGATCCATCGCAACTCTACAATGAAGATTAAGCTGGCCTGATAGCACAAGATGCGACAAATCTTCTACAAAATGCCTGTACAGTCGCTCCTCCCCCTCAAAGCACCCTAGGTATAGAGAATTTTTCACTGACCGCATTGAGCAAGCAAGCACTGAAAATACAGTGGAGCCAGAGTCAGAGACTTCAAGAGAAGGGCTGAGAGGAGAAGAAGCATCAATCCAAAAAGTGCTACTAACCATACTGAATGAGATCAGGGACTTTAAAGCATCTCAGGCAGTGGAGATTGCTCAGCTGCATGAAAGATTGGCTAAGCTGGAAGAGAATACATCCAATATACCGAAGAGATTGGAAGAGGCCGAAACTCGTATTTCAGACTTGGAGGACAAACTCTCGGCTGTAAATCATGACATGTTAGCTTTGAGTAGAAGTAAAAGTCAGGTAGAGCAGAAACTCCAGGATTTAGAAAATTATAACCGACGTTCAAATCTTTGGCTAGTGGGAATCCTGGAAGGATCAGAAAGTACGGAAATGGCCGAGTGGGCCGGATCACTACTTAGGAAAGTAATGCCAGATCTACAAGGGGACCTGACAATCACTAGAGCCCACAGGGTCCCAGCACAGAAGCAACTCAATGCTAAATATCCACGTACAACACTATTGAATTTCTCGGACTGCAGAATAAAAGAGAACATTTTAAGCACCGCCATTGCAAAAAGATCTTTTTCCACTACAGAGATTCAGCAGTTCAGAATATTCTCGGACATGTCCACAGCTTCTGCACCAGGCGGAAAGACTTTGTTAAGATGATCGATACATTCAAAGGAAGGGGAGCCCATGCTAAGGCTAAAGGGAAATTTTATATTTTTCCAGACATTAACGAAGCTCAACTACTCCTTACAGAGCTGTCAGCTGGGCGGGATTAAGACCCTCCCCCTTCTCTTTTCTTTTTGATCTAGCAAGAGGGCCGGGAAGAGGGCAGACAAACAGTAAATTAGCTTAGCACTTTGTTTGTTTTAAGGGTGGACAGGGGTAAGCCAAAGGGTGCACAGGGATGCAACAAAATGGCATCCAGCAAGAGGGGAGGAAGGAGGGAATAGTGGGTAATTCCGTCTTTCGAGGGAGGGGGGCAGGGAGGGAGGTGGAGGGGGTGAAGCATTTACAAAAAGAGAGTTCTCACATGTGTGCTCAAAAAAATCAATCTATGAGCTTAAACACTATAGGATCAGCAGGTGTCTTTCTGAAATAGAAATTACAATAAGAGTTAAACCAGATAGGAGACCTACATTGCTTGTGCTCTTTACTGAAAAACTTGATGCCTTTTAGATGTTCTTGGCTATCGCAGGATGATTCAGGCTCTTAATAAATTTTGCATGCATTTCAGCTATCAGCTACTAGGAAGCACAATCAGTATTTTTTACCTGCAGTATAAAACGGTCTATGTTTATAGCGTACCATTCGGTGACCTGTTTACAAGCCTTTTAAAGAATGCTGGTAAAATATGGCTATGGCAAACTCCTGTAGGTCTGATTCATCTCAGTGATAGTTCTAGCAAGAACTTATATATTGTATGTACCTTAGGCACTGTCCTTGCTATTTGCACATTTTATATTCACTTTAGGTTATTTCGTTCTTTTAGGATTCAAATTGGATGTGGTAGGATCGAGCACGGGGCACTTTATATTGTCCTGATACATTCTGGATCTATGTTAGTCAAACCATTTTAGATTCTATAAGCGTACACTGTAGTCTCCTGCTCTTTAAGAATCTAAATTAGAGGTCACGAGCTATAGCACAAGGCACTTTATATAGTCATGAGGTAGATCTGACTCATGTTAGCACTAGCCACTTTAGGTATCATAAGTACTGTATGTGCTGTACAAGCACTTTAGCTATTCAGCTGCTATGAAACCCATTTGGACGCCTCGTGCATTTTACAGAGATTTGATAATTAGTGGTATTTTATACATTTCTGGTCTGCGCCTGTGATTTTTGATTCATGCTAACACCTGTCACTTTATATATTCTAGGTACTGTAAATATTATTGCTATCTATTTGCTATTTTTTACACTTTAGACCTCTGTCTCCTGCAGATGTTTTTGATTCATGCTAGCACCTGTCACTTTATATATTCTAGGTACTGTAAATGTTATTGCTATTTATTTGCACCTTTGACTTTTGTCTCCTGCAGATGTATATTTGCACTTTAGAACAGCTGTGCCAATTTCAAAGTTATTCATCTCTGAGGCACGCAGGGTTGAGGGCTGTGTCTGCAGAGGCAGCACACAAAGTCACAAGCCAACTTCTGATAAAGTAATTATGAGTAAGGAAAACATCACGGTCCTTTCTTTCAATGCTAATGGTCTGAATAATAAACGTAAGGCTCAGGCAATTGACAGTTGGCTTAGAAGACACAATCCGGATGCCATTTTGTTAAAGGAAACCCATTTCCGGAGCGCATTGGATGCGAGTAAAATCTTCCAGAAATGGGCTGGCTTCCAATGCTCAGCGAACGCAGGAGGTGCGCAGAAGGGGGTAGGGATATATATTGGGAAGCATGTACATTTCCAAGTAAATAAGACTCAGTCAGACCCAGGAGGCAGGTGGGCTCTTGTACATGGAACTTTAAATCAGTCAAGTCTCACTTTGGCCACAATTTATGCTCCAGTTTTCGATAATCCTCTACCCCTGCTACAGCTGAAGCAGGCACTTTCCTGTATTCCCGGACCTATTATATGGGGGGGCTATTTTAACTTTCTTCAGGATTCTTCAGTTGATTCCACTAAGAAGGCTCGAAAGCAAAACAAGCCACAGGTGGCTATTGCCCTGGATAGCTGTAAAAAGTCCTTAGATTTGATAGATTGATGGCTCTTTCAAAACCCAGGAAAACAGGACTTTTCATGCTTTTTGGCAAAGTATGATACGGCTTCCAGGATAGATTTTATTTTGATCTCTCATGGCCTCAAGATTAATACATACGATCACATCCCGAATGCCTTTTCAGACCATGCTTTAATTAAGATGGAAATAGTGGGAGCAGGATCAAGGGCGAAAATGCCCATGAGGTGGTATTTTAATAAACTGAATTTGGAAAATGAGAGCTGGTGCATGGAAATAGCCAACGAGATTAATACTTTCTTTTCCAACAATACAGATTCAGCACCAATAAATATAGTATGGGATGCATTTAAGGCCACTTTATGGGGGATAAATATATTAAAAGAAATCCTGCAACAAAAGGCCAAAAAAGAAGAAAGATTAAAGATTGAGGCGCGATTTGCGCAGGCAAATAACGAGCACGTGAAGTATAGAAATTTTAAAGCAAAACAGAAGCTGCAGCAAGCGAAATCACAGATGCAGGACTATTACTATCAACTGGGGGATGCAGTAAGTAGAACTTATCTTCAAAAGGTATATGAAGAGAGTGAGTACACAGGGAAGCTACTTGCGTGGCAGGCAAAAGAGAAGCAGGTCAAAAACAGAATTGAAAGTATTCAGGATGAGGAATCTAAAACACAGCTAACTGATACTAAAGACATTGGGGATGCCTTTCTAAGACATTACATGGGAATCTATCAGTCAGATCGGCAAACGTCGCCAGACCTTATTACAGGTTTCCTTGACAAATTGCAGATCCCTTCATTGAATGATGATATCAGAGAATCATTACTTGAGGAATTTACTATTGAGGAAGTTGAATTGGTGATTGGTTCATTAGCAAATTGTAAAGCGACCGGGGAGGACGGACTACCAGCAGAACTATATAAAAGATTAGCCCCAACTCTTAATATGCAAATCCTAAATTTTGCTAACCATTTACTGAAAGGAGAGGAACCTCCGGCCTCTTTCCATACAGCGGTGGTAGTCTGCGTCTTGAAGAAAGATAAAGATAGGGAAAACGTCAACTCTTACAGACCTATTAGTCTTCTTAACATTGACTATAAGATCTTCACAAAACTTCTTACAAATAGGCTTAATAGAATTGTGGGTTCACTTATTCATGCAGATCAATGTGGTTTCATGGCTGGGAGACAGTTTTCGAGAAATACAACATTTTTAATAGAAGCCCTGGATTATTTCCATAAGAATAGTATTGAGGCCCAGGTGTGGTTTTTAGACGCTGAGAAAGCATTCGATTTAGTATCCTGGGACTGTCTCTTTTTTATTCTTGAAAAGTTTGGTTTCCCAGAAGGCTTTATACAATTAATAAGAAAACTTTATAAAGGCTCACAGGCGCAAATATTAATTAATTCTATAAACGTAGGCTCTTGTCGAATAAATCGGGGTACAAGACAAGGTTGCCCCCTTTCTCCTATTTTATTCACCCTTTTTATAGAACCTTTGGCAATAGCTATTAGACAAAAAACCTCGTAAATAGATAAGTTTTTTTATGAATAAAATCTTAATAGAGTATAGAATCAAGGACCCAACAAGAATAGTTAAGGATCCTAAGAAAGTGCGGTACAAAGTACTCCAATGGATTCTTAAACAAAGAGCTCAACTAGTAGCTTTTTATGGTATTCCGAGGATAAATGGTACAACGAGTCTGTCTGATCTTTATACTGGGGAGGTTAAATTGCTACAGACCGGCATATTAAGAAAGTGGGAGGAAAATTAAATGGGTATAGGCAAGTAAAAGACTTCCTTAACCTAGACTCCTGGAAAAAGTGGCCGAGATAGAAATCGGGCTCCTTCATTCCAAGGACATGCTTAAATGGTCATATATTAAAATAAAGCACTTTCTAGAAAATATAGATGCAGGAACTTTAACAGCAAGTTCAGGAATAACCGAAGCTCTAGAAATCCCTGAAAAGCGGTCAGTAAGTGCTTGGATGAAAATCTTTAATGATAATACATCTGTTACTATCTATGAGCAAATGCGGGATAAATGGCGTAAAAAAGAAGGTATGCAGATTCAAAGAACAACTTGGAGGAGAATTAACAGATTTAACACCACAGTAATTAGAGGAGCGAATTTTAAACGAATGCAATTTTATTCAAAATGGTTACTCTATAGAACCCCTTCATTTCTACATAGTGTATATCCCCAGACAGATGACAGATGTTTTCGTTGCGCTAAGAGAGGAGGAGGCACATGGTCGCATATCGTTTGGGATTGCCCAAAAATTGAGAATCTATGGGAAGAAATTGAAAAATATCTTAGAAGTACCATAGGCCAATCTATATCTATTGATAATTATATTGCAGTTTTTGGATGCTCTCCAAATTCAACACTAAATAATATGCAAGAAGAATGCTTATATATATCCGCCCTAGTGGCAAGATCTTTAATTTTACAAAATTGGCGAAGCAAAAATGTACCTTCGTTTCAAGCATGGAGAGCTAAACTGTGTAAAGTTAAAGAACTAGAGAGGCGTTATGCACTAAGAACAGGATCTCTTAGGAAATTTGAGAAACGTTGGGGGCCCATAGGAAATTAATAAAAAAGATCTGGGTAATAGTATTGCTTTTTGAGCAATCCTACAAAATATGACCCTTTTTTGTTTAGAAACGCATGTTGAAAAAGTAGATTGATATATGCAATGTGTTTAGTTGTTTAATTTCAGCTTATATTGAATATATACACATGTCACTTTATACTTGTCTACTGTGGAATAAGGAATTGTGTAATATCCGACTATATACAGAATCTGTGCTTTTTAAGTATATTAAGTTTATTGTTTATAGAAGGATGTACCTAGGTATTCTCGTTGGGTTGCTAAATGCAATTTATACTGAGCACGTATTATATCATGATCTGAACTCTCAATAATTTTTTTTTTTTAATAAAAACAAAATAGATCTGATATATATCAAGGGCGCCCAAGACCGACAGTGGGAACGTGGGAAGTTTATAAAATACCTGGGAAAGCTGGGGGCCACCGCTCAAAATAAAATTCCTGCAACACTAAAAGTGATGTGGACCAAAACTATGCACAGTCTGAGAGAGCCAGAAGAGGTGGAGAGACTAATTAAACAGATAAAGTTGGGTAGTTTGACTTTAGCACTCAAGGGGAAGCTCAAAATGGGCATTCAGTTGATGCCCAGGAAGAAAGTAGAGAGGGTTCCCCGGTGTGAGGATCTGGGGGTTCGAGTTTGGATGGCAAATAGGGCACAAGGTGAGGATCATGAGGGAAAAAACCAAAAAAAATCTTTAGTACTTATAGTATCGATGGAGAGGATAAGGATAATGGATGGAGGATGTTGGCGAGGCCTAACTTTAGATAGGAGTTTTATTTAGTGTACCGGGGTATGTATTTATTTGGTAGAGCATGATAGATAAGTTAAAGGAAGTTCCTCTCCGTGTACTGTCTTGGAATCTTAATGGGCTTAGAGTCAGGGAAAGAGAGAGAAAGATCTTGGCGTATCATAGACAATCAGAGGCGCAGGTCATTATCCTGCAAGAGACACATCTTTTGAAACAAGAATGTCAGAAACTCTTTAGGTCACACAGATGGATAAAAGAATTCATTTGCACAGATCAGTCAGTATGCTCAAAGGGGGTGATGATACTGATTAAGGCTGGTACACCGGCAACTCTGGGGGAATATAGGACAGACAGAGACGGCAGATGGTTAGTGGTCAACGTTTCAGTGTACAGCATACAGTACATCTTGGCAGGCTTTTACTGCCACAATGTAGATGACCCTGACCTCTTACAGGAGTTGCACCACCAATTGTTGGAGTATGACTTACTAATAATTTTGGAGAGTAACTTTAATACTCTACCTGACACTTTTTAGATAATCATAAATCTAGATGGCGGGGATCAGTAAAATCATTGAAGGTGCAGGCACACATGAGGCTAATGATTAAGGATTTAGTGCTATGTGATGGTGGGTAGAACTAGGGATTGTATCGTTGTCAGGTGACGAGGGTGACCCACATCCCAGAGCATCTGTCAGACCACTCTGCCATTATGTGGGAGTTGTCGGTAATACGAAAATTGGCCCCTTCAAGGTGGACACTTGACAAAAAGTTGCTATTAGATCAAGCAGTGGTAGAACAGTTCAGGACAGAAATGGGCAGTTTCTTTGGATTAAATCAGGGGTCAGCGCCTCCATATATAACGTGGGACTAGTTTGAAGCATTTATAAGGGGTAAGATTATAAGCATAACCACTCATAAGAAAAGAATGGACAAGAATAGAATTCAAGAGCTAGAGGATAGTATACAGCTTCTACACAAGGCAATTTGCAATTCTGTTGCAGGGGGTGAGGTGTGCCTCCGGCATATGATCAAACTGCGAGAAACAAAGAAGGGACTGACTGACTACCTTGAAGAAAGAATATGAAAAAGATGGGAAGCCACTGAACTGGTGCAGTTTCAGTATGGTTAGGGATGTGATAAGCTCCTGGCTTGGAAACTGAAAACTAGTCAGACAAGGAATATGATTAGAGGGGGTAAAGATAAAGACTTAGAGAGGATGTTCACTGTCACTATGGATTTTGAAAAGGCTCATGTGTCCTTTTACGAGGATCTATATGTGGAAGATCTTGCGGTGTCGAGTGGTGCTACAGAGAGCTAACTTAGCGAGCCTTTAATCCTGCAGCTTCAGCCTTATCAGCAGAGATATCTGAATAAAGAGATTCAGGCTGAAGAAGTCAGAGAGGTGCTGAAGGATAGAAGGAGGGGTAAGGCTGCAGGCCCAGATGGCCTGCCTAGTAAGCTCTATAAGGCTTTGGAAGAAAGATTGTCCCAATTATTAAAATGCTGTTTGATTGTATCTAAATGCAGGGAAATCCTCCGCAGAGCACCTGGAGGGAGGCATTAATTAGTGCACTTTTAAAACCAAAGAAAGACCCTTAAGAGTGTAAATCATATTGACCAATTTCTTTATTAAATTGTGACTATAAGCTTTTTACCTGTTTACTGGCAAAAAGGCTCAATAAGGTGGAAGGCCCTTTAGTTCATGAGGACCAAATTGGCTTCATAGGTGGTCGTCAACTTTTGGAGCTGGCCTATGCCTTATTGGGATAATAGATTTGGCAAGTGCAGAAGGTCTCCCATTGGCGGTGTGTGAGGAATCGCCCCGTACCCTCCCGCCGATACCCGACTCACCCTCCGTCTTCTCTCCATGGTTTCCGCTTCTCCGGGATACCGCTGACGTCATCGGGGGCTGGAACGATAACTCAACAGTGACGATGGACTCTGTTTCGCTTTCCCAGGAGGGTCCTTTTCCATCAGCACGGATAAGCCAATCCCAGAGCGAGGGTGTGTGGGAAGAGACCCAATCCGCTACCGGGAAGGGGTAGCAACAACACAAAGGATGGACTCGGGAGAGGAAGGAAGGGGTAAAACAGCCACGAAGACGCTGGAACCGGGGAGAGATGCCTGGTCGGAAGACGCCACAGGAGAAGACGCAAGGACCGAAGACGCCGGCACCGGAGAGGCAGTGGACAAGTGGAGCGAAGAGTGGTGGTCACCGGAGGACGCCCAAGAGCCACCGCAACTCTGGAGAGTTGCGGCTGAAGGCGGTATGTGACAGTGAAGAGGGTGAAGGTTGGGTGGTGGGAAGCAGAACTCTTACTGTCTTGCTACTGTATACATTGTTATGCTTTCTCTCCTTTATTGCATTCTCGGGCACGATGACTCTTTAGGAAAGACACGGCCTCTCTACTTCCTTTTACTACCCGTTTCACCATCTCCCCCCCTCCGCATACACAAATGCAACCCTCTGACTTTATTTTTGTATTAGCCTAGAAAACGGGCATACGCCAACAACTCTCTCTGGCGTTCTACACTTGATTTCCCTTCTTCTTTTTGCACCATACTCCCACCGGGTGTGGAAAAAGGGTAGACCGACCAAACTACAACAATTATACTTACTATGTAATTTTTTTTTTCTTCTTTTGGCTCCCTCCGCAAGCCTCTGGGGACCCCGCCAGCAAACCGGAACGTCTGGAAGAGACAGGAAAAGACATGGACTAAGTGAAGAAACTGCTATTTTTTTCTTAAGACTCTCATTGGGACAGACCTCTTGATAGACTTTATTATTATTTTTTTCGGGTCTCCTCATTTTTGTTCGAAAAGATTACCTGTATACACCCTGAAACAATATTTGGAGAATTAAAAACGACCCAATAATACCCCGATATGGCCTCCTTGCCTCTGTTTCTGCCCATCCGTCCGACACAGTGGTAATGTATGACGCTGCAAAAGCATTTGAAAGGGTAAGCTGGCATTACTTACACTTGGGGGCATATTTATGAGTTTTGTGGTGCAGGGCAGCGCTGCAAGTCACTGTGCTGCACTACCCTGCGTCACAGGGAAAGGGCAGGAATGCGCAGTATTTATCCAATATGGCACATTTATCTTCTTTTCTCTTGTGCTGGCGCTGTTTTGGCAGCCTAACAGCTACGCAGGCAACCTTGCACCATGGTGCAAGGGTTCCTGTGTTGTACGCAGGATTGTTTTTGTTCAGGAAGGGGCATCTTCCAGCACAAAAGCAATCCTGAGAGGTTTTTTCCTGCTTCTTTGTGTGCTGCAGAATGCAGCACACATAGAGGAAAAAACTTGGAGAAATAAAGATATTTCTCCTCGTTATGCCTATCCTGGGGAGGCGTACCTTTTTGATGCATTCCCGGGTTTAGCAGGTTTGGTAAATCTGGAAATGCGCCAAAAACCATGGGTGTTGCGTGGGATCACCCCACAACCCCCATGAAATGCCTCCCTTGCACAGAGTAATGCAAAGCGCGATTTGTGCTACATTGCATTACTCCAGATTTTTTAACCCATTCAAAGCCACGCAAAGTGGCCTAAAAAAATATGACTTTCGGTTTGCGTTGCTCTTGCACCAAGTTGCGTGTTGCAAAAGTGACACAAACCGAGCCATAAATATGGCCCTTGGTCCTTAAACTGAATGACTTGGGGCAGAACATTTGCCTAGCAGTCCAGCTGATATTTAGGGATACAGAGGCAAGAATAATCATCAATGGTGGCCTCACCACCCCACTTAAGATGAGAAAAGGCAAAAGACAAGGGTATCCACTTCACCTCTGTTATTTAATTTATATATTGAGCCTTTAGCAAGTAGGTTACATGAAGACCCAGGTATTTTGCCCTTATTGTATTAAGGCAGGGAAAAGAAGGTAGCATGCAGATAATGTGATGATCTGCACCACAGAGTTTGCTACATCTTTTCCCAGGATACAACATGTACTTAAGGAGTTTGGGGAGGTCTCAGGCTATACGGTAAATACTTCTAAGACTGAGGTTATGGCTTGGAACATGCCCTGTGATACTACTTTGGTAAAAAGCAGGTTTACAGCTTTTGGGGTTCCAGACAGTGCAAGAGCTGGATAAGCTGGCATGGGTCAGTTTCAGCAAGGCTATATCAGAAATTAGTGGACTTTTAAGAGCTTGAACAAATCTTCCCCTTATGTTATATGGCAGGTCGAATATAATAAAGATGTTGATTCTCCCTAAATGTACTTTTCTTTTTAACACTATTCCATTGTCTTTCAAGAAGGAATTGTTTAGAAGCCTTCAAGGGAAACTCAGCTGTTTTATCTGGGCAGATAGAAGGGATAGAATCTCCTGGATAAAGCTGAGAAGGAAAAGGGAGAAGGGGGTTTTATCAACACCTGACTTCCAGCTATACTGCTGGGCATTTCAGTGGAAGAACTGTTGGATGCTCCTGAAGTCCTCGGATCATTCTCGGACAGGGCTCCTACTACAGACCATGTTATAGACTCTCCATCAATGTGAATCTCACTTTCTATATAAGTTTGGTGACTATACATTTTTCAAGAAAGTGAGATTAAAAGTGCTCAAAGCAGCTGCCAGACTTTGGGTGCAGATTTGAAGAGTGTTTGGAATTCCCTACTACAGCGAGTTTGACCCTATATGGAATTTGCCAGGGACTCCGGAGTGCTTTAACGACTGTCTGGTTTTGCCCCAGATGAATGCTGGCACAGAGATATGGGGCCAGCTGCTGCAGGGTGGTAGTCTGCTGCCATGGGAAGTGATTTTGAGAGCAACAGGTGACCAGTTAGTTTGAGTTTTACCAGATTACCAAATGGTCACAGTCATTGGGACTAGGGTCCAAAGTCATTCAGCGAGTGAGTTCCGGCTACATGACTAGGTTCCTAGAAAGAAGGAAGTGGCTTTGTGGCATTGGGATTTAATGGAGGCAGTGGATGGAGATTTTAAATTGCAGGAGGAGCTATGGAAGAAGGACTTGCCAACGCTGGGGAAATCTATGTGCATTTTATATGATGCAGTAAAATCAGCACCGCTAAGAAAAAACACATCTATTTATCCTACACAGAGCGTATACGGCTCCGCTGAGGTTGTCAAAACTGGGGAACGGTCCTAGGAGGCAATGTCAGAAATGCGTGCTGGTGAAAGCAGATGCAGATAGGATGACACAGAACCCAACATCCAACTTATCTGGTCAAATGTGAGTAAGGTGACTTCCGAGATATTGAATCAGGAAATAAAGGTAAGCCTACTATTGATTGTGTTTGGCATCTTGGATGATAAAGATTTGAATTTTCAGCTACAGTGGGAGCATCTCTCTTTGCTTTTTCTTTTGATATCACTTGCCAGGAAGGAAACTTGTAAAAAGTGGCTTTCCCATGCACCCCTTCAACCATGCTGAATAGTTACAGTCTCTCAGGAAGGTCTGGAGACTGGACCAGAACTGCAGATCCAATAAAAGAGGGGAAATGTGACTCCTGGTGGATGATTGGTGGGATAAAGACCAGTTGATATTGAGGGAATCGAAAAGAGGGGCTGGTCCACCTTTAAGCCAACCAATTTAAATCACGTTTTTCAAGTTGAAATTCTAGAAGAGTCTTTCCCTTCGGACTGGTGGGTGCAAGTTGAGCACACAGGGCAGATCACAGCAGTAGATGTGCTCGACTTGACAATCTATCCATCTGAGGTGCTATGAGGGCTAAAAAATGTAAAACAAAAAGTACAAAGCTGGCTTATGTTTGCAGTTACAGAATTCAAAAGAGCTGTTTACTGCAAAGGCTGAAACATCAATTTTCATTTGCCAAAGCATGCTTTAAGAATAGTATCTATATTTCTATAACTTAGCTTCATCTAAAAATCTAATTCACTGATAATCGTAGATTATTTAGTCAATGCCACAAAGATGATTTTCAGAAAAGTTTTTTGATTCTGCCTGAGTCATTGCAAATCCACAGACTGCTTCTGCCATATGGATACACTAATCTATTCGAGGTGAGGGGAGAGATGCTGAGAGAACAAATCATAGGCAAGATCACTGGAAGTTTCTTATTAATATGAGAACAGAAATCTAGTGCCAGCCTGCTTTTGAGGCTTCCCTTTCCTTAACTAGGCTAACTTCTCTCTCCCCATGAGTATCAGAAGAACAGGACTAATTTGAGTAGGTTTTATCATTCAATAAATGTAATAAATAGTTTTTTGTTTGAATACACAATTAGATATCTTCAATCTATAGAAAGTAATTATAGATGCTAACATTAAAAGATATTGACAACCTAATTCACTCATCTATGCCATCATCCTTGAAAAAGCAATTTACAACAATTTAACTGCATTGCAATATAAAGTTATATGATGGATTACTACACATAAGTTATTACGTGCTTATCTTATTTAAACTGAGTGTTCACCAAAATGTTTATAATCCCATAGACTTCAATACTACATGTTGTATTGCATCATTATATCTCCCAAGCTTGTTGTTTTGGAAATAAACCCTCCAATTTACTTGACATTGTTAGAAATGGCAGCTGATTCATACAAAGTAATATAAACTGTGTTCTGAACTCAGTGATGATTGCTAGAATGCAATATGATTGTTATACCTCTAATTGCATACCCACCACAAAATTACTATATGATATCTTATGACGCATATAACCCACCTCTCCCTTCTAAGACCATTGGTATATTGCCTGCTTGAGATCTTGCTAGCTTTGGTCTCTAGATCTAGCACCTCTGATATTGAGAAGCTCTTTTCCATCTCAATGTTACCAGCACAAGAGTTTTGGGCAATCTTTGCAAAAATAAAAAGAAGGTCACTTATGCTCTCAGTCTTGATTTTATACAAATTATGAATTATTATCTGGAGCTCTTTTGGCTGAGGTCAGAATGATCTCTAAATGGACCACATGTCTCTGAGTAGATTTTCTGATACTACTGACCTTCCTTGAGACACAGCTTTCCATTATGTTACTGTAAGCCATTTTAGTTCATTTTGGGACTGTAGTAAGATGGGTTACTGGTTGAGGGGGTTGAAACCCTACTCAAGCAGCAGCCACAATACTTGTCAGGGTGAAACACATGCAAACTCCATAGTAACCTGTGCTCAACCCTCTTGTGGCTTGGCACAAAAGCAGTCAGGCTTAACTTAGAGGCAATGTGTAAAGTATTTATGCAGCACACATACAATAGTAAAATAAAAACACAACACAAGAAAAATCCCACACCAATTTTGTTTAAAAATAGAGTAAAATGTACTAAACTATTTGACGTAAAAATGACAAAAAAACAATCAGTAGAACCGTAGATATGCCAGTTTAAAGTATTAGGTACAAATAGTGCTTAAAAACACAAAGTGTGAACTGTGGGTCTCTGGACACACTTCATCGGGATAAAGTCACAAGTTCAGGCCGACCGCAATAGAGCACAAGCTGGATACAGGGACCAAGTTAGTCCCGCTGAGAAATGTGTCTTAAGTGCTGAAATGTCTAGAGTACTCCCCCTTTCGATGTGTCTAGAATTTCCTGCTTCCCTGTCCTGGCCCTAGATTGTTTGGAGGCACAAAAGACTACTGTGAAACCCTTTGTGAATGTGCTAAGGCAGAGTCTTTGTGATGTGCAAGAGTGGTAGGTAACAGCTCCGCCCCTATCAAGTCAGAGATGGCCCATGAAAGTAACACCCGGTCATGTGACCCAGGATACAGGCTGCAAGCACCAAATGGTTGGGAAAAAATGGCAACTTTCTAAAAGTTGCATTTCCAGAATTGTGACTTAAATTCCAACTTTACCATTAAAGAGAGTTTTAAATTACAATTCTTTAGAGCCCAAACTTGACATTCCTACTTGCTCCCAATTGAAAGTTATCACTTATTAAATGTAATAAGGTAACCTAATGTTATCCTATGGGAGAGGCAGGCCTTGCAGTAGTGAAAAACGAATGTAAGAGTTTTTCCCTACCAGAACATGTAAAGGATAAAAGTACAAGTCCAACTTTTTAAGTATACTGCTCCCTGCCCTATGGGCTGTTTAGTGTTTAACCTAAGGGTGACTTATGTGTATTAAAAAGTAAGATTTAGGCCTGGCAAAAGGTTTATTTTGCCATGTCAAAATGGCGGTTTAAAACTCCACACACAGACTGCAATGGCAGCCCTGAGATATGTTTAAAGGGCTACTTACGTGGGTGACGCAATTTAGAGCGGAAGGCCCACTAGTAGCCATTAATTTACAGGCCCTTGGTACATGTGCACCAATTGGGTCTAAGCCAATTTAACCATGTTTAAAGGGGAGAGCACAAGCACATTAGGACTAGTTAGCAGTGGTAAAATGCCCAGCATCCTAAAGTCAACAAAATGAATTCAGCAAAAACAGGAGGAGTGAGGCAGAAAGTTTGGGGGTAGACCACCCTACGGCAGACAGGTCTAACAGCGACCAAAAAGCTGCCCTTAGTATGGGACTATGTAAGAAGTTTGTTTCTAATCTGTGAAAACTCCCAGTTGTGCCTCTGTTTTTTGGACCTCTGCTGTTGGATAATGTTGCCCTAATAAAGTCTTACTCGCTGACACTGCAGTATTCTTGTTAAATTAGTTTTAAGCTGTAACATCCAGGGCCCACATTTAAAAAAAATGTTCCCTGGGGTAAGGGAATATAAGCAGGTTGAACACGAACACGTGGGCACACGCATGTGCACACATTCATGCTGGATAAGGGAGATTGTTGTCTGACTCAATCTGGCATCTGAACACAGGTAATAGTGTTGCAAATGGGGGCGAGACAAAAATCAATATGTTTGATTGGAGACTAAATGGAATTTCAAAATTCCATTTTGGAAATAGTGTAAAATGTAATGCTTTGCTGTGTGCTATATGGGTAAATTGCATTTTACTATTGTTCCAGATCAGAATATTATACAAGGGTCAGAGTTGCTGCCTTGTTTACAAAGTATTGTACCCAAAATCTAAATATAAGGAATTTGGGACATACCTGTGTCACGTCACATATTTAATAATTTAGGCATATACATTTCTGAGTCATCCTTAATAAGAATCATGCTTTGTGCTGCCTATTTGAGAGCACTAATTGCCATAATGCCCCTTCTGGCAGACCTCTGAACACAATAGGCCTATTTCAGGGAGATTAAGGACGGGGTGGGGCTGCAATCCCTATAGCTGTTAGCAGCAACTTCAAATAACCTGGAAGGTGTTCCCCATGTGACAAAGGGAGTACATGCAGAACGCTGGCTCCAATCACCACAGGAGGTTTCTTTAAAATTTGGGAGGGAAGGTGGGGATAACATGAAACCTTCGTAGCATGCGGCATGGGGGTGAGACAGGCGATAGGTTGAGTCCTTCTAGTCACACAAAGGGGTGGAGGGATGATGTGTCACTATTAGTTTGGGTGGGTTCCTCACCAGTCATAGGGTACTCCATGTCACTTTGTCAGTCCCTGCATTGTTTCAGAAATCTGAGAAGGGGCATACATGATAGAAGAACGCATCTGGGCTTATGTAGCCCTGTCTCGAGTACGGAGACTCCTGACTCATACTCTGGACTTTGGGAACTCTCGCCAGGGGTGATTGCACCAGCTCCTGACTTCCTTTCAAGCCCAGTAGAGGATGAACTTCCAGAGAACTCTGAGGAAGGGGGTTCTCTAGGCTTCGGAGAACTGGGTGTGTGTGGGTGTTCCAGGAGTGGGCACTACATACTCTTCTTGGAAACAGAATCATCATGCAGGTGGCAGAATGTCTTAGTGACTGGGGAGTGCAAGCAAGGAGGATTGTCTGCTAGGGAGGACTGTTGGGGGCTGCTGCCAGGAAGATGGCAAGTCAAAACACTACCAGAGTTGGCATGAGGGGAATCCAGGCCACTTCAGCCAAGATGTTTCTATGGGGGGTGAGCAGCAGTGCTAATAGCCTTTTATGGGAACGGTTGCACGAGACCTTCCTACATATGTATAGGGGTCATGAATCCCATGAATACTGCTCCTGGTGACTTCAGCATGCCATTAGGAGGCCAATGCAGAACAAACTGCTGGAATCTGACATGTGAAGCTAATGTGTTTCGGCAAAGAGATGACTGCTTATATGTGGCATTGTTGGATCTGCTCTGGTGCTCTGCAGCCGTGGGCACCTGCAAGAAGATCTTAGGTGTAATCAGTCTTTTTCCCTTTCAGAGAGTCCATTTAGCATTGGATTTCCAAGGGGGAATGAAGGCGTGAGCCCATAATAATGTTTTCTGAATGTCCAGATTAGAAATGGGAAACAACCTAAATCAAATCGGCCCCCTGTCTTGTGGAGGCCCTGGGCCTCTGTACTGCAGGCCTGTGTGGGATGGCCTTTCAGAACAACTTGTGGTTTACCTGCTTCCTGGAGAAGTGTGAAGCTTGGGAGAGCAGGAGCAACAGAAACTAGAGATAGCATGAGCAGCAGGTACCTACAAGCCATGTCAGGCAGGCACAGGAGCTGGCACCGGCAGGCAGCATAGGATCTACTAGTCCATCTGCCCGATGCCACTTGGAGGGGCACCCATCCTGAAATAAAATTGTGAGCCGCTGTGGGTAACAGCCAAGAAAAGCCTATGGTTGCATCAAAGAAATAAGGCAACAGTCTCAGCTCACAACACGGTCCATACATCCTGAAAAGGGCCACCTTTCCATATTTCAGTTTTCGCTCCCTGAGGGACATGGATCACCTGAAATATATTACAAGTTTCCTAAGGGCTGCTTATTTGGTTTTGCTAAAGCTAGTAAACTATTGGTACAAATTGAACATATACCGTTAAAGGCTGTAGGCCTGACTTTTTAATAGAGAATAGCCTTTTATGTTTTACTACAGGAATATGTAGGAGGTAGTGGTGTGTTGGAAGATAGGACCTGATGGTGCACCAATGCATCAACGTTTTCTAACATCTAACGGGTCTAGTCTAGCCTACTTTTAAGGGGTTATTTGTTCACCGCGACCTTTATTAAGGGTACATGATTTGCACCACAGTTAAGCTGTGAAAGCACTTTAGAAGACGTTGCAATTGGTATTTTAGTCTGCCATTTTGTAAATACCTGTAATGTGGTGCTTTTTCTTAAGTTGTGGTAAAATATTATTTCTTAAACAAAAACACTTGCTGCGTCGTGATTTATTAAGTTTTATTTTGTGCTTTGTTGAGCTCTGATTTTCTAGCCCACAGGGCTTCCCTTAGCCTTGGACTGTACTACCTTACTACGTGTAGAGACAAGTGCTGTTTACCTTGCAAAGTTCGGAGCGCAGTCCTGAAATTAATAAATTAAACAATAGAATGGTCAGTAGACATCCTTGCTTTACGTCGTTGATCATGGGAATTTTGTTATTACTTCCTTCTTTTCTGCTCTGCACTGACTCTCACATTTATTCATAGAATAGAAAAATTGCTCTCAAAATCTCATCCCGGGTAACAAGTTTGCAAAATTAGGTAAATAGGAATGATCTATTATTAGTCTTTAAAACACTAGTAAGATCAAAGTATGCACAATAAAAAAAGAAGAGGTTGGGTTTCTCAAGTACACACAAACTCAAACAAGAAAATACAAAGCAATTTGCTAGAGCCGAATGGGACTTAAAAACACCTGCTTGAGTGATGGGTAGTTAATTTTTTTCCAACTAGGTTTGTAAAACCATAAGCAAAATTCTCGCAGATATTTGCTCGTGGGAGCACAAAATTCCCAGGGACTGGTAGTTCACTATTTGCATTTTCTCAACCTTTTGTACACAAACACCATAATAGAGCCAGCCTAGTCCTCAGATTGTGTAAAAGACATTAGTAAAAAGGAGGCCCGCCAGTTTACAAAGCTGTGCAAAATTAGTCAACATCGTCTTAAAAAGATCAGGGTCTGCCCATCAACACCTATTATTAGGTTTCTATTCCTGCAATAATGTTCTTGAGTTTTGCCTTTCTCTATCTAATGTCATGGATATTTCAGAATTCAGTTACGCAAACAGATTCAACACACTTCTTTATCTGCACCTTATAAGAAATATTCAAGCCAGTCCTTCTGATAATTAGTTATTCCAAATCATTATACAGCTCCAAAAACTTGACATGTGCGCCAACATTGTTTTGAAAGAATAGCTCCCTTCATCAGAGAAATACTCTTTCGGCTTTACAGTAAAGCAATTCCAATTCTAGAAAGAGAGAAACATAAATAGGGCAGAAGACAACTGAAAATACTTAGTACTAATCTGCCAACTGGGGTGCATCCACATGTTCACTGATTATATTATGAAAGCATGATTTCTTTGTTTCTTAATTATTCTCAATGAACTGTATCCCCAAGAGGTCAAATATATTGGAGTTTACACTCTCTTGAATTATATCTTCAAGTTATGAAATAAACTTGGGTTATTACAATTGACTCTTATCTGACAAGTCACAACTACATATGTAGCCTTGGTATTCTTCGATTAACTTTTAAATGCAACTTAATATTTAGAAAGACCTCCAAATTATAGTGCTGAAACAAACTCTGTGTCCTCTGCTGTGTTACATTACCGTGCCCACATCTTGAATTTTTGTGTTATATATAGAAACTTAAAGAACATACTATTAGGATAACAACACTTTAGTCTGTGTTACAATTAAAGGACCCAGCCTGAATTTGGTACACCAACCATTCAAGTAAATATTAATTTGGATTAAAGTGCAGACACATCTGTATCACAGTAATAGAAACCTTTCCATATTTGTGAAAGTAAAATCTTATATAGCTGTACCTGTTCTTGGTGAGTGCCTTTGCCTAGAAAGTCTCATTCAGTCGAGCTATTAGCCAATCTCATGTTCCTATGAATCAACCATGTAAGAACCTGTTTGCTTTATTGATCATTTAGACATAGGCGAAATGTTGGACTTGGAATGCTACAAAGATAATTCAAGATTAGAGCATGGGAGTTTAGTACCACTCCATTGGTCATTTTACCATTATAATCTTCTCTCTGAATAATATCTTTTTTTCAGAAGATTAATTTAATATTAAATCCTTCTGCATGTCTTATTATCTTTCTTATTTGACCTGCTATAGGAAAGTATACACTGAATAATATCAGGTTAACACTTCCCTCCATAGATTCATACTTGTGCACTGCCTGCAGCAATTAGACCTTTTTCACTTCTCATATTAAACTTACTACAATACACAGAAGGATATCAGCGGCAGCTAGGGACGACCCTAGTGGCATATCTAGCCTTGTGCTTTCTATTGCATAGTTGTCAATTCTGTAAGAATCGGTCAACCACATTTATAGTAACATGTAGACACCATAGTGTGATGGAAAGCCAGCAGTGTCATATGAATTCCCATACTATTTGATCCCAGCAACAATTTATAAAATATTGTGCTAGCAACAAGACTGCAAGGAACACCTTTAATGAAGGGGGTCAGTGGAGGGAATCTCCAAGCAAGAACAGATTTAAAGTGGCATCACTGCCATTCTAACTCTAATAATATCTTGCATTATGCCAGACAGACAGTCTTGACTAACCCTGGGCGAAGTACTACGCTACGCTCGCGTAGTTTGCGAAGTTTGCGCTACTTCGCACTACGCGAATTGCACGTAGCACAGTGCAAACACGCGTAGCGGTCATTTTTGCTTGCTCGCGGTCCTCAACGTCAAGTTGGCGACCGCGAGCAAGCAAAATGACATCCCGGCGAGACTTTTTCTCGTTCGCGATCAGCAACATCAAGTTGCCGATCGCGAGCGTGGAAAATAAACCTCCCGGCGAGATTCTCAACGCGGGAGGTCAGGTTTCTCATTGCGAGTGGTCGCGTATGCTCGCGACCGCTCGCGATGAGAAACTACCAGTCTGCGTTGAGAAAGCTGCCGCTCAAGTAGAAATCTACTCGAGCGGCAGAAAACGACCGCTTGCACTGTGCAAGATGCGGTTTGCACTGATTGCACAGTGCGGACAAGCATCCGGCACTGTGCAATCAGTGCGAACAGCATTTTGCACATGTGCACTACGCAGTTCGCGTAGCTACGCGTAGCTCGCGTAGTGCGAAGTGCACTTCGCGTAGCTACGCGTAGCGCTACTACGCGAACTACGCCCAGGGTTAGTCTTGACTGGTGGAGAGAAGCAGTTACACCCCTACTGGTGGGGAGAGAGGTACTGCATTTAAATCAGCCAGCCCATAAGCAGGTTGAGAGAGCTCCACCGGCTAAAATAGCCAGCTGCTATTTTGGAAAACCCCTGTATTAATGTTTTAGCCATTAGTCAGAAGAATTGTTGAAAGTTGGGAATTCTGCAAAGCATGGGAACTATATCAGAATAGGTCCAGCCCCTCCGCCTCCAACAACTGCTGGATAAGCAATATCTTGGGGCTCAAACCACCTGGAAGTCAGGTTACTACTGAAATTGGAGACAATGAGAAAAAGGTGACAACGAAAATAAAATATCTGCTGTCTGCCTGGGAGTGCAATGAGACACTGGATCGTACTTTCTCATACCTAATCTCTGGAGGTGATTTTCTAAGGGCCAATGAGGCTTGCTTTCTATATTTTACATGGAAATTAAAGACAAGAGAGCGCCTTTGAAGAAGGAATCTGAAAGCCGATTGGGAGTGGACTAATGGCTGTTTCCCCACATAGGCCCTCCTGAAACCCCACTTCCGAAATCTCCTCTGTGAGATATTGGTTCATCCATAATTGCTGAGCCCCATGAATGCTTTCAGGCTTTACTTTTTCAACAGTCCTCTGTAAACCCAGCATATGGCTTGAAGTACCTTAAACTACATTTTTTTAAATAACTGGTGCTAAATTTGATTTCAAAGACAAATCAAAATTATTGCTCTGTGATCTTGTCCAGGATGGGTGTCTGACGAAATATAAGCAACAAAAATAATGGCAATACAAATATCGCCAGAATATTTTGAGAACACAAATATTGACTTTATGTACTTGGTATGTAAAGTCACAAATATCAACAACAGAAATATATAAGACCACAATACCGTCACAAAATAGGAAAGTATATAAATATGTACAGTTTAAAAAAACGTACTTAGAATATAAAACATATATTAAAACATGTATAACTTACAAATATGAAATAAAAATATATACCTTGAAATAATTGCAAACAAATAAACATAATATTTAAAAATAAAATCATTATTTACACTCAAACCAAAAAAATATTAATAAAACTAATTACATCAAATTATAGATATTACAAAACATAAAACACATACAATAACAACATAAAAAACGAATTAACAAACAATCAAAAAATAAGTAGACCTTTTCTATTAAACTAACTTTTAAAGTGAAAATAAAAAAATATATTAAACAAATGGAAAAAACGAATTACAAAATAGACTTGGAAAGGTCAAATTCACAACTAGAAAAGTGTTGAACTTTGGAGGGTTCAGGGTTGCTATGTAAGGACAAGTAGGGAAAGTGTTGGAATTTGGAGGGGCTAGATTTACTATCCCCACATCAAAATGGACAAAAATAGAGAAAGAGTTGGACTAAGGAGGAGTTAGATTTATTGTTCCCTCTCCAGTCAAAGTAAATGTAGGGGAATAGTTGGGCTTTGGAGGGATTAGATTTACTGTTCCCACTCTAACAAAAGCAATAGTAGGAAATGTGTTGGCCTTTGGAGTGGTCAGATTTAATGTTCCTACTCCAATCTAAGCATATGTAGGAGAAGTGTTAGATTTTGTGGGGTCAGATTTACTACTCCCAGTCCAATGTAAGCAAAAAATAAGGAAAGTGTTTGACTTTGGAGGGGTCAGATTGACTATTCCCACTCCACTGTAAGTGACACTAGGGAAAGTGTTGGACGTTATAGGTGCTACATTTCCTATTACTATTTTAATTCAAGCAACAGCGGGGAAAGTGATGGGCTTTGGAAGGGTAAAGTTTACTATCCCCACTCTAACATAAGCGAAAGTAGAGAAAAGTTGGACTTTGGCATGGTCAGACATACTATTCCTACTCCAATCCAAGCAAAAGAAGGGAATTGTTGGACTTTGAGGGGCTAGATTCACTATTCTTGTTCCAAAGTTATCAAAAATAAGGAAAGTGTCGAACTTTGGAGGGGTTAAATTTGCTATTCCCACTCCAATCAAGCACTAGTAGGGAAAGTGCTGGACTTTGAAGGGGTCAGATTTACTATTTCCACTTCTACATTTTTTAAATAAAACATTTAAATACTGACCAACATAAACATTAAAACATATTTAAAAGAATAGATGTATTTATTAAATATAAACAAAATAAAATACAATTTAAAAAACTACAAATTGTATGTTACAAATAAAAGAATAAAATCTTAAAAAACGAATAAAATAATTTACATCAAACAATTCCCTCCCTGCTACCCTGAAAAAAGAATACCAGCATATAAAATTAATAGAAAAAATTTAATTTATAAAAATGAAACATTAATATTGAATGAATTACCGAATACAAAATATAAACAATATCAAATTAACACAGTTTAATAATTAAATAAACTGCTCAACCAAGTACAATTAGTTACAAATCATCAAATAATTAAAACAACAATTATTTAATTAATTATTTTACAGTATTAATTCTCAATTAAAAAATCTAATTACATAAAAAGGTAATTATACATTAAAAAACGAATTTACATTGAAAAAATCATTCCACCCAAATCCCTTAAAAAAAGGTCTATTTGGTACTAAATTAACAATTTCTAATTAAAGTTAAAAACAAATCATATAAAAACCTACACAATATACTAAAACAAATTTAACACTAATATTATTATATTACTGATGATGTATAATATTAAAATAACTAATATTAATCAAACTAACAATGAAATGATACTTTATACAATTTTTCAAATAGAATAATATTTACAAGTATATTTAAAAAAACAATTATTTAAGATCTAAAAAACTATATTCTTGCCTTCTGTATTTTGTGCAATTATATTTTTGACATCACAATTTTTTTGACACAATATTTGTAAGGATATTTTTTCAATGCGTTATCATCTCGGAATATCTTCAGGATAGCTTGGGAGAACAAGGAGGTAATTTCAGAAATCACAGCCCACCTCAATCTAGGGTGGCTGAAGACAGGAAATAACTTTTGGAATAAAGGACTTACCATCCCCTTCTGTTATAGAGGCAGGCTTACTTTGAAGACTAACCCTGCAAGACCCTATGGACTATATGAAAGAAGTTGCCATCACATATAGTCTGGCAAAGAAATCACAACCCACTCAATGCAGAGGTGGCTGCAGACAGAAAATAGCTTTTGAAATTAAGGATTTACAATACCCCTTCTGCCATAGAGGCAGACATCGCCTGAAGAATAACCCTGGTAGATCCTCTGGACCATATGAAGGAAGTTCCCATCACATTTAGTCTAGCAAAGAAGATACAATGCAGCATACAAGGGTGAGTCTGAAATAGAAGCAAACACTGCTAAAGGCTTATCATATAAGGCAATTTGATTAGTGACCCAAACCATTTTCCATTTTGGAAGAATCTTTGCAATGTATCTGTCTGTTTTCAGAAGTATGCATAATGTCAAGATTCACCAGCCCCGGTTTGCCTGCTCCCTCACAATCCAGCTCTATCTCCCTCCTCACCTTGCATTGTCTTATGGCAGCTCTTGCACCAATTCATTAGGCTCATCAGGTGCAGGCTAACTGGTGTAAACAGTGCTGTGCCCGGCCTCAGTGTGATCTGTCCACCGTGCTCAATGGGGAATAAAGCTCTTTAGTCCTTGTCCCATAGTGATTGGGAATGGCCAAGGGAGTGCTAGATCTCGCGAAATTGCATGTAGGTTGCAGTTTCTTACAACCATCTTGGTTGGGACTTAGATATTTAAAGGAGCCCCACCCTGTGACGGTTGCTTGTTATCAAGTAGCCACTTCAGAGCAACACTGGGCTATTGTGCTGTGGTACGACATCCACCCCTGGATCATGGATGGGAGCAGAGGGATCTTCCTGTAATGACAGAGCCATAGAATCAAGAGATTACAGAGCTAAAGAAAAGTGAGATACCTTTTGTATTAGAGAATGAGAAATTTGAATCACAGGAAGGTAAGAGACCTTTTCGGGTTTCATGCTGACACTGATCGCTTGCCCGATGAGAATTCTTATTTTTACTAAGAAAGATAATTCATTGGGTTTAATGATCCCAGTTAAACTTGAGACTCTTTGTATTTTTCCCTGAAGAGTCATTTGGGTAAGCACCCACTTTTGGATCTGAGAAAAGACTTTGGGCCCTACAGAGCATCAAAGGTCTGATTTAAGTCTTCAAGAGAAAGACTTGGTCACATTCCAACACTCAAAATAACTAAGGTGGTGTACTGGTGGAAAAGATTGTGAGAGATTGCTTAGAACTCAGGAATAACTATAAATGGGATTGAATATGATGTTAATTGTATTTAGTAACTAATGTATTGTCTTTACAGGAGGCACACAACCCACCAGATTGTATACTATATCCTATTTTCCACCCAGGGAGCGCAGTGTGTGACACCATTTTTTCTGCATTACTCCTTTGAAGACGGCACAAACAGATAGGAGTGTATTAACATATACATATTCAGAGTTTAGCAGTAGAGAGTCTTGAAAGTCCTTCTTGAGTGACAGGATTCACCTTCTCTTCAACAGAACCTATTTACGGGCGACAAACTGTTATGGTAGTGGATCTTCCAACAGTTGCATCAAGGTGCAGGCGGTGAAGGCGACTTTCAGCTCCTGCTTTAGTATTCTGAGCCTTGACACATAATATGCCAAATTATACTTCACTTGTGATATGTAGGTGCATTTCTATTACTTTGGCTTTACTCCAGATCCAATATTGCTTGGACTGAAGTTAGAATAGTAAATCTGTCTGACTGATGTTATAGCAATGTAAAGCAAGTTAAAACAAGGACATCCAAAAACTGGATAAAACTCAAATTTTCTTCTGGATTCTGTTATTAGAAGAAAGATATTTTGGTTTCCTATAACAACATATTTGGCTAATGCAATTTTGTTTTTGGCTCAGAAATACATTTGTATTGAAGTAATGAACAATCCTCCTTAAAAATCCATAATTGAATATTTGTATAATATTAATTTACTTTATTTTCTGTACCATTGTGCCCTGATTTGTGGCATATTTTTGATTAGTTATTTTTTACCAATGCCAAAAATATTGCATGTGAAATATTAGCTATAATCTTAGTTAATATTATAACACTAACATCCTTATTTCAATTTTTTTCCCCTCTTCATCTCTATATTGAAAAATTATACATTCCTATTGTTTGCAAACATTTGAATCTGTATCACATTATTTCAAGATTATCTCAGTTGTCCACAGGTTGAATAGAGAATATCTAATCTGGCTTTGTCTCTATGCCTCTCCCACATAGGCTGTCTTCTTTTGGTCAGATTCCTCCCATTCCCTCAACATATTGACAGGGTAAAACTAGGTAAGTTATTTCTTATTAAGTTCAGCTGTTTTGTTTGAATCCAGTTCTAGGGCCTGAAGAACTTGATAAAGATCATGCCAATCTGGCCAACATTTTATGTTCTGATGGTGGATGAAAAAGGAATACTTGGCCTCCTGGTTGGAAGGTACAAAGCTGAGTCCTGTAGTTACGATACGTTACTTTGTTGTCTCTGACTTGATTGTCCTGTGCCATCTATCTGTAGTTCTGTTCCCTGTCTCTTAGAAAGTGTAAATGCTCTACTATTAGTACTGCTTCAGCCTCTTCTTTCTCGCGCTCTTATAATGCAATGTCCAATATTGTCCTAGGTTGACACACAAATAACAATTCAAATTGACTAAAACCTGTAGCAGATTGCGGGGTGCTCTCGATGATAAACAGCATAAAAACGTTTTTTTACCACAATCCTTAAAATGTGGTCCAAAGGCTTGTTTTAACATTTTTTTTATAGTTTGATTATACTGCTCTATCAGTCCATCACTTTGAGCATGAGTGACTGAGTTCTCAATCGTGGTTATCTGCTAGGCCTGACCTATTTGTTTAAGTAACTGGGCCATGTAATTGACTACTTGGTCTGAAATTATCTCCACTGCAAAGAAAGTCATTAACAAATCACATTTATGAGCTGCTGTTTTCCCCCTCAGCGGGAGAGATTAAGGATAGCAAGTTGCATAGTCAACAATGACTAATATGTGTTGATAGCCTTAACCTCATTGTTGTAATGGGACCTATTAGATCCACTTCAGTCCTATGGAATGGTACCACAATCAATCAATCAATCAATCAGGCATTTATAAAGCGTGGCAGATAATCTGTGAGGGTCTTGAGGTGCTGGAGTTGGTAACTGCTTTGTGGTGATCTATTAATTCGAACAGCCAGGTCTTGAGTCCTTTCCTGGATTCCCAGAACAAAGAGGCGGCCCTGAAGTGCAGGGGAAGGTTGTTCCAAGTAATAACCACCAGGTGTGAGAAGAAGCATCCGCCACTGTTGCTTTCGCGGTTCTGGGGCGTGTCTGTAAGAGGAAGAGGAAGGTGGATTGTAGGTGTATGGTCAGTTGGTGGAAGGACATGTGTTTCTTGATGTATGCTGGGCCTTCGTTGTGCATGGCTTTGTACACATAGGTCAACATCTTAAAGTGGCATCTCTTCTGGATTGGGAGCCAATGTAGCTTCTTTAGGTGTGGGGTGATGTGGGTCCATCTGGAGAGGTCGAGGATGAGTCTTGCAAATTAGTTTTGTATTGTCTGTAGTCTCTTTAGGAGGCATGCAGTGATTCTTATGTACAGTTCCTGTAGCCCAGCCTGCTGGTGATGAGGGCCTGCGTGACGGTCCTTCTGGTGTTGACTGGGAGCCACCTGAAGAGTTTGCATACATGCATATGATCTTGAAGCAGGTGGATGAGTCTAGTTCTTCATAGATAGATTGCTGTCCAAGATGATGCCAAAGTTGCGAGCGTGGTCTGTCAGTGCGTGGGTAGGGCCAAGCTCAGCAGGCCACCATGCGTCGCTCCATGGCGAGGTGTTGTACCCAAAGATGAGCACTTCCATCTTGTCCGTGTTGAGCTTTAGACAGTTGTCCTTCATCCAGTCGGCGATGTTCATCATGCATCCGTGGAAGTTGGCTCTGGTGGTGGAGGGGTCTTCTGACAGCAAGAGGATGAGCTGGGTGTTGTCGGCATTGGAGATTATGTTGAGTCAGTGCGATCTGATGATCTTGGACAGGGGGGTATTGTACATGTGTGGAAGAGGGTGTGGCTGAGAGACCATCCTTGCACTCTGCAGATGATCTTCTTGGGTTCTGAGGTGAACCGAGGAAGACAGATTCTCTGTGTTCTTCCAGTGAGGTATGAGGTGATCCATTTGAGGGCATCTCCCTGGATTCTGATGTGGTGAAGTCTGTCGATCAAGGTGTGTTGGGAGACTGGGTCGAAGGTGGTTGACAGGTCCACTGAGGCTGAGTGCTGCCATTACGCCGCGATCCAGTAGGGCCCAGATGTCGTCAGATGCTGCAATCAGGGCTTTCTCTATGCTGTGGTTTGCTCAGAGTCTGGATTGAGAGGGGTCCAGAAGGTTGTTGAGTTCCAGGAGTGTGGTGAGTTGCTGGTTGATTGCTTTCTTGAGAATATTCGCTGGAAAGGGGAGCAGGGAGATGGGCCAGAAGTTCTTTGTTTCTGCTGGGTCGGCGGATGGTTTCTTCAGGAGAGGACTCACTTCAACATGTTTCCTGTCCTCAGGGAAGGAGGCCAAGGTGATGGAGGTTTTATGGACTTTCTTGAGCTTGTCGCCAGTCATCTTGCTCCCGAGTTTGAAGATGTGATGGGGAACAGGGGTCCATGGGTACACCCGAGTGCACGGAGTTCATGATGGAGATTGTGGCTTGAGTATGAAAGGGTCCCAATGGGTGTTCCAAAGGTTTTTGTTCGTTGGTGTAAGCAGGCTGATGCTGTCAGGGACAGGGGGATGGGGGTTGAAGTTTTCATAGAAGACTGCGATCTTGTCATGGACGAGGTCTGCCAGGGTGTCACACAGCTCTTGGGAGGGGGTGATGACGTTCTTGGCGGCTGTGGGGTTGAAGAACACCTTCACAATGGCAGAGCGCTCCTTGCTGTGGTTTGTGCGGGCTTCTATGTGGTTGCTAGGGCATTTTTCTATGTTTCTTTCAGGAGGCGGTGGTACTGGTTGAGTGCCGTCTTGTAGGTGGTTTAGGGTCAGATGTACAACCATTTTTACTGGTCGGAAACCTATTTTGTGAGTCGGTAACCTATTACCGAATAGGGTTTGTGAGTCACTATTAGGAAGGGGCGTACCAAAAGTGTTCCTTCCTAATAGCGAGCCGCAGGGGAATGTACAATTGTTTTGCGACCGCATTTACGATCGCAATACAATCACAGTTTACTACCTACTTCAAGTAGGTGGTTAGCCAGTCGCAAATGGGAAGGGATCCCCAAGGGACCCCTTTCCCTTTGTGAATGTATGCGAAAATATTTCTTTAGAGCATGCAGTGGTCCCAGGGCCTTAAAAAATGACAAGTAAGCTTTTCATTTTTTTCTTTTAAACCTCCCCGTTTTCTTTTAAGGAAAGCAGGCTGCATTTGAAAAAAAGTTGCTTTATTTAAAAAGCAAACACAGACATGGTGGTCTGCTGTCCCCAGCAGGCCATCCTCCTTGTGATAGTAGCCCATTCCCAATGGGTCGCAAATTGAGACACATTAGTACATCCCATTTTGTGAGTCGCAAAAAAACGCAATTTGCGACTCGCAAAACGGAATGGTCGTACATCTGGCCTTTAGTCTCCTGTCTCTTTGCTGGTGCGCTATTTTATTTCTAGGTGCCGGCAGTTGACTTTGGCGGCTTTCAGCTCTGCGGTGAACCAGCTGGCTCTTCTAGCAGGTCCTTTAGATTTGGCTGGCTTGGCGGGGGCAACTGTGTCAGTGCATTTTGTGATCCACTGGGAGAAATTCTTCGCTGCCTGTTCTGGGTTGGATGTTGTGTCTGGGAGGTGGGCGTTGAGAGTGTTGTTTCACTGGTTTTGTGATATCTTTTTCCAGTTTCTGCTTGTGGAGCTGCGGGGCATGGTGCCAGTGTTGGTAGGTCCTGAGATGGTGAAGTGGACGCTGTAGTGATTGGTCCAGGTGACCTGTGATACGTGGTTATACTTGACTTTGCTGCTGGACGTGAAGATGGGGTTGAGCGTGTGTCCTGCAATGTGGATAAGGTCTGTGACAAGTTGCTTGAGGCCGATGTTCCTCATGCTTTCCAGGAGGTCGGTAGTCTTGGTGTCGCTGTGGTCATCGAGGTGGAAGTTGAGATCCCCTAGGAAGATGTAGTGTTCGAAGTGGATGGCAATCGGGGTGATGAGGTCCGGGATGGCATTTCAGAAGCTGGGGCGTCATCCTGATGGTCTGTATGCGAGGGTGCCTCTGGTGGTGCTTTTTCCATCTGTGTGAAGTTGGAAGTTGGAAGTTGGAAGTTGAGGTGCTGCTTTATCAGGGTTGAGTTGTCTGAGGAGGAAGTGCAGCTGGTGGTGTCCATGTAGATGTGTTTGTTTGTCCCAGTGTGTAATCTTGTAGTCTTCAGGGGTGGCGATGGTGATGTCCGGCACCAAGGCAGGGTTCAGCCAGGTCTCTGAGAGGAAGATGACGTTCAGAGTGAGTGGTGAGATTGTGTTCCAGATCTCCATGGTGTGTTTGCAGAGCGATCGAGTTTTGAGTAGAATGCACTGGAGTAGTGTCTTGGCAGTCTTGGTAGTTGCTGTGGACGCAGTCATGTTTGCGGAGTCTTCAACGTTGTTGGCTGCTTTAGTGTTGCAGGGGAAGCAGCAGTGCTTGCAGAAGAACGATCCTCTGATGGTGCGAGGAGATGTGCGTCAGCAGTTGTTGTTGTGGATGCAGGAGAGGCAGTGGAAAACAGAAGGATTACAGAGAAAGGCAAAACAAACAGTAATAAATACAGACAATGAGGAAACAAACAGATGAGCGGCTGTGGAAGCCGAATTAGACAAAATTCACAAAGTTTTAAACAAAGGAGCCTATACATACAATGTTAGGCTGTGCAGAAGGAAAACTACAATGAAATGATGGGTACAAAGTTAGTAGGCTAAGATAGAATCTAGCACTAAAGCAGCTATGCAGAGAGTGCCGATAGCTGTGTCACAGTAAAATAAGCAATAAAGAAAACAGGCGGCAGGAGGCAGCGACACGCAGCAGAGCGGGAGCTGGCATGAGGACCCAATAGCTGGTAATGGACGTAAAGAGGGCTTGGGGACATATCCCATAATCGTTTTCTGACCCACTAATCACTGTTTACAAAACTGGACCATTTCGAAATAAACCCCAGGCCAAAAGAAGCACAGCAAAGTTACTTATTACATCTTTCCTGTCCCTTGATGTCCCCAATTATGTGTGTGTGGGCTAACTGCAGTACCTTATTTTTGTAACTTTGGGGTATTATTAAGTGGGTTATTGTCTCCTACTATTTGATAGATTAATCCTTTCTTTCTTACAAACAAGGAACTGCTGAATTCCTCAAAAATGATTCTTCTTCTGTTGCCTGAGACGTGGAATGCGATAAAGTAACTATTAACCTTGCTTTGTGTTACTTGATTCTCTAAGTTTTAGTCTACAGAGTTTTAAGTGCCAGTGGTGACCCATACAGACTTTACTCTTCGTTTTTCAGCTGGTTGAACCCCCTGAATCTTGTAATGGCACACCAAAGATGTGGGTCACATTTATTCTGCAAAGAGTGCCTATTTTCACCACTTTCCTTCCTTGTCTAGTTCTGTAAATATGCCTTTCAAATTAGGAATATCAGTTCCCAGAACCACGGGTTGTTGAAGATGTGCCAGAATGGCTACTAATAAATGTCCTGCTACTGTGAATTTAACCTTTGTGGTAGAGTACAATTTAGAATACTCATGAATAAAAATAATGAAAATTTACTCTTTCTTCTCTCCCAGCTGCCATAGCTGTATGACCACTAAGGCCTGAACACATGGTCTCTCTACCAAGGACTTAATAGAAAGACCAATCACACTTATATCACACTTATATCACATATATGGGGATGTCTTCTCGAAGTCTCTTCTTCTTAGTAAGCTTTTCCCATACAGACATCCATGGGCTCTGGGACTGTCTTATGGGAACAGAATCGTGCAATATGCCCTCATTCCCTGCAATCAAAACAATGAGGACCACACTAACAGCAGTTTCTCCTCCTGTAGGTCTTTCCCGTCCCTTATCACCTCTGACAACAATTCTTTCTCCACTTCTATTTGGAATTCATCTATGCTACCTTCAATTCTGATTCCTCAAATATCAAACATCCATCAGTTTAGCTTGGATGCACAATCCTGTGGTTGGAAGTGGTACTCCGACATGAAGCTCCACCTGGTTTAGGTGTACTTGATCTCTGATAAGCATCTGCTATTTTAACCACATTCTTTTTCTGCAAGATTGGGGGACTGTTTGACCCACCTTTGCATATTGTCTGGGAATGCTTCTGTTCATTTTTCAATCATAATTTGATTCTGTATCTTTTCCACTCTACTATCAGGGGGCATATATTCTCTTCCCAGTCAAATCTCTCAGATGGAAAAACAACTGGCTAGGGGTTTCATCATTTTTTAGGCAAACTAACCAGAACCACTGATATTAGCTTTCCTAATCATATCAGGGTCGCTCTATGACAGACCTTTTGACGTAAAGACATAAGCCCTGACACCATTTTAAGTAGGCCGCGACTCCATGTTCTGCATTCCAGCAGAACCTTCAACATATCTGCCTTTGCCACAGATGTGGTCTGTCCTTATCTTTCCAAGAACTGTAAAAGTGTCAAGTTATTTAGATATAGACATCAACAAAACACCTGAAGTGACATCAGTCTGAAACAAGTGCCTTGTTTTCTCAATTTCAAGATCAAACAAAGGTCAATAGTCAAAATAGTGTAGTCTGAATAGTTGTACCTTTACCATATATGTTTAAAGGAATACGTCTTAGACTAGCATCTTGATGCTTATTGGTTAAATCAAACATTCCTAAGGGGACATTGCAAATTCCATCTCAGATAAGATACACTGTAAAAGGACTGCCACATGACCACCTGTTAGGAGAGGTCCTTCACTCCAGATTATCGCGAGGAAGATACTTCCAGACCAGAAGACAATCCTGCCTGCCAGAGATGCAGCAGCCACATTGGAATTTCTACTGAAAGCTGATACTGAATCCGAGCCTGGGAGGAGCTGATGCTGAATGCATGTTTGCTTTTAGGAGGGAACATGGCCTTCTTGACTCCTGATAATGAAAGCAATCTGCTACAAACAAGGTATTCAGTGTGCTCATCCTCCCTAAGAAACTCTAGCTGCAAGTCTCCTAACATAGCGCATTGCAGTAGGTTCTGAGTGCTAGGTGTTTTAGATGACATTTTAACCATGGTACAAATGTTCATTTAATTCTCGTTGTTCGCAACATGCATCTGTGCTGTTATAATCATATTCTGTGTGGTTATTTTAGATGTGTTGAGAAACATGGCGCACCTATTGAAACAAATGCACTTTTAAATTAAAGTGTCTTTTTCTTAGTGCATATTACGTGTGTAATTGAAGAGAACAAAAAAGGTTTGTTTCTGATAGCCACAGCGTCCCTGGATCCCTGTTTAGGGATTGTTCGTAACCCAAAAGCATTGACACCATTTCAACTATGCTTGGGGTGGAATTCTCTGGGGCTTTAAAAACCTGTCTTTCACAATCAAGAGTTGGTGCATTGAACTAAGTTCACTTGTGTCACTTGTGGGTGGGAATGCAAACCTTGTAGAGCTGAGCGTGTGACTCACTTTACGCAACACACGTATTCTCTTCATACCCAGCTATGCCATCCAGGTTAGTTGCTTGATAAGCAGTTTGCATTTCCCCTGTCAATAGTTATTTTTTGGCCATGGCACATTCCTTGCCACGTGCTCAAAAGTAACAAAGAAAATAGTGGGTGTCCTCCCTTGCTACACGCTTCTATGATACCGATGATGTGACCTTTTTGATAAACCTGTGAGGCATCAATCTCATCGGTCATTTGCAAAAATGCAGTCTTTTGTTTCTCCCTCGTCACAATCTCTTTAGCGCCTTGTACCTGTTTAGTCTGTCGATCGGCCTGTGCCTGCTGTTGATCTATGTGATGATCAAAACAAATTGTTGCTGTCTTTCCGTTTCTGTAACAAGGACTCCATTGTGTTGGACTTGAGGGGAACATCTCACTTTTGACACCACCTGTATGAACTTCTTATCCACACCTGGGATCCGTGTTCTACTTATTTTTATTCTTATAGTCTTGTAAGGTAATTTTACTTCATATTCCCATCTAGTAAGAGTATCTAACTCCTTGTTTCCAGTCACAACTCTTCTGTTAGACCCGTCATCCTTAGGGCCGTCTTCTCCCAAACATTTTGCCTGCTTACCTCCTGTTTTTGCTGACCAGTGCTAAAGTGCATGTACTTCTCCCCTAACCACGGTAACATTGGTGAGTACCCAATTGGCATATTTAGTTTACTTGTAAGTCCCTTGTAAAGCGGTATACCATATACCCAGGGCCCGTAAATTAAATGCTACTAGTGGGCCTCCAGCACTGATTGTGCCTCACACACAAGTAGCTTTTCAATCCTGTCTCAGGCCTGACATTGCAGGGCCAGTGTGTGCAGTTTAGACTTGGCAATTAAAACTACTTGCCAAGCCTTAAACTCCCCTTTTATTTCACACAAGTCACCCCTAAGCTAGGCTCTGGGTAGTCCATAGGACAGGGTGCTGTGTAAGTAAAAGCCAGGACATGCACTTTTTAATTTTCCATTTCCTGGCAGTGAAAATACGTAAAATTTGTTTTTTACGACTGTGAGGGCCACTCCCCAAATATGTTAACATTGGGAATCCATTAATACACTTTTGAGCTGTAATTTGCTGATTGGAAAGGAGTAGCTGTATCATGTTTTATACCTTTGGAATGGTAATGATAAATCCTCTTTACTGGTAAAGCTGGATTTAACATTGCTGTTTCAGAAATGCCACTTTTAGAAAGTGGACATTTCTCTGCTCCTACAGCTCAGTGTGCCTGCAGACTGTCTCCGATACACGTCTGGGGTGGGTGACAGCTTCACTTTGTGCATTTCCTCTAGACAGCCACAAACACAGGAACTATCAGTGTGTCTGAGCACTCATCTGCATTCTGATGGCCCTTCCTGGGCAGGAAGGGATTTAGGAGCTGACACTTGCAATTGAATAGGTAGTGTCCTGTCACCACACAAAAGGCTGATTATCCCTTACTGATAGTCTGGATCGAGGGCTGGGAAGAAAGGACCTTTGTGTACTTCAAAGACCCTTCTTTGAAGTCACCCCTACTTCAAAGGCACAACTGGGTATAAGTACTGGTTCTCTGACCCCACCTAGACAGTACACTAGTGGGCCTGTGAAGAACTCTACCAGGAAGGACTGCTGTGCTGCTACAAGGACTGCCAATCTGTTGGACTGCTGCTCTGGAAGAACTGCTTTTCTGTTCTGATGTGCTGCCTGTTCCCAGCTGCTTGCTACCCTCTGACCTGCTGAGGAAAGGACTGGACCCATCTTACTTGAACCCATAGTGACTCCAAGGGCTTACTGGCTTGACTCCTGTTCTGAAGTCTCAGAGCCATCAAAGACTTTTTACAACCCTGCAGCAGCACCTGGACTCTGCCATCTGTGAGTCCTGCCTTGCCAAGTGGTGCCAACCCACTCCTAGGCACATGGAAGTGACTTTTCTGTGCTTATCCAGCAGAATCCACCCACAGACGACTTTGCGATGATCGGAACTGGAGCATCCCCCTTCGACACCAACGCAGTTGCTGTTCGACGACATCGCTTTGACGGACTGCGCGGCTGGACGACGACAGACTGCATGGCTTGATGACAACGCATTGTCTTTATCGCCAAGGGGTTCGTCGAGGAAGTCTCGCTGGCTATGCGGATCTGAACCGATGCATCACCTCCACCCATAGGATAGATGACAATGAATTATTTCCTCTGCTCCTCGCATCAGATCTTTGAATTTGACACTTCTTCCATCCAAGGTACTTTTTCAGCTGGACCTGTGTGAGTCCTGTAGCCGGCCTACGCTCCATCATGGTCAGCCTGAAATTTGGATATACCCCGGTCTAGCGTGACCAGATGTCCCCGGTTGGCTCTTTAGGAATTTAAGCACTATATTTTCATTTAATCTTTAAAAAGCCATAACTCAGGTTTCACTAATTTGATTTTTGTTGTTTTGGATTTGTTTTACTCATGAATATATTATCTATTTTTCTAACCCTGTGTGGAGTATTTTTGTGGTGTTTTCATTGTGTTACTGTGTATGTTACAAAATAATTTACACATTGCCTCTTTAGATAAGCCTCACTGCTCTGTGCCAAGCTACCAGAGGGTGAGCACAGTTTATGACTAAGTGTGTATTTAGCTTACCCTGACTAGAGTTGTGGTCCCTGCTTGGACAGGGTACATACCTCTGCCAACTAGAGACCCTATTTTTAACACCTTCCAAATAATATTCACAGAAATTAGTTATTAGATTCTTGAACCTGTTCAGAGATTACCTGCAACAAAACCATAAAGATGCAGGTCCTACATCCTATGCTGCATTCTCCCTTTTGATTTTGCGTAACCTCCTCTGAATTTCACTCCCTGTTAGCCCACTTGCTTGCAACAAAACACCAGGGATTGAGGTCCTCCCTCCTGGAGTGCTGTCTCCAACTGACTGTGGGGAATCCTATATTCATAGGAACTACTCACTAATGCCGCTCCTCCTTATTTCTTGTCTTGCATTTTATTGGGCAAAAGATCCCTGGGTGGGGAACCTATTGGTAAGTGGTTTTTGCACTGGGGCGTTTGATTTTTGATTCTGCCCTGTTTCCCCTGCTTCACTCTCTAATGTTCTTTAGCAGTTCCTCCTTTTCTCACGGTGAATTTCTGCAAGTCAGAGAGCAGTCCCAGGACTTCTGTTCCTGTCCCATTCCAGCTGGGCTCTAGGTTCCATCTGTGGCAGCTGGCATGACGGAAAGTTGCTCCTCAGCCCCACCTGCAATCAGATGCCACAGCATTGCAACTACCAGATGCCAATGCCACAGGTAGCCAGATCGACTCAGCCCACCTCTACAAGTCTGCAGGGGCCTACATTATGCCCATGCACATTAACCCTCTATACTGTTTCATGATGAATGAAGCCTGTGACCAGACACACACAGGTCTCTTAAGCAAGTGCACTGATCACCAGTTATCTTATTGCTACTACACCGGCGACATTTCTTGGATCTTTGCAACAGGCGTCTTATCCTGATAAGTTATCTGTTTGTTACCAATTAAATCATCCAGACCAGATATTCTATCACAGTTGTCCTTGTTGACAATTTCTTTGGATGGTCCAGTTAAAAAAAAATGTGTATGTGTATATTCACTGAAAAAAACAAAGGCTAAAGGGACATTATAGTTAGGAAATTAAATTTTAAAAACCTTAGAAATTGAGTGAAGAAAACAAAATTAGAGACGTTATAGTTAGGGTCAGGTTTCACTCGTACAAAACCAGAGAAATTCAGCTGTTTTATTTAGTGAGCTAACTATAACTCCTCCCCCTGCACTGCACTGCTTATGACCTCACATATTACACCACTCATGACATGGTCAGTGACATCACTCATGACATCGTTGATGACATCTCAAATGGCATCACTGATGACATCATCCGGTGACTGTGAGTGTTTTTAAAAAGTTTGAGTATTAAATTATATATCAAGGTGTATTGTGAATCAGTGGGTGTGTGACTAATTGTATAAGTGAGTGATTAGATGTCTCAGTGAATGTATGGGTGAGTGACTGGTTGTGTGAATGTGTGTGTCTGTTTGTCAGTTGGTGTCTAAGTGACTGTGTGGGTGAGTGAGTGGGTACATGAGTTTCTGTATGAGTGAGTGATTGGTTCCCTGAGTACCTCTATGGGTGTCTTGAGTTGTGTCTGTGTGGGGGGGTGATGAGTGAGTGGGTGAGTCAGTGGCTGTAAGGGTTAGTGAGTACGTGTGTGTGGGGCTGTAAGGGTGATTGAGTGTGTGTATGGCTGTGTCGATGAGTGAGTTCATGTGTCAGTGGTATTTGGGTGAGTAACTGGGTATATCAAAGGCAGTATAGGTGAATGATGGGGTATATGAGTGACTGTATGGGTGAGTGAGTGAATGTAAGAGTGGCTGTATGGATGAGTGTATGCTTGTGTCAGTGACTGTATGGGTGAGTGGGTACATGCTAGTATTTGTATGAGTAAGTGAGTGAGTGTGTGTGTAACTGTATTGGTGAGTATGCGGCTGTGTGATTGATTGTATGAGTGAGTGTGTAGGTATGTGAGTAGCTGTATGGGTGACTGACTCAGTGTGAGACTGGCTGAATGGATGTATAAGTGGATAAGTCAGTGGCTGTATTAGTGAGTGAGTGGGTGTAAGAGTGGCTGTATGGGTGAGTGAGTGGATTTGTGTGTTGATCTATGAATCAATAAGCGGCTGTCCAAGTACTGGTATGTGTGTGAAAATGGGTTTGAGAATGGTAGTGTGGTAGTTGGAGTGGGTGTATGAAAGGTTACATGGGGGAATGAGTGGGTGCGTCAGAGATTTTGTGGATGATGTCATCAGTGATGTCATCATTTGAGATGTCATCTGCAATGTCATGAGTGATGTCACTGACCATGTCATGAGTGATGTAATATGTGAAGTCATAAGCAGTGCATTGCGGGGGCGCGAGTCATAGTTAGCTCACTAACTATAACGGTTGAATTTCTCTGGTTTTGTACGAGTGACACCTGAGCCTAACTATAACGTCTATGTAACCTTTGGTTTTTCTGTGAATTTCTAAGGTTTTTTCATGATTCCATTTCCTAACTATAACGTCCCTGCAACCTTTGTTTTTTTCAGTGAATTTCCAAGTTTTTTTACATGCTAATTTCAAACTATAATGTTCGAGTAACCTTTGTTTATCTCAGTGAATTTCTATATTTTTTTTTTTAATTAGTAGTTGCGTTTTCAGAGTGGTGGAGAAAGGAGGCTGGACCTCCGACCACCTCTCAGGAATCTCACTGTTTAGGACTTACAATAGGTACCAGGAGGGCTTCTTGGCCCCAAGGTCCCTCAGGAATAAAGTGGACTTCATCGCCCAAACAGTAGTGCACCATGAGCCGCGCTTGCAGAGTGGTGAAGAAAGGGTGTGTGGCCTCCAAAGACCTCTTAGCAATCCTGCTGTGTAGGACTTACTGGAGGTAACAGGAGGGGTAGTTGGCCCCCAAGGACGTCCTTCGGGACCAACTACCCCTCCTGTTGCCTCCACTAAGTCCCACACAGGAAGATTGCCGAGAGGTTGTTGGAGGCTGTGCCCCGTTTCTCCATCACTCTGCAAATGTGCCTCTTGGCACACTTCCAGTAGGGGGAAGAAATCCCCTTGGCTCCAGAGGGTCCTTGGGGGGCAACTACCCCTACTGTTAACTTCAGTAAGTCCCACACAGTGGGTTTGCTAAAAGGTGTTCGGTGACCATGCCCCCTTTCTCAACCACTCTGTAAACGTGCCTCCAGGCGCACTACTAGTTGGGGGATGAATTCCCCTTCGCTCTGGAGGGTCCTTGGGGGCCTACTACTCCTCTTGTCACCCCCAGTAAGACCTGTTGTATTCCTCTTAGGGTGTCCGTATATAGGTTTTCCTGTATCATGTTCTTATATAGGCACAATTCGCCCTGCCCTTATATAGGCATAAAATCCCAGTCCTTATTTAGGCATTAAACCGTGCACTCCAAATACAGGCATGGTCTCCGACATCCGTCCACCCTAACGTCACAACGAGTTCTTGAAGAACAGACCTTTAGGCTTTGGGAGTTTCCCTAGCACAGGACTATTGATTTCTTCAAGGACTCATCTATTATGCATGAACCGTTATACCTTAGGGGTTCATTCATGACGTCTTCCGCTGTCCGATTCACGTCAATGCTAACATTCTGAGGTACCTCTCAGGTATAAATATACCTTCCCTAGCCCCTGTAAATCAGAGGAGACCTCGACTTCAGAGGAGCCCGTTTCCCGGCCTGATGCACTGAGAAGACGCTGTCATCCCTGCATGCAGAGAGTCCAGCTTCCAGTGATCTGACTTCCCTCGCGGGGTGTTGGAGTTCGAGTCTGGCAAGAGATTCCCACCTCTCTCATTCTTAAGGTATGGAGCTGACTAGAAACCTAGAGGGACTCTTGGCATACTAGGCATACTACACTTAACATACTCTTAGTATACCATAGTAAGGAATACTTCACCTACTTCATACCTCTCCCTACACCTAGGTTAGGTTAGGTACATTGGGGTAGAACTAGCTCAGAAACGCATCGTATGAGAACTCGCATTTTTAGTCTATGTTATTTATGTAAATGAATATCTACTAAAAGATCATGCTAGCGCAGTATTATTTATTTCTACTGCTTACGCTGTACATTATTTATCTTGCATACTGTCTTGTGATCGTAACAGCACATATTACTTACACGAGAAACAAGACTGTTCAATAAATCTTTTATTGAAACGCCCATCTATTCTTTCTGTGTAACTTTGAGGAAAACTAAGTATGCACGAGTGAGCTGAGTGAAACGGTTATCTATTGTTTCCACGACTCTGGGACACGTTCTGATTCTAAAGGGAAACAAAGTTGTCATGTTTTGCGGCTGCCAGAAACTACTCCCTTCTTGTTTATCAAGGAGTTTCTAGTGGCCTCTGAGCTAGCTGGCACAAGTAATTAAGTTTAATATACTCGATAGGGACATACCGACCTCAGTCCTATGTCAAACCTATAGGGTATTGTTAGATTTGGGGGTCTCTAGTTGGCAGAGGTAGGTACCTTTGTCCAAATAGGGACCCTTGCGTCTAGTCAGGGAAAGTAGGTACACTCCCGAAATAACCCCTGCTCACCCTCTTGGTAGCTTAGCACGAGCAGACAGGCTTAGTTCAGAGGCAGGGTGTAAAGCATTTGTGAACACAGACAGTAATCAAGTGACAACACTACAAATGGACACCACACAGGTTATATATTTATAAAAATAGGTATACTTTATATAGATTTATCACAAGACCATAAACGACAAAAATAATCCACAATACTGTTAAGAATACTTAGTTCTGATCAAAAAGGCTTAATTCAAGGTTCTGTGCGAGTCGGTAGCCTCCTCCGGCTACGGCGATGTCGAGAACAAACAGAGTCTAACAAATCCAGCTGACCGCGTCGAGACGGGCCAACACAGCGTAGACAGACTCGGTCACAGTACCTTTTACTTGAAGCGGCAGGCACGGGCGTGCGAGCCGGATGGCTGTTCTGTCGCGGTCGCGATGCAAAAATGGAAGCGTTGCAGGACGCGTTGTCCCTCGATGCGGGGCAGGCAGCGGCTCGTTGACGTCGTCGAGACGGAGTCGGTGAGACCAGGGCCGTGCGTTGCAGGGCGAGACGGTGCTTTGATGCGGTGCTGGCAGGTTGCGGTGCGGCGACGGAGCCGGATTCAGGAGCTGGCGTCGATCAGTCCGGACAGCGGTGCGAGTCGGGCGGTGCGTCGCAAAGCGTGCGAGCAGTGCCCAACTCCGGTGCGGTCACAGGACTCGAACTCAGCAGCAGTGACCGTGTCGGTCGGACCAGTTCGATTCGGCGTAGCGAAGCGTTGCAGGACGCGTTGTCCCTCGATGCGGTGCAGGCAGCGGCTCGTTGACGGAGTCGGTGAGACCAGGGCCGTGCGTTGCAGGGCGAGACGGTGCTTCGATGCGGTGCTACAGGACACCAAGTCGGTCGTGAGAGTCGGTCACAGCTCCCTACCTCTGCAGCCACTAAAACAGAGTTTCCAGCAGCAATTCACAAAGGGGTGAAGTCCAATGGTCCTGGGACTTCGGTCAGTGGGCAAGCTCTCTTCCAAGCCCTTGGAGATCCTTCACAAGTTGATGAAAGTCACAGCAAAGCAAAAGTTCCTTTCTCCTTTCTTTGGCAGTCAGGCAAACCACTGCAGGCCAATCCCCCAAGCAGCACTTCAGGCTTAGGGATAGTCTCTCCTCAGTTTCTTCTTGGTTCCGCTCCTCAGCAAAGGTTTCTTCTTGTTCCCAAAAGTGATCTAATCTTCCTGGGGTCTGGGTGCCCCTCTTATACCCTGATTCTCTTTGTTCCCTGGAGGCAGAGAGGCCTCTGCCTAGTCCAAAACCAGTTCTGGTCAGTTCTGGAGCACTTTGTTTTTCTGACTCCTTCTTTCCTTTCAGAATGTGGGGCAGAGTACTCAGCCGCCCGGCAGGAGGTGGAGCCAGCATTGTGGAAGGCAGGCACAGCCCTATTCAGACCCAGGTGCAACTCCTCCCTCCACTCTGGATGCAGATCTTTCTATTCAGCCCTGCGCTGACTCACCCTGTCTCCTGTAGCCACCCCCAGCCCCTGTCACTCAATCTCCAGACAAGGAATACACAACCTAGCAGAGGCAGGCTTGGATAGTTAGGCAAGAAAATACCCACTTTCTAAAAGTGGTATTTTCAAACACAGAGGGCCGATTCCGATCTCGGCCGTAGGGCTCCGAATCGGATTCGGCTTTACCGGATCCGATTCGGAGCCCTGTTTCCCGACCGAACCGTACGCGGGTCCGGCCGAGCGAGTACGATGCGAAATCTCCGACCGACTCGTCCGGGCGTCCCGACCGCTCCGACCGACTCGCTCCCGGCTCGAACCGCTCCGACCGACTCGCTCGGACTCGACTCGCACCGCGCAATGGAGACGTTTCCCGGCCGGGTAAGTACGATGCGCGCCGCGAGCAGTCCGACCGAGCCGCGCACTCCGGCTCGTAAGAGCTGTCGGAGCCGTACTTTGGGGGTCCGTGTCGGACCTCCTGTACGCGTGAGCCGCGCGAGTCGCACACAGGGGGACCCATGGGTCCCCCTACCTGTGCGTGTCACGGCGCGAGTCGCCCGCCGCGCACCCGCTGTAGGGGCGCCCTTGTCCGACTCCGCACCCATTGAGGCAATGGGAGCCCGCGTACGCGTTAGTACGACCGGCTCCCATTGACTTCAATGGGAGTCCGACCGACTCGAGTCCGATAACATACGGACGCATCGTACTCGTTCGGTCGGACTGCACGGGTCCGATTCGGTCGGAAATCTCTCCGGGTCCGGCTCGGTCGGAGAAATTTCCGGCCCGAATCGGAATCGACCCCAGAATGTTAAAACCAACTTCACTAAAAGATGTATTTTATCATCCTGAGTTCAGGCATACTAAATTCGTTTTTCTACCATGTCCCCTGGGTCAGTTCTGACTATAAGGTGTAATAGTCAGTCTGCCCATTCTGGCCTATGGGGAGCAGGTAGCCTTGCAATAGTGAAAAACGAAAATGGCTGTAATTCACTATTAGGACATGCCACACACACCAGGGCATGTCCTACCTTATACTTACAATGCACCCTGCCCTAGGGCCTACTTTAGGGGTGACCAACATGCAGTAAAGGGAAGGTTTAGGGACTGGTAAGTGGGTGTACTCACCAAGTCGACATGGCAGCCCGAGGCTGCACACAGGCTCTGCGATGGCAGGCCTGAGACACATTTTACAAGCCGCTTCTGTGGGTGGCACAACCAGTGCTGCAAGCCCACCAGCGGCATTGGATTTACAAGCCCTGGGCACACTGAGTGCGCTGTACTAGGGACTGACAAGTAAACCAATCATCCAATCATGGAGTCACTAATACATGTATCAATTAACGATCGGGAGCACTTGCACTTTGGCACTGATTAGCAGCGGCAAAGTGCCCATGAGCATCTAGTCCAGCAAAAACATATCGGCAACAGTAGAGGCATTACGAAAAAATGGAAGGGAGACCCACGCCAAGGATGCCAGGTCTAACACGTGTCCCCTCCAGCTGAAATGTGGGGAGAACTATCCTACCCCTAGGGAGTTCTCATCGCTAAGGCAGAAAAATCTGGACAGACCATCAGCATTGGCGTGTTCTGTACCAGGGCGGTGTTCCACCGTAAAGTCCATCCCCTGTAGGGAAATGGACCACCTCAACAGCTTTGGATTCTCACCCCTCATCTGCATCAACCATCTGAGGGGCCTGTGGTCTGTCTGAACCCGGAAGTGAGTCCCAAACAGGTATGGTCTCAGCTTCTTCAGAGCCCAGACCACAGCAAATGCCTCACGCTCAATAGCACTCCATCTCTGTTCCCGGGGAAGTAACCTCCTACTGATGAAGGCTACAGGTTGGTCTAGGCCCTCCTCATTGATCTGTGATAGAACAGCCCCTACACCATGCTCTGAAGCGTCCGTCTGAACAATGAACTCATTGGAGAAGTTGGGTGCCTGGAGCACAGGCGCCGTGCACATGGCAGTCTTCAAGGTGTCAAAAGCTTTTTGACAGGCGTCAGTCCAAATCACTTTCCTGGGCTGCTTCTTGGAAGTCAGCTCTGTCAAGGGGGCAACAATGCTGCCATACCCCTTGACGAATCTCCGGTAATACCCGGTGAGTCCTAGGAAGGCTCTCACCTCTGTCTGGGTCTTGGGGGCTCCCAAGCCAGAATGGTATCAATTTTCGGTTGGAGGGGCGCCACCTGGCCGCTCCCAACCTGGTGTCCCTAGTACACCACAGAACCCTGCCCAATCTGGCACTTACTCGCCTTGATTGTGAGGCCTGCTCTCCGCAGCGCCATCAACACTTCCCAGAGGTGGCGCAAATGTTCTTCCCAATCGGCACTGAACACTGCGATGTCATCCAGGTAGGCGGCACTGAAATCCTCCAGTCCAACCAACACCTGGTTGACCAACCTCTGAAAGGTGGCAGGGGCATTCTTCATCCCAAAGGGCATCACCCGGAACTGGTAGTGCCCATCTGGTGTGGAGAATGCTGACCTCTCTTTGCCCCATCAGTCAAGGCGATCTGCCAGTACCCAGACGTTAAGTCAAACGTGCTGAGGCACCGCGCAGCCCCTAACCGATCTATGAGCTCATCAGCTCTGGGGATGGGGTGGGCGTCAGTCCTGGTGACGGAATTGAGTCCCCTGTAGTCCACACAGAACCGGAGTTCTGGTGTGGCACCAGGCGCGGCAGCCTTTGGAACCAAGACCACTGGGCTGGCCCAAGGGCTGTTAGAGGACTCAATGACCCCTAGCGCAAACATCTTGGAGACCTCCTCCTTGATGCAGGCTCTGACCCGGTCAGTCACCCTGTAAGCCTTGTGCTTCACAGGAAGACTGTCCCCAGTGTCCACATCATGGACGCACCAATGAGTGACACTGGGAACCAGGGAGAACAGGTCAGGGAACTGTCCCAACAGTTGGCGACAGTCACCCTGCTGCTCAGGTGCCAGGGAGGTAGAGAGGTTTACTCCCTCCACTGATCCATCTTGCTCCCGGGCTGACAGGAGGTCAGGAAGAGGCTCGGTCTCCTCCTCCATTCCATCATCTGTAGCTAAGAGCATGCCCACTTGGGACCTCTCCAAGTGGGGCTTCAGGCGGTTCACATGCAGGACCCGCAAGGGGTTCCTGGGAGACTGCAAGTCCACCAAATAGGTAACTGGACTCTTGCGCTCCACCACCGTAAAAGGGCCGGTCCACCTGTCCTGGAGCGCACAGGGCTCCACAGGGGCCATGACCCACACTTTCTGACCAGGCTGAAGCTCTACCAGAGTGGCATTCTGGTCGTACCACCGCTTCATCTCCTCCTGGCTGGCTTCCAGATTTGCCTCAGCAAGCTCTCTGGAAACGCCTAGTCTGGTTCCTGAAGGCCAGCATGTAACTGTATACATCCTGGGGAGGTTTCCTGGGAGATTGCTCCCAGCCTTCCTTGACCAAACTCAGAGGTCCTCGCACCGGGTGTCCATAGAGGAGCTCAAAGGGACTGAACCCTAGAGACTTCTGTGGCACCTCCCGGTATGCAAACAACAGGCATGGTAAGAGGACGTCCCATTTACGCCTCATGGGTTCTTCCAGACCCATAATCATGCCCTTGAGGGTCCGGTTGAATCTCTCAACCAGACCATTTCCTTGAGGGTGGTAAGGAGTGGTGAACTTGTAAGTTACACCGCACTCCTGCCACAGGGACTTCATGTACTTGGACACGAAGTTGGTACCTCTGTCAGACACCACCTCTTGAGGGAATCCCACATGTGAGAAAATTCCCATCAGTGCCCGTCCCACCACGGGGGCCGTCACTGTCCTCAGAGGGATGGCTTCAGGGTACCGGGTGGCATGGTCCACCAAGACCAGGATAAACCTGTTGCCCATGGCTGTCTTGGGGTCCAGTGGCCCCACAATATCAATACCCACCCGTTCAAAGGGGGTGCTGACCACAGGGAATGGCTGGAGAGGAGCCTTGTGCTTCCTCCCACTCTTTCCACTTGCCTGGCAAGTCTGGCATGTCCTGCAGTGAGTGGCGGCACTCCTGCGCATCTGGGGCCAATAGAAATGGGTAACAAGCCTGTCAAAGGTCTTGTCCTGCCCCAGATGTCCCGCTAACGGTACATCATGAGCCAACCCCAGTAGGAAGGCTCTGAAGCGCTGGGGTACCACCAGCACACGGGCTGACCCAGGCTCAGCAACCTTAGGCTCTGAATACAGGAGACCATTCTCCCTGTAAACCCAATGTGATCCAGACTGATCACCTGCTGCCTGGTCTGTGGCCTGTTGCCTCAGACCCACGAGAGAGGGGCATGCGTTCTGCTCCTCGCAGAACTCTTCCCTGGAGGGTCCTCCTTCTTGCTGCCAATGGGTCAGCTCAGGTAGGTCCCCCAGTTCAGCTACCTGTTCCCCTGTAGGCTCCAGGGCATCCCCCTCAGGGTCTGCCTCCTCCTGGACCGTGGGAACTTCGGGGGCCGGTTTCCGCGCCCCCTGCCTCCTCTCTCTCCGGCAGGCACCTGGGCCTCCATCTCAGGCTCCAGGTCCTCTTGAACACCTTTAGCTGCCATTGACCGGGTGGTCACACATGCCCAATCAGGCAAGCCCAACATTTCTAAATGCGCACTCCGCTCCACCTTAGCCCAAGGTGAGCTCTCCAAATCGTTCCCTAACAAACAGTCAACAGGCATGGCTGGCCTCACAGCTACTTGAAGAGTACCCGAGACCCCCCCACTCAAAGGGAACCTGAGCCACCTTGCAGTGACTCTCTGTGTTGTCAGCGGCAACAACCGGATAGAATGCATCAGGGATAACCTGCTCTTTAGACACCAGGTGACACTTGACAGCTGTCACACTGGCTCCTGTGTCTCTCAGAGCCTCCACCCTATGGCCATTGATGGTCACCCACTGCCTGTATTTCTTAGTGTTCTCAGGCAGCGGGGTCCTAGGGACCATCTCAGAGTCTCCTAATGAGACAAGGGAAAACACTGTGGGATCCCCCCACCTTGGGCACCCAACTCCTCCCCCAGGGCTACACTAGCCAACTGCCGGGGGACTGCACTGGTGGGTGCTGGTTTTCCATACAAAGGGCAACGAGGATCGTTTGCCTTGTGGCCAGGGGCGCCACACTTGTAACATACCAGTGGTCCTTGGTGAACAGGGGGCCTGTCAGGGCCACTGGCTTCTTCTCAGGGGGAGGCTGGGAACCTTTCCCTTGGTTCCCTTGGGGTCTACTTTGGGGCCCTTTATGGAACTCCTTCTGTTTACCCTTGTCCCCCCACTCTTCTGCTGGGGACCCTGCCCACCCTTGGCGGAGTCTCCCACGTGACCCTTGTGGACCCGGGTACTCACCCAGCGGTCCGCCTCCTCAGCAAGCTGCCTAGGGTTAGTCAGCTTACTATCAATCAGGTGCTGGCGTAGCTCAGGAAAACAATTACCGGACAAGTGCTCCCAGGCAATTAAATCAAAGAGCGCCTGAAAATCAGTCGCTTTGCTACCCTTTACCCAACCATCCAAGGCTCTGCAAAAGAAGGTCACATATTCAACCCAGGTACTGCTTTCAATCTTACTACAGTTCCTGAACCTTTGCCTATAAAGCTCAGGGGTCAAACCATACCTAGTCATTAAGGCATCCTTCATGTGGCTGTACGAATTATAGACTTCAGAGGGCAAATCCAACAAGGTATCCCGCCCTTCACTAAGGAACCGTCCCCACAACCCCGCTCCCCAATCCTTCTCGGGGACCCGGTGGGAAGACATGGCTACCTCATAGGCTTTGAACCACTGCCCTATGTCATCATTTTTAAAAACTCCTTAACCACATCTTTTGGAATATACACCCTAGCTTCAACAGGCCCAGGCGGTACACTGCCACCAGAGGGAGTAATCTCTAAGCTCTTGGCCTTCAACTCCAACTCCCTCAAAACTTTCTCATGTTCAAACTGCATTTTCTTTTCCTCTAGGGCCAATTTCCTAGTTTGCATTTCGAATTCTAACTGCCCATTCAGCTTGAGCTTGGTCATCTGCATTTCGTGCATCCTACTCTCCTTCCTGTCCTCCAACTCCTCTGGAGACAGTCCTCTGGCAGAAACACTGCTACCTACTGGGGAAGGTGGTCTTTTATCCCCTAGACCCAATAGCCCCTCCAGCTGCCCTTCTGCATTCTCAGCCCCCTCCACAGGGGCACTCCTTGATTCGACCCAGGCCCTCAGCGCCTTTTGGAGGTCCTCCTTCCTGGAGAGTCCGGTCATGGAAACTTTAAACTTTTTGCAGAATTGCCTGAGCTGCTTAAGGGTGTAGCATTCTAGCCTCTCTTCTTCCCAATCACACTCAACAGAGGCTACTGATGCTGGTTTCTCCATAGTGACTGAACTTGGCATTTGCAAAAATAGGAAATCCCAGAAAAAATGCTATAAAAGTATGTGGTTGCGTTTTGGTCTGCACTCACTAAGTAGTGTTCACCAATCACTGTACATGAGTCACAAATGCAAGTCCAGAATCCTCACCGCTGACCACCAATGTTAGATTTGGGGGTCTCTAGTTGGCAGAGGTAGGTACCTTTGTCCAAATAGGGACCCTTGAGTCTAGTCAGGGAAAGTAGGTACACTCCTGAAATAACCCCTGCTCACCCTCTTGGTAGCTTGGCACGAGCAGACAGGCTTAGTTCAGAGGCAGGGTGTAAAGCATTTGTGAACACAGACAGTAATCAAGTGACAACACTACAAATGGACACCACACAGGTTATATATTTATAAAAATAGGTATACTTTATATAGATTTATCACAAGACCATAAACGACAAAAATAATCCACAATACTGTTAAGAATACTTAGTTCTGATCAAAAAGGCTTAATTCAAGGTTCTGTGCGAGTCGGTAGCCTCCTCCGGCTACGGCGATGTCGAGAACAAACAGAGTCTAACAAATCCAGCTGACCGCGTCGAGACGGGCCAACACAGCGTAGACAGACTCGGTCACAGTACCTTTTACTTGAAGCGGCAGGCACGGGCGTGCGAGCCGGATGGCTGTTCTGTCGCGGTCGCGATGCAAAAATGGAAGCGTTGCAGGACGCGTTGTCCCTCGATGCGGGGCAGGCAGCGGCTCGTTGACGTCGTCGAGACGGAGTCGGTGAGACCAGGGCCGTGCGTTGCAGGGCGAGACGGTGCTTTGATGCGGTGCTGGCAGGTTGCGGTGCGGCGACGGAGCCGGATTCAGGAGCTGGCGTCGATCAGTCCGGACAGCGGTGCGAGTCGGGCGGTGCGTCGCAAAGCGTGCGAGCGGTGCCCAACTCCGGTGCGGTCACAGGACTCGAACTCAGCAGCAGTGACCGTGTCGGTCGGACCAGTTCGATTCGGCGTAGCGAAGCGTTGCAGGACGCGTTGTCCCTCGATGCGGTGCAGGCAGCGGCTCGTTGACGGAGTCGGTGAGACCAGGGCCGTGCGTTGCAGGGCGAGACGGTGCTTCGATGCGGTGCTTACAGGACACCGAGTCGGTCGTGAGAGTCGGTCACAGCTCCCTACCTCTGCAGCCACTAAAACAGAGTTTCCAGCAGCAATTCACAAAGGGGGTGAAGTCCAATGGTCCTGGGACTTCGGTCAGGGGGCAAGCTCTCTTCCAAGCCCTTGGAGATCCTTCACAAGTTGATGAAAGTCACAGCAAAGCAAAAGTTCCTTTCTCCTTTCTTTGGCAGTCAGGCAAACCACTGCAGGCCAATCCCCCAAGCAGCACTTCAGGCTTAGGGATAGTCTCTCCTCAGTTTCTTCTTGGTTCCGCTCCTCAGCAAAGGTTTCTTCTTGTTCCCAAAAGTGATCTAATCTTCCTGGGGTCTGGGTGCCCCTCTTATACCCTGATTCTCTTTGTTCTCTGGAGGCAGAGAGGCCTCTGCCTAGTCCAAAACCAGTTCTGGTCAGTTCTGGAGCACTTTGTTTTTCTGACTCCTTCTTTCCTTTCAGAATGTGGGGCAGAGTACTCAGCCGCCCGGCAGGAGGTGGAGCCAGCATTGTGGAAGGCAGGCACAGCCCTATTCAGACCCAGGTGCAACTCCTCCCTCCACTCTGGATGCAGATCTTTCTATTCAGCCCTGCGCTGACTCACCCTGTCTCCTGTAGCCACCCCCAGCCCCTGTCACTCAATCTCCAGACAAGGAATACACAACCTAGCAGAGGCAGGCTTGGATAGTTAGGCAAGAAAATACCCACTTTCTAAAAGTGGTATTTTCAAACATAGAATGTTAAAACCAACTTCACTAAAAGATGTATTTTATCATCCTGAGTTCAGGCATACTAAATTCGTTTTTCTACCATGTCCCCTGGGTCAGTTCTGACTATAAGGTGTAATAGTCAGTCTGCCCATTCTGGCCTATGGGGAGCAGGTAGCCTTGCAATAGTGAAAACGAAAATGGCTGTAATTCACTATTAGGACATGCCACACACACCAGGGCATGTCCTACCTTATACTTACAATGCACCCTGCCCTAGGGCCTACTTTAGGGGTGACCAACATGCAGTAAAGGGAAGGTTTAGGGACTGGTAAGTGGGTGTACTCACCAAGTCGACATGGCAGCCCGAGGCTGCACACAGGCTCTGCGATGGCAGGCCTGAGACACATTTTACAAGCCGCTTCTGTGGGTGGCACAACCAGTGCTGCAAGCCCACCAGCGGCATTGGATTTACAAGCCCTGGGCACACTGAGTGCGCTGTACTAGGGACTGACAAGTAAACCAATCATCCAATCATGGAGTCACTAATACATGTATCAATTAACGATCGGGAGCACTTGCACTTTGGCACTGATTAGCAGCGGCAAAGTGCCCATGAGCATCTAGTCCAGCAAAAACATATCGGCAACAGTGGAGGCATTACGAAAAAATGGAAGGGAGACCCACGCCAAGGATGCCAGGTCTAACAGGTATATTATTCCAATGCGCAGAGCCTATTAGGGAAATAGGAGCTACACTACATGGCGCCCAATGGTTTGGTAAGGCGGTAATTTAACGCTAGATACTGAGTAACTCAGCTGTGCTTTTTCTCTCAGAGACCCCTACCCATATACTCCAAAAGACATCTGGAGTGGGCAGGGTTAAGTATCCGCCATGGCTACAAAGGGAAGCACCCTATATATTAGCTGTTTGGTTTGCTCAACGTTGAAGGATACAGTGTTCCAAAATATTGTGCACCTTATCTTTGTTTCCTTGAAACTTGTTCTACATTTTTCAAAAAACAAAATGCCTGACTCCGACAATGACACCGGAAACGATGAAGTTACGAGTCAACCAGCTTTAAGAGCTTTCATCATTACCGGTTTAGATGGAACCGAGGAGGGTGTTATAGACATCCCTCAAAACTTAAGAAGAGCCATCACTCTAAAACTCATAAAACACGGCCTACCACCAAGAGGCGGTAGAGCAGTTTTTGTGATAGAGGCACACGAATCCTTTCAGACAGAGGTATTCTATTCATGGGTAATATTTCCTGAATCCAATCCAGTTACAAAACTGTTTCACTTCTACAAAGAAGATGATCCACCAGAGGAATATATTCCTTTCGAGGATATTGAAATTCCACTAACATACCAGGAGCATCAGCTTTGGTTTAAAGGCGCCCTAAAACATCACAGAAACATTACCAGGCTCGGTCCACTAGGTAGACCAGGAGCAACATGGCCGATTCTAGCCGGCTACACACCTCATCCTGAACTGGCTATAATGTCAGATGAGGAGTTACTTACTCAAATAACAGAGTTAATAAAAATCTACAGACAATTGGTCCAATATGTTATGCGGACTTTCACAGTCCAACCACCATTAACCATTCCAAATCAAACCCCTCAACAGGGGAATACCCTAAAAATTACACCGCAGACTCTATACGCAGTCATGGGTAAAATGCCCACAAAACGTGAGCAAATTCCATTCTGGATAGCTCAAAAAATTACTCAAATCGAAGCAGTATTTCCAAATACTAGCCCGTATGAGAAACACAGAATCCTAACAATCAGTTTACCGATGGGGATCACACCACAACTGGAACACTGCACCACTTGGGGCTTAGTCTTTGCTGCCATCTATACTAAAACACATGGTATTCCATCAATTGCGGTAATACCTGATGTCCTGAAACAAATTCAAAACGAATACGGGGCAGAGCCTGCTCTAAATTTAGGTATGAAATTACTAAAGAATTTCGACCAGGTCTCAACAATAATATTATCTAATATTAAAGGGGAGGCAGCAGCAGTGGCGATCCGCCAACGATTAAGGGAATTCGATGTTACAGAACATCAGACTGAGCTACCCAGAATAATTGAACAATCTTATGCAGAATTAGGCAGAGATAGTTTGGGTGGAAGACCAGTGAAGCCGAAACTATCTGAAAGTCCTGAGAAGGACTCTATTAAACAAACTCCTACATCTTCTAAAAAGAAGTGGGAGACTAATAAACAACATTCAAACGAGAAACGTTCTCAATCCCGAGGTAGGTCTCCTCAAAAGGAGCCCTCTGAAAGGAGGTATAACCTCAGGAATAGGGATAATTTGAGAAAGCCTGACAGGTATCAAGCTACTGATACACGTTCCTCTCGTCCCTTTCAGATCTCGTCACAGACTTCGGAAAGAAGAGGACGGTCAGAACATAGAGAAGAACGTGTGAAATCCAAGGAAGAAAAACACGCTACAAAAAATAAAACAAAACCTCAATTCTCCAAAAAGAAAGTAGCAGGTCTGAAGATCAGACATGCCGAGAATACTGAGAACACAACTCAAGAACGGAGAATGGGCTCAGACAATGCTGGACAGACCAGCAGAAGTCACAATAGCTCGCCAGAACGTGAAGGAACTTCTGGAGATAGTGGACTTGAATGAGTACATTACAGTCGAGACTGTAGACACCAGGGTTAGTACTCCACAAAAGTTATATGAAATAACACTCCGGATGGAGGGAGACATACCTAGACAGGTGAAAGCACTTTTGGGGAAAACTTTCAAGGGGCTATGACATACTTCTAGCAGAAAAAGACTGGCCACCACAATTTGTCAGGAGTGCCCACATGGCGAGGACATTATTATGCCTGCCTTCTCTAACCATATTCCAATTCATCTAAAATATACTTATGCCAGGAAATGGGCAGTTGCCCAGGCCCCAGCATTATACAAAAATCATGTAGGATGGGATGAGGACTCACCTCACCATAAAATACATCTGAAAAATTAACCTACTACACAAAGGCAGTACCCAATAAAGCAAGAAGCTAAAAAAACAGGTCAGGGAGATCTTAGATCAACTTGAATACCAAGGGGTGATTGAAACATGCACCTCCTCAATGAACAATACTTTGTTTCCTGTCTCCAAACCAGACAACACCTATCGTCTAGTTTTGGATTACAGACACTTAAACACTTGTTGTAAAACATTTGCAGTGCAAAATGCACATAGCACAGCATTAATGAATAACATTGTGCGTAAAAAATATAAAACCACATTAGACATCTCAAATGGTTTCTTTTGTCAAAACATAGCACCTGAAAGCAGGTACTTAACAGCATTCTCCATAATGGGGACCCAGCGTCAATTTTGTCGACTCCCACAAGGGTTCAAGAACAGCCCGGGGTTATTCTCAGCGAGAGTAACAGAGTTACTACAAATTTATGACAATGAGGCATTGTCCTATGTCAATGAGATCTATCTGACAGACGATGACCTGGACAAACACTTGAACAGGGTGAGCACCATTATACTGGGCTTCGCCTCTGAGGGCTACGAATTCAACTTCAAAAAGTCCAGAATTGCCCATCTCAATGTCCTATTTCTAGGATATGAGCTTTCAAGTGAAGGCAAGAGCTTGGCAGCTAACTTTCTAGAGAAATGTGCACTGCTCCAACCTCCAAAAACGCTAAAAACCTTACAATCCATCCTGGGTTTCCTAAATTTTGGAAGAACATACATTCTAAATTACTCAGAAAGGGTTAAACCTCTCTACGCATTAATCAAACCTGATTTTTCAATCAAAAATTGGACACATGAACACACAGAAATCTTGAGTTCACTCCAGGCTAACATGTTAGCAACAAATCACTTACAAACACGCGTAAGTCAACGCAACCTGGTGATCCGAATAATTTCGGGTCAATGCGGATTCACCTACTTAACATTTAATGAGGGTGAAAAATACCAATCGCATACAAATCTCATTTGTACACACAAGCGGAAATGCGCTTCACTTCAACTGAAAACATTCTGACAGCAGTTCAAACCGCTGTAGCCAAAGAAAGAGCCTTAGCCCAAGGGAAACGTATTATTGTCGTAACCCCGGTACCAGCTTTAGAAGCGGTCACAAAAGCAAGCATTCCAAATGCTAAAGCATTACATCCAAGATGGATACAATGGGTTAATTCCCTTGCTGCAACAGATGTTGAATATGTTTTTGATCCCGATTTAAAAACACAAGCGTTCCTGCAATATGAACAAGAATGTTCTCTGCCCACTGAAATCCTGCCTCTCAATCAGTACGAATCATAATTTACACTGACGGATCCGCACAACCCGCAACAGGGAGTAAGCAAGCTTACAGTGCAGCGTGTGCAATCGTTAAAGGTCGCATGCGAGATGGCATCTTCAGACCTATGGTCACAAAAACTCAATCTCTAGGGGATTGTACAGCTCAGCGAGCTGAACTACAAGCATTCAAACTGGCACTTGAAAGTACAGATCGAGAATTCCCCACGCTAATAGTGTGCGATTCCTTTTACTGTGTTCAGTTGTATAATGAATATATACAAAACTGGCTTGAAAATGGTTTCAAAGATGCGAAAGGTGGCCCAATAAAGCACAAATGCTTTGGGAACAAGTAGTTCAGTTGAAAACGAACTACCAAAGGCTCACGTGATCCACACACTGAGTCATCAACGTGATGGCGTTCACGTTGCAGGAATTCATTGGCTGACGAAGCCGCAAAGGGGGCTGTTCAGACGGCTTCCGTAGCTGCGATCACTCATTCAAAAACAAAAATAGACAGTGAGATAATGTTGGCTGTCAATGCTACAAGCAAAGGCAGTGGTGCAGCGTTACCAAAAAAGTTTCCACTCAAGTACTCTTAGGTAATTGATGCGAACAACGTTCCTTTTGCTCGAATCCCTGGAGTGGGGGATAGGGTAATTCCAAACAAGGAACGTAGATTAGGACTAATCCTAGCAGCACACGAAGGGATAGCTTCTGCCCATGCAGGTGTTTCTGCAACAGTATCTTTACTCAAGCAAAGATATTGGTGGCCTGGCATTCGGAAACAAACAAAGAACTATGTTTTAGAATGTGATATATGCCCACAGATGAAAGTCTCCACAGTGAAACGCCCTGCGCAGACACCCCTGTTAATTTCAGACAAACCATTAGCTTGTGTTTACCTGGACCACTGCGGTCCCTTGCAAAGGGACGGTAACTATAAATATATCATGGTTGCAGTGGATTCATGCTCAAGGTTCCTATGGATATGGCCTCAGCGCTCGGCTGACGCTCGAACTGTTATAAAAGATTTGCGAGTCTTTATCGGCACATACACAATAGGCACGCTACATTCTGACCAGGGCCCTGCGTTTAGCTCTCGGGCTTACAAAGAAGCCATGGCCAGTCTGGGCGTTGCATTGCGGTACTCCTCTCCATTCCATCCTGAGGGAAATTCGGTTGTGGAAAGGAAAAACCGGGACATAAAGCAGTCTATAACAGCTAGGGTATTAGGTTCGGGTGATGGGTGGGTCAAACATATTTATGGGGTCCAACGCTCATTGAATAACCTGCCAAGAAGTTCTCTAGGGGGGGGTCACTCCATATGAGGTCCTATTTGGGACAAGAATGTGGGTACCAGACCTCGATTACGTAGGCACAGTGGTGGAAAATAAACCGTTTGATATCAAAGATCGTTTGGCTGTTTTACAGGAACTCAATGAACTAAGATCGAAACAAAGCAACGTATTCCTGCAGCCAACCACCACTGGGGAAAACCGGCGGTCCCAGCAAGGCCTGTCTGGATTCCAAAAGTTGGGGATCTAGTCAGAGAAAAGATTGCGGACAAGAAGGAATTTGGACCTTCTTACAGACAACCAGTACCTGTCCTAGCAGTTCAAGGAACAAGAACAGTACTTCTGCCGCCCCTTGCTGGAAGAAAGGAGAAAAGATTTGTGTCCATCGACCTCATCAAACCACAGTATGTGGCCAATACTAAATAGTAGGCCTCGTGGACTCTGACCTAGTAGCATACGCACTCCTCTCGCTACTATCCAAGAGGTTCAGACTGAAAGACTGATAACATTCGAGAATTCAGCAGCAACAGACGAAGGACTATGCAACAATGCAATGGAACGCGTCCCTCTTGAAAATCAAGTAACAGTTCGTCCAAATACACCTGTCTACACCAATGTAGCAAGTGATCGACTGGTTCCAGCGATTTCTATGAATCCTGATGCAATTCCAACAATTGACAGAACTGCTTCTGGCTATTTCATTAACTTTGATACGTTCTCAGAAGATCCGAGTGAACCTGAAACGACGCCAGCATCATCAAAATTCAAGCAGCAAGTACAAGACTTTCTTCACTTTCTGAAAAAGACTCATCTGGTTTCACCATGGATTGAACTCTGGATTATTTCTGGAATATTTGTTTTCCTGCTTTGGCTAGCTTTGGTTATGACTATGAGCGTGCTTATAAATGGCAGATACATCCATGTGAATACTGAAGGAAAAGATGTGAACGTACTTTTGAAACCTCATTTTACTGCTTATGTCATTCAAATTGCATTTAATTTCCAAATATATGCCTGAAATGAAAAGCAATGCTTAAAATGTACAGTACCTTTTGCATTCTAATGTTTAAAAAAAAAAAAAATGCTTTTAATGCTTTTAAGAAATATTTTTAGCAATATGCGGTACTCCATTTAATGTTTAGCATTTTAAATGTTTAGCATTTTATTATTATCGTACACACGAAAGTGGAGTGGGTATTGTATTCCTCTTAGGGTGTCCATATATAGGTTTTCCTGTATCATGTCCTTATATAGGCACAATTCGCCCTGCCCTTATATAGGCATAAAATCCCAGTCCTTATTTAGGCATTAAACCGTGCACTCCAAATACAGGCATGGTCTCCGACATCCGTCCACCCTAACGTCACAACGAGTTCTTGAAGAACAGACCTTTAGGCTTTGGGAGTTTCCCTAGCACAGGACTATTGATTTCTTCAAGGACTCATCTATTATGCATGAACCGTTATACCTTAGGGGTTCATTCATGACGTCTTCCGCTGTCCGATTCACGTCAATGCTAACATTCTGAGGTACCTCTCAGGTATAAATATACCTTCCCTAGCCCCTGTAAATCAGAGGAGACCTCGACTTCAGAGGAGCCCGTTTCCCGGCCTGACGCACTGAGAAGACGCTGTCATCCCTGCACGCAGAGAATCCAGCTTCCAGTGATCTGACTCTCCCTCGCGGGGTGTTGGAGTTCGAGTCTGGCAAGAGATTCCCACCTCTCTCATTCTTAAGGTATGGAGCTGACTAGAAACCTAGAGGGACTCTTGGCATACTAGGCATACTAGACTTAACATACTCTTAGTATACCATAGTAAGGAATACTTCACCTACTTTATACCTCTCCCTACACCTAGGTTAGGTACATTGGGGTAGAACTAGCTCAGAAACGCATCGTATGAGTACTCGCATTTTTAGTCTATGTTATTTATGTAAATGAATATCTACTAAAAGATCATGCTAGAGCAGTATTATTTATTTCTACTGCTTACGCTGTACATTATTTATCTTGCATACTGTCTTGTGATCGTAACAGCACATATTACTTACACGAGAAACAAGACTGTTCAATAAATCTTTTATTGAAACGCCCGTCTATTCTTTCTGTGTAACTTTGAGGAAAACTAAGTATGCACGAGTGAGCTGAGTGAAACGGTTATCTATTGTTTCCACGACTCTGGGACACGTTCTGATTCTAAAGGGAAACAAAGTTGTCATGTCTTGCGGCTGCCAGAAACTACTCCCTTCTTGTTTATCAAGGAGTTTGTAGTGGCCTCTGAGCTAGCTGGCACAAGTAATTAAGTTTAATATACTCGATAGGGACATACCGACCTCAGTCCTATGTCAAACCTATAGGGTATATTATTCCAATGCGCAGAGCCTATTAGGGAAATAGGAGCTACACTACAGACCCACACAGCTGGATTGCTGAGAGGTTGTCAGAGACCATGCCCCCTTTCTCCACCACTCTGCAAACGCACCTCCTGGCGCACTACTGGTTGGGGGACGTAGTCCACTTTAGTCCTGAGGCCCTAAGGAGTAAAGTGGAATTCATTCCCCAACCAGAAGCCAGCCAGGAGGCGCCTGTGCAGAGTGGTGGGAAAAGGGGGCATGGCCTCCTAGTCCTCCCAGCAATCCTGCTGTCTGGGACTCATTGGAGGTAACAGAAGGGGTTCCTGGACCCCAAGAATCCTCAGCATCTAAGGGGACTTTGTCCCTCAACCACCACTATGCCAGGAGGTGCATTTGCAGAGTGGTGGTGAAGGAGACGCGGCCTCCAGTGACTTGCCGGGAGTTTTTTTTTGCGTGGCCCCACTTCCCTGGGCCATTTTCTGTCCCAGGGACCCCATCCCCCAGGGCCCAGCCTTTTCTTTTTCATATATTTTAAAGGAGGGGTGCCAAGTGGCCCCCTCCCTCCTGGGCCATTTTGGTCACAGGGATGCCATCCCCTGGGGCCTGCCCCTTTTGGTAATTTTTTTCCAAAAAGTGGGAGGGGGGCCGCACAGCCCCCCTTCTGGACCAATTTCGGCCCTGGGCACCCCATGCCCGGGGGCATGGCCTTTCCTTTTTTATTTATTTATTTTCTCCTAAAGGGAGGGTTGCCCCACTTCTAGGCCTGGCCATTTCCTTATTTTGAAAAAAAAAATTAAAATAGGGGAGGGGGGCCCGCTCTCTGGGCCGAATTTAGCCCTGGTGACCCCATTCCCCAGGGCCCGGCCTTTTAGAGATGGGGGAAGGGGCCTGCGCAGCCCTCCTCCATGGGCTGAATTAGGCCCTGGAGACCCCATCCCCGGGGCCTGCCCTTTTAAAGAGGGTGCCTCCAGGGCACCCACTCACCATTGGGACCACGGGGGACCCTAAAGGCCCCTGCGGTCCTTGCCGGCTCTCTGCCTCCTGTGAGAGCCAGCATTGCTTTGGGATCCAGGTAGCTGCTGACATGCAGCTCCTTGGGTCACAAAGCAATGTCTGTTTCCCTGCTCGCTTCACAGTGAGCAGGGAAACAGACACTGCTTTGCTTTCAGCAAGCAAGAGCATTTTGTGCTCTCGCTTGCTGAAAGCAGAGCAGTTGTTTGCTATGGCATGGCGGGAGCGGTGCTCCCATCATGCCATAGCAAACTGCAATGTCCCGGAAGTGGGAACCCGGGACATTGCTGGAGCAAGGCCTGCTGGGTGGCTGTCCCCAGGGCCATCTAGGGCACCTGGAAGGGGCGGCACGGCCCCCCTCCTTTGTTCCAATTTGCCCCGGGGAGGTGGTGGTCCCTGGGGCGGGGGGTCTGCAACAGACTTCCTCCATTATTGTATGTGTGCCCTGGGGATGTGGCGGTCCCCGGGGCTGCGTGAGGGGGCAGGAGCCTCCCCGCGCATTATGATTTACTTTAGCCCAGGTGAGGTGGGGGTCACCAGGGCTGCGGGGGAGGCATAGGCCCCCCCATCATTGCTTTAAAAAAAAAATATTTAATGAATGTGCCCCGGGGAGGTCGCGGTCCCTGGGGCAGCAGGAAGGCAATTATACAACAGTGCTGCAGGGAAGTGGCGGTCCCCGGGGCAGCGGGGGAGCGGTGAGGCTCCCCTGCATATAATGAAGCTGCTGCCCTGAGTAGGTGGCAGTCCCTGTGGCTGCGGGGGTAGTCCACAGGGCCTCCCCCGCATTATTTTTAAATTACATTTGTGCCCCGGGGAGGTGGCGGTCCCCGGGGCAGCAGGTGAGACGCGAGGCTCCCCTGCATATATTAATGATACTGCCCCGGGGAGGTGCCGGTCCCCGGGGCTTTGAATAGCCCTAGGAGGGGGGCCCCGCACGCCCCTCCTACATTTCCACAATGCCCCCAGGACCCGGCCCACCCAGGGGTTATTCCAAAGCAAGCAAGGGAGCCTGTGCTTGCTTTTATTTTATTTTGCCGCAGATTCACCCGCGAGTCTGTGTCAAAATGTAAAAAGAAAGCTGCTGAGGGACCCCCCCCTCCTTATCTGTGGGGGTCAGGGTATTCCTACCCTGCACCCTTTTCTTTTTTTTAAACTTTTGTTCTGGGACTCAGCTTCAAGTCGAGTTCCAAGATGGCTACCAACACTTCCTGGTTGAAGTGTTGACAGCCAATCAAATTTAAGCAGGATTTGCATTTCCACTGCAATGGCTCGCATCCCCAGATATCTATATTTTTAAGTATAGATATCTCAAAAACTACTGACCCGATTTACACCAAATCACAAAAAGCATGCTTTCTGGACCAACATCTAGTTTTCTGCCAAATTTGGTGTAATTCCGTTCAGCAGTTTGGGCTGTAGTCGTGTTCAGATAATGAAAAATCCCCATAGACTTAACATGTGGAAAACGCGTTTGGGACCTCCCTTTTTTCTCGGCCCCCTCTTGACGGTTCACCCCGTAACTTTCAACACAGCAGCTGAATTAAAAAGGAGAAGTTCTGTGAAAAATTAAGCTGTGCAAAAGTTATTGGCAAAACAAAAATCGCTTTTCCTATTAACACTTTGGTCCTAGCTATAACTACCTACTGGCAGTCTATATATGTATATATATATTCACTGAAAAAACCATAGGTTTGAGGCACGTTATAGTTAGAAATTAGCATTTAAAAAACCTTAGAAATTCACTGAAAAACCATAGGTTTGAGGCACGTTATAGTTAGAAATTAGCATTTAAAAACCTTAGAAATTCACTGAAAAACCATAGGTTTCAGGGACGTTATAGTTAGAAATTAGCATTTAAAAACCTTACAAATTCACTGAAAAACACATAAGTTTCAGGGGCGTTATAGTTGGTTGGACATTTCACTCGTACAAAACCCGTGAAATTCCCCCGTTACAGTTAGTTCAGCTAACTATAACTCGCGCCCCCGCAATGCACTGCTGATGATGTCACATATTACATCTCTCATGACATGGTCAGTGACATCACTGATGACATCACTGATGACATCATCCAGTGACTGTGTGTTTCTGTAAAGTTTAAATATGTTTAATATATATAGTGAAAGGCGTATTGATGAATGACTGGGTGTATAAGTGTCTGAATGGTTGATTTAGTAGGTGCGTGACTGACTCTATAAGTGAGTGATTAAACATATCTTTCTGAATGCATGGGTTAGTGAGTAAACTGTGTGAATGTCTGTATCCGTGTGTCTGTTGGTGTGTAAGCGACTGAATGGGTTTGCAAATAGCTACATGAGTGTCTATATGGGTTATTGATTTGTTGTCTGAGTATCTGTATGGGTGCCTGAGTGTTTGTGTGGGTGGGGTGTGTGTGACTCTGAGCATAGATGTGTGAATGGGTGATTCACTGGGTGCATGGTTTCAAGAGTGCATCTGTGATGGACTGTATGGGTGGGTGAGTGTGTGTATGGGTGTGTTAGTGAGTGAATGTATATCTCAGTGGTACATGTGTGAGTAACTACATATGTGAAAAGTAGTATATATGTGTGTTGGAGTACATAATTGGCTACAAATGAGAGTGTGTTATTGTGAGAGTGGCTGTATGGATGAGTGTGTGCTTGTATCATTGATTGTGTAAGAGCGTAAGAATGTGCTAGTATTTGTATGAGTAATAGAGCTGGTGTGTGTATAACTGTATATCTGAGTAAATGGCAGTGTGATTAATTATTTCCATGACTGACTAGGTGTGTGAGTACCTCTATGGATGAGTGGCGGTGTGTGAGTGTCTATATAGGTGTATGAGTGCATATGATAGTCCTGTACTGAGTGACCGTAAGTATGAGTGACTGTATGGGCGAGTGAGTGGATGTGTGTGTAGACCTAAGAATCAGTGAGTGGGTATGTAGTTATTGGTGTTGGAGTGTCTATGGTTTTGAGAATGGTAGTCTGTAATTTAGAGTGGGTGTATCAAAAGTTATATTAGGGTGTGAGAAGATGCATGAAATTTCCACATGGATGATGTCATCAGTGATGTCATCAGTGATGTCATTTGAGATGTCATCAGTGATGTCACTGACCATGTCATGAGTGATGTAATATTGACGTCATCAGCAGTGCATTGCAGGGGCGCGAGTTATAGTTAGCTGAACTAACTATAACGGGGGAATTTCACGGGTTTTGTACGAGTGAAATGTCCAACCAACTATAACGCCCCTGAAACCTATGGTTTTTTCAGTGAATTTGTAAGGTTTTTAAATGCTAATTTCTAACTATAACGTCCCTGAAACCTATGGTTTTTTCAGTGAATTTCTAAGGTTTTTTAAATGCTAATTTCTAACTATAACCTGCCTCAAACCTATGGTTTTTTCAGTGAATTTCTAAGGTTTTTAAATGCTAATTTCTAACTATAACGTGCCTGAAACCTATGGTTTTTTTCAGTGAATTTCAAAGGTTTTTTAAATGCTAGTCTCTAACTATGCCTACAGAGGTAGGACATGTGAAGAAAGAAGAAAAAACGCAGAGAAAAAAGCAAAAGAAATGCAGAAAGAAGCAACAGAAGTCCACAAAGACAAAGAAAAGTGCAGGAAGAAGCAAGACATGTGCAGAAAGAACCAACAGAGGAGCAGAAAGAGGCCTTGTTAAAAAATCATCCTGTGCCCAGAACTTTTTCAGATGGGTACTGGTGGTAACTGACTCTGACTAACCAGGCCTAGAGCCTGTGCTATGCTAAAAGACACTTAGAATACAGTGAAAACACCTACATACACTAGGGAACACTATGCGTTGGGGTACCCCTGTGATTAGCATGACCTCCTCTGTAAGGCCCTAGTACATAATAGGGCAGGGGGATTAAAACTACCTCTTAAAACGCGCCACGGGGCGCGTTTGCACAGTGGTGAAGGGAGGGGGGCCTGAGGTGACGTGTGCAAACACGCCCTGTGGCCGTTTTAAGTTGGGAGATTAAGTCCCCTTGAATCCTGAGGGTCCCTGGGGTCCAACTAGCCCACTAGGTACCTCCAGTAAGCGCCACAGAGCTGCGTTGCAGAGAGGTGTAAAAAGGGGCGTGGCCTGGACCACCTCTCTGCAACGCAGGCCTGTGGCGCTTACTGGAGGTACCTGGTGGCCTAGTTGTCCCCAGGGGCCCTCAGGATTCAAGGGGAATTAATTCCCCAACTTAAAATGCGCCACAGGGCGTGTTTGCACACATGTCACCTCAGGCCCCGCCCTCCTTCACCACTGTGCAAACGCGCCCCTGGAGACTTCTAAGTTGGGGAATTAATTCCTCTTGAATAGCTGAGGGTCCCTGAGGGCCAACTAGCCCACAAGGTACCTCCAGTATGCGCTAGGGAGCTGCGTTGCAGAGAGGTGTTCAGAGGCCACGCCCCTTTTTTCACCACTCTGCAACGCAGCTCTGTGGCGCTTACTGGAGGTACCTGGTGGGCTAGTTGGTCCCCAGGGACCCTCAGGATTGAAGAGGAATTAACTCCCCAACTTAAAACGCTCCACAGGGCATGTTTGCACACATGTCACCTCAGGCCCCGCCCCCTCCCTTCACCACTGTGCAAACGCACCCCGTGGCGCGTTTTAAGTTGGGGGATTAAGTCTCCTTGAATCCTGAGGGTCCCTGGGGTCCAACTAGCCCACCAGGTACCTCCAGTAAGCACCACAGAGCTGCATTGCAGAGAGGTGTAAAAAGGGGCGTGGCCTCTGAACACCTCTCTGCAACGCAGCGCCCTAGCGCATACTGGAGGTTCCTGGTGGGCTAGTTGGCCTCAGGGACCCCCAGTATTCAAGGGGAATTAGTTCCCCATCTTACAACGCGCCAGGGGCGCATTTGCAGAGTGCTGCAGGGAGGGGGCGGGGCCTCCTGCGCGATGCCGGTCTTTTTAAAAAAAAAAATTTTTTAGAAGGGGGGCTCTGTGGCCCCCCTTCTTTTCCTATTTTTGGGCCCTGGGGACCCCATCCCCCAGGGCCTGACCCCTATTTTGTTAAATAATTTAAAAAATGGAAGGGGGGCTGCGTGGCCCCCCTCCTGAGGCCATTTTCGGCCCCGGGGACCCCATCCCCCGGGGCATGGCCATTGTTTTTTTTTTTTCTTAAATAATTTGAGGGGGCTGCGTGGCCCCCCTCCTCAGGCCATTTATGGCCCCGGGGACCCCATCCCCCGGGGCCGGCCTTTGCGTAGTTTAAAAAAAAAATTTTAAATTATTATGGGGGAGGGGGGCCGCATGGCCCCCCTCCCGGGCCACTCATGGCCCCGGGGACCCCATCCCCCGGGGCCTGGCCTCTCGGCGGGGACCGTGGGGGGGTCCCCAATCCCCCCACGGTCCCGCCGGCTCCCCGCGTCCTGCGGGAGCCGGCATTGCTTTTCCACATGGGGAGCTGCTAACATGCAGCTCCCTTGTGGAAAGCAATCTGCTTTGCTTCATTGAAGCGAGAGCAGGTTTCCTGCTCTCGCTTCAATGAAGCAAAGCAGCTTGCAATGACAGGGCGGGAGCCGCGAGGCTCCCGCCCTGTCATTGCAAACAGCAGTGTCCCGGGGTGGGCACCCTGGGACACTGCAGGAGCCGGCCCTGGGGGTGGCGGTCCCCAGGGCCATCAAGGGCTCCAGGATGGGGCCGCGCGGCCCCCTCTCAACATCTGCATAGCCCCGGGAGGTGGTGGTCCCGGGGCTCGGGGTCCGTAACGGACCCCCAAATGTACATTTTAAGTGCCCCGGGAGGTGGCGGTCCCCGGGGCATGTGGGGGGGCTCGAGCCCCCCCACACAGGTATTTTTTTTCAAAAAAATGAAGCCCCGGGGGGGTGGCGGTCCCCGTGGCTGCGGGGGCAGTGTGCCCCCGCTATTATAAGTAATGAAAGCCCCGGGGGTGGTGGTCTCCGGGGCTTGGGGGCCTTAGAGGCCCCCAAACTTTAAAAAACAAGCCCCGGGGGTGGCGGTCTCGGGGCTGCGTGGGGGCTGCGTGCCCCCCGCAACTCATTATTCAAGCCCCGGGAGGTGGCGGTCCCGGGGCAGTGTGGGGATTGGGCCCCACACTTTTTTTTTCACTGCCCCCGGGACTTGGCCCACCCGGGGGCTAATTAGTAACGAAGCGCGGGAGCCCGCGCTTCGTTTTTTGTTTGTTTTGCGGCTGGATCCGTGGATCCGGTGCGCATTTTGCCGAATTTAAAAAAAATATGCTTTTTTGGGCCCTGTGGGTCCTTGTGGGACCCCCTGAGCAGGACTAGGGGGTCAGGGTGTTTCTACCCTGCCCCCTTTCCTTTTTTTCGCGACTGTTTTTCTCTTTTCTTGTGCCTCGGTTCTACCGAGGCACAAGATGGCTGCCAACACTTCCTGGTTTGGAGTGTTGACAGCCAATTAGCATGCAGCTCGTGGTCGGGAGGGTGCGCGGATCCACCGCGGCCATAGATATCGAAACTTTTATTTTTTATTTTCTCAGCAACTACTGAACGGATTTACACCATTTAAAAAAAAGGGCGCTTTCTGAACCAAGCACTACCTTTTTGCCAGATTTGGTGTAAATCCGTTCAGCAGTTTTGGCTGTAACCGTGTCTAAAGTTTCCTATGGGAAATTGATTTTTTGACCACTATTTTTTGATTTTCTCAGTAACTACTGAACGGATTTACACCATTTAAAAAAAGGGCGCTTTCTGAACCAAGCACTACCTTTTTCCCAAATTTGGTGTAATTCCGTTCAGCAGTTCGGGCTGTAGCCGTGGCTAAAATTTCCTATGGGAATTAACATGGAGAAAACACGTTTTGGGTCCCCCCTTTTTTCTCGGCCCCCGCTTGCCGAATCACCCTGAAACTTTCAAGATAGGAGCGGACCGGAGCGCCCCACTAGTTTTGAAAAATTCGCGAAGATTTGTCATCTGGCGCAAAAGTTATTGGGAAAAGAATGTTACGAATTTCCTATGGATAATAGGTCCTAACTATAACTAGATAATATATATATATATACATATATATATAGAGAGAGAGAGAAGTTGACTGTGTAGCTCCACTGCACCTAGTGACTTCCCTCTCTTTGTCTTTTTCCACCCTCACTCCCAATGCATGGGGTCCCAGAGTAGTTTTTTCAATTTCCATCAGTGTCCCTTATGCATGTTTTGGTCCCCCTACCATCCTTCTCTGTCCCTTCTTCAGAAACGCACCTGCTTGATTGCCCCTTGCTTATGTCCGTCTGTTCTGCCTTGCATCAAAGATGATTTAACGCTGACCTTGTGGTCACAGGCGAATAAACTTTCAGATTTAATGCGCATGAGGTAAATGGGACATAAAGAATAATGAAAACACAATCCGCGTGCACGATGATGAATACCTCAGTCGACCAGTGCACTCATTGTAGGATTTATACAAGCCAGGTCAGAGGTGACATCCAGCCGCAGCAAAGACACTCTCAGTGCCAGCTTTCGAGAGAGCAAAAAAGAGAGCGTGCCAAACTGAGTACCTGGAGTTTTAAATTATGTTTAAAGCACTGAATGAACACCAAATAATTATCATATCTGGCAAAGCTTCACACATCTGTTCGCGTGCGCAGACATCTATTAGATGTGCGCCAAAACAGGCATACGTGCCCTTCCACCTGACACCCATTCGGCTTCTGTTCTCGCCTCAGAATGCCATTTTTTTTTTAAATTAGAGACAAACACTATTTTTCTGAAAGTGTATTAAATCTGTTGCCTCTTTAAAGTCGTGCTTTATGCCAAACGAGCATCAACAATATGTATTTTAAATGTTCTATTCCAGTAACTTCGTGAGGGACTTTGGGGAAACACGCTTTACAGGCGAGGCCTAACTATGACGTCAGGGCAAATGTTTTAAACTGGCTCAGGAGAAGGGCTTGAAACATCTGATATGGAAGAGTTGAAGAAACGCAGTGTGACCTTTGCCTAACGGGCCTTGCCGAATTATGTATTTGTGGTCTTTTACAGGGCGTTGTTGCTGGCATGTCATTTTACTATGTATGCTGAACTTTGACATAGATTTTACTAAAAATTTAGGTGAAAATTAGTGCGTTGTGCAAATATACATATATTAAATAATATAACCTCGTACCTGGGCCTATGAAGGAGGGATAATCCCTTGGAACCAAACAGAATTCCGCCAAAAAAGGGACCACCTCGAACTTGATGGCTTTATCCGTCTTAATGAAACAAACTTCTCGTGGTCGCTCTCACTTTTTTACGTGTTTGGCTGATTTCAAGGCCGCTTTTGACTGGGTTCCAAGAGGCAATCTCTGGAAGTAGATGAAAACATGGGGAATTTCGTCAAAGTTGCTAAGAGCATTCAAACTTTTGTATACAGATATTTAGACAATAATTAACCTTGAAGATGGTGCTCATCTTTTCAGGAAAACCTGTACCTTAATTGGTTTGAAGCAAGGGTGCCTACTAGCTGATGGCCTGGTGTTGGTCGGTAAAACGGGAGTTGGCTTTCAAAGGCTAATTTATAAGCTCCATGAGTATACAATACAAAATAAACTTGAGATCAACTTAAATGAAACAAAAGTTGTAATCTTCCCCAAGAAGAACAAACAATCAAGAATGCTGAGGCCTAATGACAAGGAAATAAGTAAAGAAAAAGAATATAAGGGGCTGGGTGTTTTGATCGACTCAAGAGGCACTTCCCATCTGCAATAACAATCTATCATGGCCAAAGCCTTGCTATAGCCTGCGCATTTTTAACAGCGCCAACATTTTTATAGGAGTCCTAGTTTGGATCCGATGCTCAAGTCTTCAGAGCAAAATTACTACCAACAATTACCTAAGGTAGTTCAAATCTACTGGGAAGAGATGCTAGTCTCTCAGACAAATTAGTGTCTAGAACCTATCGGCTCCCTAAACTGGCTTCCCTGGCCCAGATAAGGATGAAACAAAGAGTGGCATGACAGGGGACCTTTCTTCAGAGTTCTGCCATAAGAAGCAACCTCGAAGAAAGACACATTGGACGGCATAACCTGGCTTGAAATAATGAATGTAAGGGAAAAAGCGTCCCTTCGGCATTCCCTGGAAGATTCACTAAATAAGAGATCTATGGAAACTTCAAGTGACTCAGTCGGTATTTTTAAAGGTCATCAATAAGAGCATCCGCAGTCAATCTTGGCTATAAGATAGAAGCGAAGTGGCACTGTGTTCCCATGCCTGGATGGTAAATCATTCCTACACAGAGCTGAAAATGAACTTGTTCCAAACACATTAAAAGTAAGTTCATGACATTATGCTTTGGAAAGTGTCCCTTGATGGATTATGAGGTGAAATGGTTAAGAACCAGTGAAGACTAAACATATAGACTCTGTAAGTGCGAAGAACACTTGTGCACATTGTCTGCAAATGTCTTGTACTCCTGAAGGGCAGAAAGACATTACTATGCAAACTATTTGATAACTGTAAGAAATTGAGTTTTTGGTTGGGGGGGTGAGCCCTGGTCAAGCGGCAACCACAATCCTTGCCAGGGTGAGGCACAAGCCAACCCGAAGTTAACCTCTGCCCAAACCTCTGGTAGCTGGGCATTGAGCAGTCAGGCTCATCTTAGAGGCAATGTGTAAAGTACTTGTGCAACTCTTCAAACAGTAACAAAGTGAAAACACCACACAAAAAGGATCCCACACCAAGTTAGAAAAATATTTTTGATAAATAAAATAAGCCCAAAATGACAAAAATTCAATCAGTAGAACCAGAGATATACAATTTTAAAGATTTCAGTGAAGATAGCACCAAAAAGCACAAAGCACCAACTGTGGATATCTGGTCGCGCCGGACTGTGAATTGATCACAAGTTCAGGCCAACTGCAGTGGAGCGTGGGCCGGCTACAGGGACCCAATTTGGTCCACTGAACCAAGTACCTTGATTCCTGGTTTGCGGAACGTTGTAAGGATCCATGTCGAAGATGTGTTGCACAGCCGAAGCAATGCGCTGGTTCTGAGACACAGCGAGGCTGAGTTGTGAGGTCATGCACCGTTGTTGAGGATCCCGTTGACGAGAACTTGCGATGAGAAGTCTGGCGTCAAGGATGCATTGCATAGTCGGGGTGAAGCATCATTTTTGAGGAGCTGGATGCGGAGTCCGTCATCAAGGCTGCCATCGCTGAGGGATGTGAGGGCCTGCACCAAGGATGCATCACGCAGCAGTGGTTCGAAAGAGGTTGTGGGCAGCGGCGGCAATACGTCAGTTCTGGTTGGGGTTGTGCCACGCAGCAGAGGAGATGTGTCGGTTCAGCTGGAGCCACAGAGGCTGGCGGAGCACCTTCAGCCCACTTCCAAGGGCACAGGACCCGGGGTGGCACCACTTGGCAGGGTAGACTCACAGATGACAGAGTCCTTGTGCAGTTGCAAGGTTGTTCGAAGCCTGTTGTGTCCCTGAGGCTTCAGATCAGAAGGCCAGTCAACTAGCCCTTGGAGTCACTCTGAGGATCTGGGTTCAATAGGTACAGGTCCGGTCCTTCTCACCCAGGAAAGACTGCAGCAGGTCAGCACAGCAGGTCAGCTGTCCTTCAGAGCAGCAGTCCAGCAAAGTGGCAGTCCTTTGAGCAGCTCAGCAGTCATTTTCCCCGGCATAGTATCTACAGGTCCCAAAGTGTACTGAAGAGTTGGTGTCTGAGGGCCAATATTTGTACCCAGTTTTGCCTTCGGGAGAAGCGTCTAGAGGCATGCCTTTGAAGTGCACAGGTGCCCTGCCTTCATGGCCCCGGCACCAGACTTACTACACGGGGTATGCAGCCCTTTGTGTGGAGGCAGGACATGGCCTATTCAAGTATGAGTGGGGCTTGTCCCAGGTCTTCCCTCCCATCCTACCAGTGATGGCCCATCCAGGCACACCTAAGCTCCCTCTTGTGTGTGGCTGTCTAGTAGGAATATGCAAAGCCCAACTGTCAACTACACCCAGTCATGTGACCCAGAGACCGGCTGCAGGCCCTAAATGGCTAAGGTAGGAAAGTGGCATTTGCAAAATTGTAGTTTAAAATCTGACTTCACCATAAGTAGGGATTCTTCATTACAATTCCAAATTACAGCTTATTAAATGCTTGTTATTGTTATATTAATTGTGTTTGTAAGAGGAATATAGACGTAAAATTGGCATAGGAGGATATTTTGACTTGATTGTAACACCCACTTTGTTCCTCTGTATTACAAATATTCGTAATTAATAGGTTGCGGCCCCTCTCATTTATTTAATTGTCTTTTATATGATTGTGTGTTTTTAGAATTTCGTGTATTGTCAAACGGTCTTATTCAAAGCAATGTATGTGGACATGTTAAGTGATTTGTAGTTGTTCTTGCTCTGCTTTTATGGATTTATATATAAATCCGAATAAAGATCTATGATTGATTGATTGGCTAAGGTAACAAAGTGGCATTTGCAAAATTGTAGTTGAAAATCTGACTTCACCATAAGTAAGGATTCTTCATTACAATTCCAAATTACAGTTTATTAAATGTAATAAGGTAACTCCAATGTTATCCTATAGGAGAAGTAGGCCTTGCAGAAGTGAAAACGAATTTAAGAGTTTTTCACAACTAGGACATGCAAAACTGAAAATTACATGTCCTACTTTTTCAATACACTGCACCATACCATTTGAATGTCCAGGGCCTATGCTTTGGGTGTCTTATATGTGTTATAAAGGAAGGTTTGGGCCTGGCAAAAGGTTTATTTTGCCAGGTTGAAATTACAGTTAAAAACTGCACACACACAGGCTGCAATGGCAGACCTAAGGCATGTTTAAAGTGCTACTTAAGTGGCTGGCACAATCAGTGCTGCAGCCCCACAAGTAGCATTTAATTTACAGGCCCTGGGCGCAGGTAGTGCCACTTTTCTAGGGATTTACAAATAAATTAAATATGCCAATTGGGTATAAGCCAATCATAGTATGTTTTAAGGCGAGATTACAAGTACTTTAGCACTGGTTAACAGGGGTAAAGTGTGCATAGTCTTCAGGCCAGCAAAAACGAAGTCAGCAAAACAGGAGGCCTGAAGATAAAAGCTTAGTGGGTAAACCATGCCAAGGATGCCAGGTCTAACAAAAACCTACAGGTTCGGATGTGCAGACAAGCTGTAATAGAAGCCTCGAATCCAACAAACACAACACTGACCATACAACTTGTAAAATTTCTAGCAATAGCAGTGAAAAAATGTTATTCTTGTACGGACGATATTTCAGTTTGGCCTTCTGATGACATTATTAATATTGTTAACAATATTCCTTTTTATTGAAATCCATATATGGTTTTACGTATTGATCAAATTATCTGTTTCAATTCATTGTCTATGAATTTTCTGCATGCACCTTTTAGATATTGTAAAAAGCACTTGTTAAGAGCAAATATTTCCTTTTTTCCTATTGATTATAAACTTTCCTGTACATGTAGTGATTTTAATTAATAACGCATAATTGAATGCATTTAATTTGAGTTTTTTCACTCTGCCCATGCAAAGAAAAGGCTTTTCTTTCTACACAACAACCCTTCTAATAATTGGAAAGTTCTTTCTAACTCATAAAGGGGTTATACAATTGTTATAAATTGGCAGAGCTCTCCTATGGCAAAAGATGGCGTAGATGGCACTATTTTATATATGTTTCTTGGTGTTTAAATATTGTTTCTTTAAATATTAAAATCAGCAGAAAATATACCGCAAAATCATGACTGAAGTTTATTTTTTGTGCTCATAAAATATATGTTTTTTCAATGGTATTTTATTGTCGCCATCTTGGTTGGGGATTGTGGTCTTTCTTTCTTTGGAAAAGGCATTCCTATTTTGTAAAAAAACATGTTTATTAAATATCCAAATTTAGCTTCTTACATTTAAAAATACATGTATTGGTATATTTACAGTAAAGTCTGTGTAGAAATAGTTATAAAAAAGTGAAGTGTAAAATAGTGTGAGGTAAATACTATTAATGTAAAGGTAATTTACATAGATATTAATAGAGCAACTGAGTGATTCAATTATATGACCATTGAATTAATCATCAATCAGTCCGTCAAGATGGAAAGATTTTTATTCAATCCATAGATACACGAGAGCCATATTCTTGAATGTTCAAAAGACTTTCATTCTTGACATACAAAAATCCAGCCCAGCCAATGTGTTTTGTCCCTCCAAGAGGACTTCATCAGGGCTGTAAATAGATACATAGATAACAAATCTTGATTAAAAATGCTGAGAGAAAGGTTGAGAGACTTAAGCTCAGATTCTGGGACTTGAGAAGGAAATTAAACACATGAATTTAAAAGATCTAACTGAGAAGAACTATGAAATTTTGAATGGTGAAATTAATAATCATCAATTATCTATCAAGGGTAGGAAGATGAGTAAGATGAGAGTAATAAAGAAAAAAGTGGTGAACATAAGCTCTGTTATGTACAGTAGATCAGAGTTATCCTCACTTGATAAACTAGGGCCAAGCAATACCGGGACACCAAAAATCCTTCTCGATGGGTCTTCTTTTTCCAAGGCGGTACAGAGGGTAAGAATAGGAACGTGGAGGGGTATAGGAAGACAAGGAGCATAGGAGCATAGGAAGGAGGTATAGGAAAAATCAGGGATGGAAACCCGTGATTGAGGGAAGAACAAGGGGAGAGAATGGAGAAAATGTGGCCTAACGGCTAGGGCGGTCGACCTCGGAGCTGGGAAACCGGGTTCGAGTCTCGGCAGGGACGCTCAGCATTCTGTGATTCTGGGCAAATCACTTAATCTCTCCGTGCCTAAAAAAAATGAATGTGTCCATTTGTAACGTAACTGGTGCTCATGTAAAGCACTCTGATACAGTCGGGTCTAGTTAGCGCTATATAAAACGTCACAAACAAACAAGGCATGAGTGTAGGTGTCAGTAATTGTAGACCAGAATGTGATAACTTGTTACAGGTGATTAATTTATCTGACAGGAAATTGAACAGTATGGAAGTGGGTGTGTCCTAGTGAAAACTGTAATTGCACTGAATTGAAAATGGATTTATATATGTTTGGTAGGAAACTAAAGGTGAAGTGTTTTTTTTGCTACACTGGATAAAGATAATATGAATAAGAAATGTAAAATCAAGTGATCTGACATAACAATTTCAGAATTGCAAGATATACATGTTCTGTTGTCATTAAATAATGAAGATGAACTTAATGTTGATGCTGATCTGAGGCCCTCCTCCACCCGCAGGCTACCACCTGCGCCTCATCCCTGGTGGCCAGTGGTAGGCCGTAGGTAGGTTCTTGTCATTGTGAGCGTCACTGTTACTGTCTTTCCCCTCTATATTTGTGCCCCACTGTTTTTCCACTGTTTTGCTCTTCCGTTCGGTGCCCCCACTGCTGTGACTGTTTTCGTTCTGTGCCCCCACTGTTTTTCCACTATTTTTGCCCTTCCGTTCTGTGCCCCCACTGCTGTGACTGTTTTTCGTTCTGTGCCCCCACTGTTTTTCCACTGTTTTTGCCCTTCCGTTCTGTGCCCCCACTGCTGTGACTGTTTTTCGTTCTGTGCCCCCACTGTTTTTCCACTGTTTTTGCCCTTCCGTTCTGTGCCCCCACTGCTGTGACTGTTTTTCGTTCTGTGCCCCCACTGTTTTTCCACTGTTTTTGCCCTTCCGTTCTGTGCCCCCACTGCTGTGACTGTTTTTCGTTGTGTGCCCCCACTGTTTTTCCACTGTTTTTGCCCTTCTGTTCTGTGCCCCCACTGCTGTGACTGTTTTTCGTTCTGTGCCCCCACTGTTTTTCCACTGTTTTTGCCCTTCCGTTCTGTGCCCCCACTGCTGTGACTGTTTTTCGTTCTGTGCCCCCACTGCTTTTCCACTGTTTTTGCCCTTCCGTTCTGTGCCCCCACTGCTGTGACTGTTTTTCGTTCTGTGCCCCCACTGTTTTTCCACTGTTTTTGCCCTTCTGTTCTGTGCCCCCACTGCTGTGACTGTTTTTCGTTCTGTGCCCCCACTGTTTTTCCACTGTTTTTGCCCTTCCGTTCTGTGCCCCCACTGCTGTGACTGTTTTTCGTTCTGTGCCCCCTTTGATTTCTGTACACCTTCGCCCTCCCGTTTCCCGCTGCTGTGACCCCTGCGGCCCCGCCCCCCTCGCTGACCACTCGCTGCCCCTGCCTCCCGCCTCCCAGCTGCTCCTCCCTCCCACCTCCCCATATATGGCGGCCGCTGCGCGGTGAGGTGAGCGACCCTTGACCTCTGGGTAGGTCGCTCCCCCATCCGCACAGCGCCACCTGTGCATCCAGCTCCCTGCTGCTGCTGATCTGAGGCCCTCCTCCACCCGCAGGCTACCACCTGCGCCTCATCCCTGGTGGCCAGTGGTAGGCCGTAGGTAGGTTCTTGTCGTTGTGAGCGTCACTGTTACTGTCTTTCCCCTCTATATTTGTGGCCCCACTGTTTTTCCACTGTTTTGCCCTTCCGTTCGGTGCCCCCACTGCTGTGACTGTTTTCGTTCTGTGCCCCCACTGTTTTTGCCCTTCCGTTCTGTGCCCCCACTGCTGTGACTGTTTTTCGTTCTGTGCCCCCACTGCTTTTCCACTGTTTTTGCCCTTCCGTTCTGTGCCCCCACTGCTGTGACTGTTTTTCGTTCTGTGCCCCCACTGTTTTTCCACTGTTTTTGCCCTTCCGTTCTGTGCCCCCACTGCTGTGACTGTTTTCGTTCTGTGCCCCCACTGTTTTTCCACTGTTTTTGCCCTTCCGTTCTGTGCCCCCACTGCTGTGACTGTTTTTCGTTCTGTGCCCCCACTGCTTTTCCACTGTTTTTGCCCTTCCGTTCTGTGCCCCCACTGCTGTGACTGTTTTTCGTTCTGTGCCCCCACTGCTTTTCCACTGTTTTTGCCCTTCCGTTCTGTGCCCCCACTGCTGTGACTGTTTTTCGTTCTGTGCCCTCCACTGTTTTTCCACTGTTTTTGCCCTTCTGTTCTGTGCCCCCACTGCTGTGACTGTTTTTCGTTCTGTGCCCCCACTGTTTTTCCACTGTTTTTGCCCTTCCGTTCTGTGCCCCCACTGCTGTGACTGTTTTTCGTTCTGTGCCCCCCTGTGCCCCTTTTGATTTCTGTACCCCTTCGCCCTCCCGTTTCCCGCCGCTGTGTCCCCTGCGGCCCCGCCCCCCTCGCTGACCACTCGCTGCCCCTGCCTCCCGCCTCCTAGCTGCTCCTCCCTCCCACCTCCCCATATATGGCGGCCGCTGCGCGGTGAGGTGAGCGGCCCTTGACCTCTGGGTAGGTCGCCCCCCCTTCCGCACAGCGCCACCTGTGCGTCCAGCTCCCTACTGCTGCCGATCTGAGGCCCTCCTCCACCTCCACCCGCAGGCTACCACCTGCGCCTCATCCCTGGTGGCCAGTGGTAGGCCGCAGGTAGGTTATTGTCGTTGTGAGCGTCACTGTTACTGTCTTTCCCCTCTATATTTGTGCCCCCACTGTTTTTCCCTTCCGTTCGGTGCCCCCACTGCTGTGACTGTTTTCGTTCTGTGCCCCCACTGTTTTTCCACTGTTTTTGCCTTTCCGTTCTGTGCCCCCACTGCTGTGACTGTTTTTTGTTCTGTGCCCCCACTGCTTTTCCACTGTTTTTGCCCTTCCGTTCTGTGCCCCCACTGCTGTGACTGTTTTTCGTTCTGTGCCCCCACTGTTTTTCCACTGTTTTTGCCCTTCCGTTCTGTGCCCCCACTGCTGTGACTGTTTTTGTTCTGTGCCCCCACTGTTTTTCCACTGTTTTTGCCCTTCCGTTCTGTGCCCCCACTGCTGTGACTGTTTTTCGTTCTGTGCCCCCACTGTTTTTCCACTGTTTTTGCCCTTCTGTTCTGTGCCCCCACTGCTGTGACTGTTTTTCGTTCTGTGCCCCCACTGTTTTTCCACTGTTTTTGCCCTTCCATTCTCTGCCCCCACTGCTGTGACTGTTTTTTGTTCTGTACCCCCCTGTGCCCCTTTTGATTTCTGTACCCCTTCGCCCTCCCGTTTCCCGCCGCTGTGTCCCCTGCAGCCCCGCCCCCCTCGCTGACCACTCGCTGCCCCTGCCTCCCGCCTCCCAGCTGCTCCTCCCTCCCACCTTCCCATATATGGTGGCCGCTGCGCGGCCGCGCAGCAGACGCACGCAGTGGGCGCGCCTAAGGCAAGCCCATCTGCGCCCGTCCGCGCCTGGACCGCGCCCAGCGCCAGAACCCCTGGCCCCCGCATCCGCCACAAAGACCACCTCCGATACGACGCCAGCACCCTCATCGCTCTCAACCCTGGACGGACCTCCACCTGCTTCAAGGCCGCCCCGAAACGCACCCATGGTCCCTTCACCTGCCGGAACTGCAGCTTCACCTGCCTCGGAGAGCCCGAGACTCCCACCAAGAAGGACCTCAACCATCTCCGGTGCATCCTACTAAACACCCGCTCCGCACGCAAACACGCCGTCGAGCTCTGGGACCTACTCGACACCTCATCACCGGACGTCGCCTTCCTGACAGAGACCTGGATGAACGAATCCTCCGCACCCGACATCGCCATAGCCATCCCCGAAGGCTACAAGATCACCCGCAGAGACCGCACCAACGGAATCGGAGGAGGAATCGCCATCGTCCACAAAGACACTATCAGGGTCTCGAACAGCACCGACGACACTCTCAGCACCGCCGAACACATGCACTTCCAGATCCACACGGATCCCAACACCACCGTAAGAGGCACCCTCATCTACAGACCCCCCGGACCCCGACCCCAGTTCAGCGACTCCATCGCCGACTTCATCAGCACGCACGCCCTGACCTCCACCGACTACATCCTCCTCGGAGACCTGAACTTTCACCTGGAGAACAACAACGACAGCAACTCCTCCACCCTGATCGACAACCTCGCCAACCTCGGACTGAAACAGCTCGTCACGACGCCGACCCACATCGCCGGACACACGCTCGACACCATCTTCTCCTCAAGCTCCCACGTCTCCTTCAGCCACACCTCCGAACTCACCTGGACCGACCACCACTGCATCCACTTCACCTTCCGGAAACCCGCCGCACACCACCGCACCCTACAGATCCCCCGCAGATGCTGGAGCAAAGTCACCGAAGACCAACTCCAGACAAACCTCACACTCAGCCCACCCAACGACCCCTCCAACCCCGCCGCCGCCGCCCGCAATCTCAGACGATGGATGGACGACTGCGCCAACACCTTAGCCCCACTGAAAAAAACAACCTACAAAGACACCAGCAAGAGAGCCAGCTGGTTCACCCCGGAACTCCTAGCATCCAAGTGCACCTGCCGGAAACTGGAGAACAAATGGCACAGCGAGAAGACGCCGGACAGCCACGCAGCCCACAAAGACGCCATCCGCAACCACCATCACCTCATCAGGTCCGCCAAGAGGACCTCCTTCAAAGACCGCCTCGACAACAACGCACACAACAGCAAGGAGCTCTTCAGCATTATGAAGGAACTCTCCAACCCCAGCTCCAACACCAATGACATCCCGCCGTCGCAAGCCCTGTGTGATTCCCTCGCCACCTTCTTCCACCGCAAGATCGCCGACATCCACGACAGCTTCGACTCCCGGACGACCCCAACAGGCCCCGACACATCAGACCCGCCGCACCCCATCGACCACGACCCCCTGACAGCCTGGGTCAACGTGAACACCGAGGACACAATCAAGACCATGGGCACAATCCACTCCGGCTCCCCAACAGACCCTTTTCCACACCACATCTTCAACAAAGCCGGCAGCTCCATCGCACCCCACCTGCGCAATGTCATCAACCTCTCCTTCGAGACCGCGACCTTCCCAGAGAGCTGGAAACATGCCGAGATCAACGCCCTACTCAAAAAACCCAAGGCGGACCCGAGCGACCTCAAGAACTTCCGGCCCATCTCCCTGCTTCCATTCCCAGCTAAGGTCATCGAGAAGATCGTCAACAGACAGCTACCTCGAAGATAACAGCATCATGGACCCCTCCCAGTCAGGATTCCGCAGCAACCACAGCACCGATACCGCCCTCATCGCTGCCACAGACGACCTCAGGATCCTGCTGGACAACGGCGAGATGGCGGCCCTCATCCTCATGGACCTCTCCGCCGCCTTCGACACTGTCTGCCACCGCACACTACGCACACGCCTCCACGACGCAGGTCCGAGATCATCTGCGGCGTACCCCAGGGATCTTCCCTCAGCCCGACACTGTTCAACATCTACATGGCTCCACTCGCACGCATCGCCCAACAGCACGACCTCAACATAATCTCCTACGCCGACGACACTCAACTGATCCTCTCCCTCACCAAGGACCCCCTCACCGCCAAATCCAACCTCCACGAAGGAATGAAAGCCGTCGCCGACTGGATGAAGTGCAGCCGACTTAAGCTGAACACAGACAAGACGGAGATCCTCATCCTCGGCTCCTGCCCATCAGCCTGGGACAACTCCTGGTGGCCCTCGTCACTAGGGGCACCCCCGACACCAACCGACCACGCACGCAACCTGGGAGTCATCCTCGACTCAACGCTCACCATGACCAAGCAAGTCAACGCAGTCTCCTCCTCCTGCTTCAACACCCTCCGCATGCTCCGCAAGATCTACAGGTGGATCCCGACAGACACGAGAAGAACAGTCACCCAGGCCCTCGTCAGCAGCAGACTCGACTACGGAAACGCCCTCTACGCAGGAGCCCCGACCAAGCTCATCAAACGACTGCAAAGAATCCAAAACGCCTCTGCACGCCTGATCCTCGACATTCCACGCCACAGCCACATCACCCCCCACCTGAAAAACCTGCACTGGCTCCCCGTCGACAAGAGAATCTCCTTCAAACTCCTGATCCACGCACACAAGGCACTCCACAAAACCGGCCCAGCCTACCTCAACAGTCGACTCTCCTTCTACGTTTCCAACCGTCAGCTCCGCTCCGCCGACCTCTCCCTGGCCACCGTCCCGCGCATCCGGAGAACCACCACCGGAGGCAGATCCTTCTCTCACTGCGCCACCAAGATCTGGAACACCCTTCCCCTCACCCAACGACAGACCCAAGACCTGCTGACCTTCAGGAGACGACTCAAGACCTGGCTATTCGACCAGTAGCGGCAACACCCCCCCTCCTCTCCCTCAGCGCCTTGAGACCCTCGTGGGTAAGTAGTGCGCTTTACAAATCTTGTGATTGATTGATTGATGTTGAAAAGGTTTTGAACTGTGATAGTGGTTCCGGCCCTCCTTCAAAATTTACTCCACATGGGAGCCATTTCTCCGCTATAGATTTGAATGTGAAGAAAACTTTGGAAGAACTGCAAAATTGGAGGACAAGTCCTTCAAGGGAAGGGGCAAAATGTTTTTTGATAGGAGTAACAACTTGTCGTATAATGATGAACATAATGCCTTGAGTAATTTGGGCACTGACGTCACCATTGTTATGCGGGAGGCAGACAAAGGCAAAAATATTTTTATCATGAGAAGAGCTGATTATGGCAATGAAATCATGAGGCAATTAAGTGATCACAAATGTTATTTCAAGGTAACGGGTAATCCACTTCTACTAGCCAAATGATTGATTTTTGAAAAATTGTATACATGGAAGTAAACAGGATTAATCAATGAAACAGAATATAGATACATTAAGGTAGAAAATCCCCACTTTCCATTCTTGCACATTCTACCGAAAGTCCATAAGTCTAGAGTTTGTCCACTAGGACGACCAATTATATCTGGTCTGCGTAGCTTGATTGTACATCTCTCTAACTTTGTGGACATTTTCTTAAAACCTTTGGTTGTTAATCTACCTCCCTATATAAGGGACACCATGGATATTTTGAATAAGTTGACTGATATTGTTTGGGACCCGAACATGATGTTTGTCTCCCTAGATGTTGCTGGTCTTTATACCTGTATCCAAAAGGAATTTGGACTCAAAGCAGTGAGTCACTTTTTGTCAAGTAGGAGTGCGAGTTTATATGGACACTCAAAAATTCTGGTCGAAATGGCGGACTTGATTTTGGCCAACTATTTTTTCTGTTCACTGGGGGATGGTACCATCAGATCCAGGGGACAGTGATGGAGGTCCAGATGGTTTGTAAGGTGCATGTCTTGGCCTCAATGGTGGGTGAATGGATGGAATACATCTACTTCTGGGGCTAATTATACATGACCTTCCCTTGATTTGGATGGGCTGAGAGAGCAGCGAGAAGGGTATCTACAGTAGTTGAATACCAAGAGTTATAATGCATGGTTAACTATGTGTTATGACACAGTCAAAATCAGTTTCCTTGACGTGGAACTGTATGTTAAAGGAGCTTCAATTCAGGGTAAATTGTATAGGAAATCCACTGCCCCTAATAACATTGTTTATGCTGATAGCTTTCATCCTAGTTTGGGCATTAAGGGAATCCCTTATGGAGAAATGACAAGGCTACGGAGGAACTATAGTGAGGACCAGAAATTTGAAGATGGAATCCTTGATTTGAGAAACAGGTTGAGTGCAAAGGGATATAATAAAACATTATTGGGTCAAGCTGAAAAGGGGATTTGTATGGTTGATAGGAAAACAACGCTTGTACAGAAGTCTAAGAGAAAGCATGAGAACAGATTAGCATTTGTTACCACTTACAATCAGGAACATAATGCTATCTATAGGATATTATTTCAACATTGGACTCTCTTGTCGGGGCTACTGGGACTAACTGGTTTGATTAATGACAAACCAATAGTGACCTAAAGGAGAGGGCACACTGTCAGGGATAAAGTTACTAAGAACTATTTGTTACTGGTTAAGCTCAAGTATGACAGCTGGTGACCTACTCCACCAAAAGGTTTCTTTGAATGTGCGGAGTGTAATATGTGCCAATTGGGCATTAATAAGATCAAGAGTTTCAAATACAATACCGGCAAGACATATTATATTCAACAATTCATTAATCGTAACAGTGTGTGCTTAATCTATGCCATTGTTTAATATTGTTCCAAGTTCTATGTAAGTAGTACAAAAATGATACTCACGCTCAGGATACAGGAGCATGTTAGAGTGGTAAAGAATCATGATTCATGGTCTCCTCTGGAACAACATATTAGAGAGTGCCATCCAGATGAAACCAATATAAAGTTTCATGGACTACAAAGGATTGAAAAAGGCCCCAAGCAGTTGACATTGAGTCAGGGCTCTTCCAAAAGGAGGTGAAATGAATTTGCGGATTGAGAATGCTAGAGAGAGGGCTCAACATAGAGAAGGAATTGCATTGCTTCCTATGAGTTTTTGATTCCTTCATTCCTTGAATGATGATTTTTTTTTTTTGCTTGAGTGGTTTAGTTTTGATTATTGTATGTGTAACTGGGAGAGTGGTATGTGAGACAGGGGGTATGCTTTGAAAGGTTATGGGCCCATGCATATGGAACTTAACTCCACCTATTTGTTAGGAACAATGGTGGAATAGGCTGGAGATGTTGGTTGCATTTTGATTTTCAAGAGGAATGAGTGGTTTGGTTGCTTGCCCAACATTGGAGATATTAGAGGCCATGGAGAGGTATAAAGGCTGAAGACGGAGTAGGGTTGATTTGATGGGGAACATAATAGGGTCTGACTTGATTTGTACATTTGAATTTCTTTAATATTTTTGAGCTATTGTGAATGGGTTAAAATGGTTTATTGATGTGAGTAGAGCTGAATCAATAATGGATAGATGTGAGTGGAGCTGAATCAATCATGTATGGTGTGGTGTGATTGTTTTACAATGTGTGTGAATAGGGGGAATTTGGATTGTCTATGAATAATTTCAGGGGGGTTGAAGATAGATAAGTTTGTTGGATTTTGATTTTTTAGTGGATGGATGGGTTACAAGCTGACCAATGAGTGAACAGGTTTCCCATGTCTATGGTGATATTTGTTTCTTCTGCATGAGGAAAGTGGTATATTATTATGTGGGGCTAGGTTGGAAGTGATTGGGGGAATTTGGATGTGGAGGGATAAGATTGGTTGGAGAGTTCATCAATGGAGGATTGTGTTTTAGGAAAAGGAGAATAATGTGGGTTCGATGACGCTATAGGATAGGTGATTGACCTGTCATAAGGTAATTGATTAGATTTGTGAGTAAAGGTTTTGATGGAAAGAAATTGATGTGATTGCTGTATTTTTTTTTTTTAGGTGAATGATTGATTGGGTAATGGGTTAAATGTAAAAGCAATGATAAGGGTGTTTTATCCTGGCTACAGAAGAACGTTGTCATGTGCGAAGGGTGAACACTTTTGATGGTGAGGTATGTAGAGGGCTTATTGATGTTTGATGTTTGGTGTAGATGTATAGTGTTTTTATAATTTTGGTGGGAGGAATTAGGTGATTATAAAGTGACTCCACTTAGTTTAATTTGACTGGGGGATGTTAGGGGGTAACATGTTTTGTTATTTGAGTGTTTGTTTGTTGAGGATTTTGGTGGCTGCACTAGCCAGATTGGTGTATATGAAAATCAAATTGGAATGAGTGATGGAAGTGGAACACGTCTTGCTTAGTTAAAACATTTTATTTTAGTGACTGTGAGTATTGGTTATAGGTGGAGGATTATAAGCTGGTTTATGAGAGTTGTTTATTTTTTAGATATTATTTGTTTGGATATGTATTTGTAGAAACCATTTTGTCTTCTTCGCGTTTTATGATATTCAATGATGACAAGGCCGAAACAATACATGCAGAACAAGTAATATGCCCTAAGGTTGAACTTGTGCCCTTATAGCTTACACAATGAAATATCACAAGATGTACAAAGCCCGTAGCGAGTTGCTGCCATACTTTCTGAGCAAGGAATGTGTCAATCTATGGCCATATATAGGAAAGACTAAATGCCGAAAGTTGATTTCACAGGTATTATGTAAAACCTGTCTAGACACAGTTGATGCTCCCAGCCACCAGGGTATTTAGACACCATTACCTGTCGCCATCTGCATCATGCATATACCACAAGGTGTTATTTCACTGTTATTGGCTAGATGCTTGATGCTTGTGTAATACTTGCAACTTTTGATCAGCAACACACCATGTATTTGTCCAAAATAGTGAAGAAATTACCTTTACTGTATTTCTATTGGATATGTGTATAACCCGCCTCTTGCGGTTTTTTACAAAAACAATGGTCCTTAAAAGACACACAGTGATTAATATAGACTTGAGTCAGTGCTATATTGAAGATGTCCAGCCGGACAATAAATTTAATGAATTAATAAATGCAAGAGCGAATAGGAGCACAACAATACAGTGGGACACAATCCTGCGTCCTACACAGACACAAAACAATTACATTTAGACAGAGACATTTCAGGCAAGACAAGGGTAGCTTGTGGAAAATATGAAGAATTAGGGCAAGCTTGGGAAAAAGAACCCAAAAAAAAACAGCTAGTGCACTTGTTTTATCACATTGGATTAATGTGCATGCTGTTTAAACAAGTCGACGACGTTTCGATCCTTTTAAAACAATACTAGGATCATCATCAGGACGGGTATAATACAAGCCTGAATACCGGCATAAAAGTCCCTGTACAGTTTTGCAATATGGCATCTTGCTGTTTAAGCTTGGGCTTCTGTGAATTCATGCATAAACGGCCATTTATGAAATTGTCTGTGTTTCTTTTATTCAGCTTCCTCATTTGGTGAAGAATGAGTCCCTAGGTGTCAATCAATCAATCAATCAGGTGTTTGTTGAGCGCAAATACTCACCCGTAAGGGTCTCAAGCGCTGTGGGGGGGTGCAGGTTCCAGTCCATCAAGGAGGGGGTCTGTCGGAGAGCCAGGTTTTGAGGTTTCTTGCGAAGATGGGGAGCGATGTTGTCTGTTCGAGGTGGAGCGGAAGGGCGTTCCAGGCTCTGGCCGCGAGGAAGGAGAAGGAGCGGCCTCCCGATCTGGTCTTTCTGGTGCGGGGTACCACGGCGTAGGAGAGCTGGGCTGATCGTAGGGTCCTTTGGGGTGCGTGGAATTTGAGTCGGCTGTTCAGGTATGCTGGTCCGGTGTTGTGGAGGGCCTTGTGTGCGTGGGTGAGCATCTTGAAGGTGACTCTAGCCTCGATGGGGAGCCAGTGGAGTGTGCGCAGGTGCTGGGAGATGTGGCAGTGTCTTGGCAGGTTGAGGACCAGTCTTGCGGCGGCGTTCTGGATGTTCTGTAGTTTGCGGGTGAGGTTTTTGTTTATTCCGGCATAGAGTGCGTTGCTGTAGTCGAGTCTTCTGGTGACCAGGGCGTGAGTGACAGTCTTTCTGTGTTCGAGGGGATCCATTTGAAGGTCTTACGTAGGAGGCTGAGGGTGTGGAAGCAGGAGGACGAGACGGAGTTGATCTGGTGGTCCATTTTGAGCTCGGAGTCCAGGATGATTCCCACGTTGTGTGCGTGGTCCGTGGGGCCACCAGGTGTCATTCCAGGCATCGGGGTTTGGGCCCATGATGAGTACTTCTGTTTTGTTGGTGTTTAGTTGTAGGCAGCTGTTTTTCATCCATTTGGCGATGGCTTCCATGCCTACTCGAAAGTTGTGTCTGGCGGTGTTGGGTTCGTTGGATAGGGAGAGGATGAGTTGGGTGTCGTCTGCGTATGACACAATGTTGAGTCCGTAGGTTCTGACGATGGGGGCGAGTGGAGCCATGTAGACGTTGAAGAGCGTGGGGCTGAGGGAGGACCCCTGGGAGACTCCGCAGGTGGTTGGTGTAGGGTCCGAGAGGAAAGGGGGAGTCTGACCTGCTGCGTTCTGCCAGGGAAAGGAAGGAGCGGATCCATTCGAGGGCCTTGTCCTTGATCCCTGCGTCGTGGAGTCTGCGTATTAGGGTGCGGTGAGAGACTGTGTCGAACGCCGCTGAGAGGTCAAGGAGGATGAGGGCTACTGTTTCTCCTTTGTCCAGTAGGGTGCGGATGTCGTCTGTTGCTGCGAGGAGGGCGGTTTCCGTACTGTGGTTTTTTCTGAAGCTGGATTGGGAGGAGTCGAGGATGTTGTGCTCTTCGATAAATGTGGCGAGTTGGCTGTTGATGGCTTTCTCGATGACATTCACTGGGAATGGGAGCAGGGAGATGGGTCTGTAGATTTTGAGGTCGGTGGGGTCCGCCGAGGGTTTCTTCAGGAGGGGGTTGACCTCGGCGTGTTTCCAGTTGTCGGGGAACGAGGCGGTCGCCAGGGAGCGGTTGATGGTGTGGCGGAGCATGGGTGCGATGGTGTCGGTGGCTCTGTTGAAGATGTGGTGGGGGCAGGGGTCCGTGGGGGCCCCGGAGTGGATTGACTTTATTGTCTTCAGGGTGTCTTCGGTGGTGAGGGCTATCCAGTTGTCAATCACTGGCTTCAGGGTGTCGGGGTGGTTGGTGAGGGTTCAGTGTGTTGGTTGTCTTCGTCGAAGTTGTCGTAGATGCTCTTGATTTTGTGGTGGAAAAAGATGCTGAGTTTGTCACAGAGGTCTTGTGAGAGAGGGATGTCAGTAGACTCGCTGGTGGGTTGGGCGGACTCCTTGATGATGCTGAAGAGTTCTTTGCTGTTGTGCGCGTGTGTGGAGATTCTGTCTTCAATTGCTTTTTCCTCGTTTTTCTGATGAGTTGGTGGTGGGCGTTGGTGGCGGCTCTGAAGTTGTTGTGGGCTTCTGTGGATTTGGTGTTCCTCCAGGCCTTTTCGAGGTGGCAGCAAGTGCGTCTGGACTCTCGAATTTCGGTGGTAAACCATCTGGCTTTCTTGGCGTGGGTGTTGTTGTTTTTCTTGATGGGGTCTATGGTGTTGGCGCTGTCGGAGATCCATCTGTGCAGGGTTCGGGCTGCGGTGTTAGGGTCGTCATTTTCCGCAATGGTTGGGGTGGAGTTGCTGAGTGAGGAGGTGAGCTGGTCGTCGGTGATTCTGGTCCAGTTTCTTCGTGGGAGCAGGTGCTGGTGTCTGTGGATGGTGGGTGTTCTGAAGGTGAAGTGGACGCATTGATGGTCAGTCCATGGGAGTTCGGTGGTGTGGCTGAAGGTGATGGAGTTTCCTGTTGTGAAGAGGGGGTTGAGGGTGTGTCCTGCTGAGTGCATGGGTTCGGTCACGATCTGGCGGAGTCCAATGTTGTGGAGGTTGTCCAGGAGGGATGTGGTTTTGGGGTCCAGTTGGTTGTCGAGGTGGAAGTTGAGGTCTCCCAGCAGGGTGTAGTTGGTGGATGCGATGGAATGCGGGGAGATGATGTCCGTGATGGAGTTGGCGAAAGGTCCGCGGGGTCCAGGGGGTCGGTTGATGAGGGTTCCTCAGAGGGTGGTGGTAGGGCTGGCCAGTATCTTGAAGTCAAGGTGGTCCATCAGGTCTGTGGGCTCGTCGGGGAGTGTGCTCAGGCGGAGGGTGGATTTGTGGACGATGGCGATTCCTCCTCCCGGGCGGGTGGGGCAGTCCTTCCTGGAGATCTTGTATCCTTGGGGAATGGCGATGGCGATGTCCGGTCCCGAGGTGGTGTTGGTCCAGGTTTCGGTGAAGAACGCTACGTCCGGGGTGGTGCTGTCGAGGAGGTCCCAGATTTCGGTGGCGTGTTTGTGGAGGGATCGGACGTTGAGGAGGATGCATTGCAGGGTCTTCGGTTCGGTTGTGTTCTTGTGGGCGGGTTTTGCTGGGTCCGTGTTCCTGGAGATGCTGTAGGTGTGCCGGCAGCAGTGACAGCTGAAGGGTCCGTGGGTGTCGGCCGGTGACGCTAGCTTGCAGTTGTTGTTGCGGTCTGGGTTGCATGCGTGGAGTGCCGCTGGGTCGTAGCGTTGGCGGTGCGGAGGTCCAGGGTTCCTGGCGCTGGTTGCGGTTGGGTCGCGGACGAACGCAGACGGCCAGAGGCGCGCCCGCTGCGCACAGCCGCCATTAAGTAGGGGTCGGGGAGGGCTGGACAGCTGGGAAGCGGAAGCGGGGAGGGGAACTGGAATGGGCCGGTCGTGCGGGGGGGCGCAGGGGCAGCAGCGGCGGAGAACAAACAGGCGGAAAAGGGCCGAAAAAAGAGGAAATAGTGGAATACGGCAGAAAAAGTGCAAGAAAAGTGGAGGAAAGACACAGAAGGAGAGTGAAAGGGGGAGATTGAAATGAGGGAAAAATGAGTGAAAACGGAGGAAAGACACAGAAGGAGAGTGAAAGGGGGAGATTGAAATGAGGGGAAAACGAGTGAAAATGGAGAGAAAAAGCGGAGCGAGAGAAAGGAGACAGAGGTCGACTGGACCACCAGGAATGAGGCGCAGGTAAAACCTGTGGGTGGAGGAGGGCCTCGAACACCAACACTCGAGAGTGCAGGGGCTCGGGGGAAGGCCTCACTTAATGGTGGAGCTGCGAGGGAGGAGAGCAATTTCACTGACAATGAGTCAGTGGTCTTGCTCGCCTGTCCCCGCAGCCATTAAGTAGGGGTCGGGGAGGGCTCGACAGCTGGGAGGCGGGAGCGGGGAGGGGAACTGGAATGGGCCGGTCGTGCAGGGGGGAGGGGTCACGGGGGCAGCAGCGGCAGAGAAAAAGCGGGTGGAAAAGGGCCGAAAAAAGAGGAATAGGGCAGAAAAAGTGCAAGAAAAGTGGAGGAAAGACACAGAAGGAGAGTGAAAGGGGGAGATTGAAATGAGGGGAAAACGAGTGAAAACGGAGGAAAGACACAGAAGGAGAGTGAAAGGGGGGATTGAAATGAGGAAAAAACGAGTGAGAACGGAGAGAAAAAGCAGAGTGAGAGAAAGGAGACAGAGGTCCACTGGACCACCAGGGATGAGGCGCAGGTAAAACCTGCGGGTGAAGGAGGGCCTCGAACACCAACATTCAAGAGTGCAGGGACTCGGGAAGGCCTCACTTAATGGTGGAGCTGCGAGGGAGGGAGAGCAATTTCACTGACAATGAGTCAGTGGTCTTGCTCGCCTGTCCCCGCAGCAGCTGCCATTAAGTAGGGGTCGGGGAGAGCTGGACAGCTGGGAGGCGGGAGCGGGGAGGGGGACTGGAATGGGCCAGTCGTGCAGGGGGGGAGGGGCCACGGGGGCAGCAGCGGCGGGGAAAAAACGGGCAGAAAAGGGCCGAAAAAAGAGGAAAGAGTGGAATAGGGCAGAAAAAGTGCAAGAAAAGTGGAGGAAAGATACAGAAGGAGAGTGAAAGGGGGAGATTGAAATGAGGGAAAAACGAGTGAAAACGGAGGAAAGACACAGAAGGAGAGTGAAAGGGGAGATTGAAATGAGGGAAAAATGAGTGAAAACAGAGAGAAAAAGCAGAGCGAGAGAAAGGAGACATAGGTCCACTGGACCACCAGGGATGAGGCGCAGGTAAAACCTGCGGGTGGAGGAGGGCCTCGAACACCAACACTCGAGAGTGCAGGGGCTCGGGGGAAGGCCTCACTTAATGGTGGAGCTGTGAGGGAGGGAGAGCAATTTTACTGACAGCTGTAACACAGACCCCATGGTGAGTATCAGTCCTCTACCTGCACACACGCCCTAGCTGTCTGGCAGTTTCACACTGTTGCTCTTGTACAGTATTTTGACATTGAATATTTCATACACAGCTGTATTTCAGGATATCCTGCTAAATATAATATTTTGATATTGTGATATTTTCCTTGCTGTGGCTTATATTTCACCTCCCTGACACTGACCTCCATGCACAATGTGACGCAATTTGTACCAAGACGGTTCCTGAGGTTTGGGTGACCATCACTTGGTGCTTAAACAATATGACACGCCTCAACCGAGACTGCTCCTGTCAATTGGAAGTCCTTCACTTGGGTGCCTAGCCGGCTACTGTGTAGGATTGGACCGGGGTGAGCCCCAGGTCCTCAGGGAGGGTGTTTTTGATTTCACGCTGGTCTGTCTCAGGTGATTGATTGTGTGTATGCCCTGGGAACTATCCCCAGGTGAAGGTATGTGCATATCTTGGGTTTGCACTGGTTTGTACGGTTTAGTATACCAGGAGTTTGATGACTTATATTGGCCAATAGAGGAAGGTGGTTGATCCTCTGGAACTGTGGGGAACAGTGGGTGCTCCGCTGATTGGACATGTCTCCTCCGTCAACCTTGTGATTCACTCATACCGAGGGTGCGCCTGGCAGTTAACTGTCTTTCGCTAAGTTCCTGACTGCTGGTGCCTGGGGGGCCTTCGGATGTATCCAGGTGCAGAACGCCCTGGTTACAAGAGGAGGGTGACAAGAGGAGATTAGGGTGAGATTAGGGTGATTTACATTTTTTAGCTGTTGACTATGTTTTTGCCACACTTTGCCAATATCATACATTTTAGCATTTTTAGTATTGCCACATGGTATATATTGCTTATGTATTTTCCTGTGCTTGTGTATTTGTCTGTTAAAATTCAGTGACCATTCTTCTTCCCCTCCCACTGCTTCATGGGATAGGGCTTTGGACTTTTTTTTGCTGTGTGGGCAGGACACACCTAGACTAATAGGGATGGTCCCCAGCTTTACTGTGTGCATGTATATTTGACTGAAAGGGGGTTCATCACTTTCCTTGGAATGCTGGAGTAATTGAGCACACATCTTGCTTACTACTAATGATATTGTGCATGGCTGAATGCCATGCACAATATTGTGTGTGAATGTGTCTCCACTCCTTATGTGTCATCCATGGATATGATCTCTGGGAACTAGTCCCAAAGACATCCTACCGCACCCCTTGTTTAGTATCAGTGAAACTGTCTTTAACGGAGCAGGGGACTGTCTTTAATGTGGCAGGGACAGCTATTGTACCTTAAACAATGGAGGGGGCACCGACCCTTCCAGGGTCTCAATAACTATGTAGTACCATCTCTTCTACAGGAGACCTTCTGAGCAGCTCTCTGCCAAGCGTGCAACACATGATGTTGAAATACAGCAACAACATACCATTTCTGTTGCACCATCTTACTGTTTCTCTGTTGAAGGACTTTCGTGATATGGCTCAGTTGGTCTGTAGTTTAGTGTCAAAGGGTCAGGGACTATTAGAGAGAGTGTCCGCAGCCCATACTGAAAGGCAGTCCAGACAGTCTGGCAATTGTCCGGATGCATTGACAGTGGGACTATCTCTACCTCATATTTTTAGTGTCTTTCCTCATGATTATAATCTACTCGAAAGACCGGCGACACCAATTTCCCCACTAATGTGGAAGGTGTGATAGCCACAATTCATTCAATATAGAATTAATTATAATATTAACAGACAAAATACAAATGCTTTTATATTAGATATGTCAGTGGCGTTTAACTTGCCCTTTCAGGCTCACCACAAACTCTGGGCAGGGTTCCAAACATAAAGCCGCATATTGTCACAATTTCCCATGACTGGAATTAAGACGTGTACTAAGGATAGTTCAATTGATTGAGTGTTTATTCTTCATAGTGTTGTCGTGTAGTTTCCACTAATCACTAGGAACTGGACATTTGTGGACAACATAAACGTAGGATAGTGCCAGACTGATTCCATGCACCCCCTTCAGGATATGTTGTCCCTTAGACCAGCTAGCTCACAGTGCCACCATAAGCCCCCCTAAACTGGACAGGGAGCAAAAAGTTCTGGCAACCACTGAACATGACAACCCTGTTCCCTTAGGAACCACAGTGACTGACCTAAAACCTTTCGCTCATACACTCGTGCTCTCGTTGGCTCAGAGAAATATACAAAGAATACACAAAGGGCCGTTTTCAATGTTTATGGAACCAAAGTGATTCTTGTATAGAAAATATGTGCTGCAATAATCAATAAAGAGAAACAGATAAAGTTATAATAAGTGTCAGGACAGTGAACAGGATGAAGGGTTCCACCATCTTGCTGAGACAATGTATACATGCAAGCAAATGTAACAGTATAACAATCTAGCGAACTCCTACTATGCAAACCCTAACCTATGTGTCTAGGGTATAAATATATGTTCTGCTAAGAAACCCCCTACTGGATGACCCAACCCCATTACCTGGTGGGTAAGAATGTAGGAACCTGTCTTAGTCATGAGCTGGACACCCCTCAGGGAGATGTCAGTCAGCTTCTGGGCGAAAGCTTCAGCACGCAGGGACCCCTCGAAGTCAGCCAAAGAGTCTCCTCTGATTATACTCGGAAACAAAAGATTCTATATAGAAAACAGTATCCTTGCCTTGGGCTGAGGTTGAAATCAGGCTGCCATTATTTGTATTCCAGAGATAGCTGTGTCGCCATATGGACGTAAATACCAAACACATTTGCACAACGCATGTGAGGGCCTTGTACATAATGCCAAGGCAATGTGATAGTGTTCTCACAATGTTTATTCGTGTTAGCAAGGTTAGTGTTTCCAAGAAAGTAGCCCAAGTGTTACAAATGCAAAAGTGTGTCTGTTAGACCTGGTACCATTGGCGTGAGTCTCCCTTCCACTTTTTTCTGATTGCCTCCTCTGTTTTTGATCTGTTTGCTGGTTTTAGATGCTTTGGGCACTGTGCCACTGCTATTCAGTGCCACAGTGCAAGTGCTCCCTATGTTAAATTGATGTATTGATTAGTGACTCCATGATTGGGTTATTTGATTTACTTGTCAGACCCTAGTACAGTGCCCCATGTGGGCCCAGGGCTTGTAAATCAAATGCTGCTGGTGGGCTTGCAGCACTGGTTGTGCCACCCACAGAAGCAGCTTGTAAAGTGTGTCTCAGGCCTGCCATTGCAGAGCCTGTGTGCAGTCTGGGGCTGCCATGTCGACTTGGCAAGTGCACCCAATTGCCAGTCCCTAAACCTTCCCTTATCTTCATATCAGACACCCCTAAGGTAGGCCCAAGGGAAGGGTGCATTGTAAGTATAAGGTAGGGCATGTCCTGGTGTGTGTGGCATGTCCTAATAGTGAATTACAGCCATTTTCGTTTTTCACTATTGCAAGGCTACCTGTCCCCATAGGCCAGAATGGGCAGTTTGATTATAACATCTTATAATCCTAACTGACCCAGGGAACATGGTAGAAATTCGAGTTTAGTATGCCTGAACTCCGAATGATAAAATACATCTTTTTAGTAAAGTTGGTTTTAACATTCTGTGTTTGAAAATACCACTTTTAGAAAGTAGGTATTTTCTTGCCTAACTGTCCAAGCCTGCCTCTGCTAGGTTGTGTATTCCATGTCTGGTTTGTGAGTGACAGGGGCTGGGGGGGATTCCTGGAGACAGGGTGAGTCAGCACAGGGCTGAATAGACCTATCTGCATGTAGAGTGGTGGGAGGAGTTGCACCTGGGTCTGAATAGGGCTGTGCCTGCCTTCCACAATGCTGGCTCCACCTCCTGTGGTGTGTCTGATGTCCCTGGCCCACACTGTCAAAGGAAAGAAGGAGTCCTGTAAACAAAGTGCTCCAGGACGGCACAGAACTGGCTTGGACCAGGTAAAGGCCCCTCTGCCTTCAGAGGGCAAAGGATTTAGTAGTATAAATATGGGGACCCAGATCCCAAGACTTTAGATCACTTCTGGAACAACAAGACGAACCTCTGCCAAGGAGAAGAACCAAAGGACGATGTAGGAGTTGGACCGCCCTCCTGCCAGTGTGCTGTGTTGCTAGGTTGGCCTACAGTGGTGTCTTCAGTGCCAAGGAGAGGAGAAGGAACTTTTAAAGAACTTTCATCATCTTGCAGAATATTACTCCAAGGGCTTGAACTTGTGCTTGCCTCCTGCTGAAGTCTCAGGGACAAAAGACTTCACCACCAGCTCCCCTCTGAATTCCCTTGCTGGGAATTCTGTCTGCAGAAGCCTGCGTGTCGATGGGAGCGCGACTCAACGAGAAGAAGCGTGTCGCAGCTGTTGCCGTCGCATCGCCGGAGAGGCGTGTCGCCGCCGCATCACCAGAGAAGCGAGCCTTCGTCAAAGCTGTTACCTGACGCATCACCGGAGAAGCGTGTCGCCGCCGCAGAGGTCGCCGGCGCATCACCAGAGAAGCGTGTCGCAGGGCCTGTTGCGGCTCCAAAGTTACAGAGTCGCCGCACGGCCGCCGGGCGTGCACGCATCGTCGCATCAAGGGCGCCATCTTATCACATCGCACCGGATCGTCGCATCGCATCGAGGCGCCATCTTGTCGCATCGCAACTGGAACGCAGTACGAGAATCTACGCATCACCTCCTCTCCGGTAACGACCAAGACGCATCCCCTACTCTGCACAAGCATTGAGGCGCGACGCATCGTCTCCCGAAGCAAGGAACCGACGCATCTCCATCCCTGCGAACCTTTTTGTTTGTTTTGCGTTACGCATCCAGGTACTTTTGTGAGAACTTTGTCGCATTTACCATCAACTTGAACTAAGTTACTTCTACCATCTTTAAGTCTATTTTGAGTACAGTATTGTGGATTTTTGTCGTTTGTGGTCTTGTGTTAAGTCTATATAAAGAATACTTATTTTTATAAAACTTGTGTGGTGTCCATCTGTAGTGTTTTCACTGTATTACTGTATGTGTTCACAAATGCTTAACGCACTGCCTCTGAGATAAGCCTGTCTGCTCGTGCCAAGCTACCAAGGGGGTGAGCAGGGTTTATCCAGTAGTGTAATCCCCTTTCCCTGACGTAGAAGCAAGGGTCCCTATTTGGTCAAAGGTACCTACCTCTGCCAACTAGAGACCCCCAGTTCTAAAAGTGTCAATAGTTGATGTGGCAAAGTGAAGCCAATTTTAGGAAAAAGCTGTGTACATGTAAAAATGTCAATGGGTCCTACTAGACCTAAACGGGACACATGACAGTGGAGAGTGCACAACGAATGCACAAGTAAATGTTCATGAATAATAAGTATTTGGATTTTACTAAATTTAAGGTTTGTATAACTTCCCATACATCCTGGACGGAAGGATATATATATATTTATATATATATATATATATATATATATATATATATATATATATATATATATATATATATATATATATTTGTTAATAAAAATAATTGGTTGATGCAAAAGTATTTTTCCTTCCTTGTTTTTCCTTGGTTTTAGAACATGGAAGAGAAGATGTGTTTTTAGTATGTGTCTGTCTATGTTCTGTTTTGTGTTGTTTTTATTGTTAGTGGGAATTTCTGGGGTATATCTTAATATATTAAGTAAAGTGACATAGATTTTCCTCCGAAAGTCAGCAGGTCGAAATTGTATATTGCCTGTAAGGGCCTTGAGTATTGTAAATACCTATATTTACATTTTCTGTCTTTATCTTTTATTGCTTATTTGCTATTTTTCTTGTCCCTAGAACAGAAATTGTCTTACATGTGTTAATGAGAACTAAAATACTTGCCTGGTAATTTATTCAGGATAACGTGGGTGGACTATGGGATTATATTGTTTAAATAGGAGACAGCCTTGTGTACTGTGGACTTTTGGGAAGGGAACATAAGGGTTTAGTAGGATGCGAAGTAAGTGATAAAAAAATAATAAAAAGGAGGTCTTGTGATTGAGAAATGAATGAAGATGCAGTACGTTAGACCAATAATATTAATATTGACTATGCACTGATTATGCAATTATGGTTGGTTTGTCCCATTGAAGGCAATTTGTTTTTTAGTTGTATTTTTCCTTTTTCAAGTATAATTTGAGAAGTTTATATTGCAAATGTTGTGTCAAGAAGTTATCAGAGAATGTTTATTTTTCCTGCACAAATTAATGTAATGTTTCATTACGCTATGTCTTTCCAAATTAATGCAGTGATGAACAGAAGAGGGAGCCTGCTACCATCAAACACTCATATTGGTTCCCCTGATTTGGGAATAAGATGCATATGCACCTGGCACTGCTTCAACCCTGCTGCGTGAATTCATGGGCTTTCCACATTGTGCCCTTAATAAAGGAACAAATATTGTTCTCATGCTGGCAACATGTGATAGAATGGAAATTATTGTATTAAAAGTGATGTTAAATATTACATGCATTATAATTACTCAACACATGTAGTATAAAGACTGTGGATTAGGTGTGTGTAAAGAGGCTGGTGAGATGAGTTGTTTTCATCAAACTATGCAGACACTCATGAACTAAGAATCTATGAACTGATTACAAGTATTTGTTTCCAACTTTTGCCATGATTGCAATATACTAGAGACACTTCGAAATGGCTGTGGGCAATTTTTTGAGTTCTTGAACACCTACACTGGCCTGGGATTTGTTTTCAAAGTGGTCAGTGGTCTTTGTGAAGGGTTTGGGTAAATGCAAAACTGCACTGTGCCTACCACTCTCCAACAGTGGGCGCAGTAGAGCGGAAAGGTGTGCGAAAAGGAAGATTGTGCGTCCACTGAGCTGTGCTCGATTGATGCACTACTATTTGTTTGAAAGAGAGAAAAACCCACACAACAGTGTCTTGGCTGGCCTATGCACATCTCAGGCCACATGTCCATTGTTCAGCTGTCAAAAGCTGATATATCATCATCAGGTGTTGCAGGCCCTTCCTGACTGAATAATGCCAGCTGGATAAGCTCTCCAATCGGGTGATTGGGGCTGGGCCCTTGCAATGCCCTCACCAGACGCCACTGCCTCCAACTATGGTGGAAAGGGTCATCACCTGCAGTTTTTTACTGTTACAACCTGCTTTGGGCATCTACAGAGATAACAATGCCCGACACCTTTTCAAGGCCAGCCAAGAAATGGCCATGGGTGCCAACTGTTTTCTCGGTACTACTGTACTGCTCACGGTACCTGCGCATTTGACACAAATACCTTTTTACCCCAAAGTAGGAACATTGAATGACATTGAGACTTTGAACTATTTACCACAGGAAATTAAGGAAAAAGAGGAAACATGTTTTGAGGGAAAGAGAACAATGTTCAATTGAAAGTGAAATGCGATGCAAAGTTACATGTATCATGTCTTTAATATTTGTGCACACCTGTTCCAACAGTGCCTAGTAGATAATAACTTACAGAGTAATAGGGAACATCACCTTTGCTGTGAAAGAAATGTACCCACATGAAAGTTCCATTATCTGTCTAGTAAGAATTGTCATCAATAATAGAGTATTACAGTATTCCCAGTTTGGGGCTACTAATGGCAGAAGTTTGTTTTGGGTTTAAATATAGACCAGCAAATAGTGGCGTAACTATGCATCCCAGATTCCCCGGTGCATTGAAAGTAGGATTTCTTCCCCAAGTACACACACTACAGGTAGCTAATTAGTATTTAGGTTTTGTTAATGTCATATGTGCAACATTGTCAACATAAACTACCAATGACAGCTAAACCTCATGCATTCACCGAAGATTGACCAAGAGGTAGTAATGATGATGCAACACAGCTATAGTAATTATTCCCCAAGGCAGCAACAGCACACATGCCGGACACAATATCTAGACCCAAACACTGATGGACGTGGGACAGTGCAAGGAGGATTAGGAATACTGTGTCACCATTGATGATCAGAGGAGGGTATGTGGAATCCGTCTTGTCCTGTTCACGATTTGTGGTATTCGATGATGACAAAACTTGAACAATACGTGCAGAACAAGTAATATGCCCTAAGGTTGAACCTATGTCCTTTTAGCTTACACAATGAAATATCACAAGATGTACAGTTCCGTAACAAGTTGCTGCCATACTTTCTGAGCAAGGAAGGTGTCAATCTATGTCCATGTATAGCAAAGACCAAATGCCGAAAGTTGATTGCACAGGTATTGTGTAAACCCCTGTCTAGACACATGTGATGCTCCCAGTCACCAGGATATGTAGACACCATTACCTGTCGCCATCTGCATCATGCATATACCACTGGGTGTTATTTCACTGTGATTGGCTAGACGCTTAATGCTTGTGTAATACTTGCATCTTTCAACCAGCCACACACCATGTATTTGTCCATAATAGTGAAGAAATGACCTTTTACTGTATTTTTATTGGATATGTGTATAACACGCTGTAAAGAAGTCCAAAAGGCACTCTGTAGTCTTTAGGTAGGTTTATTCAGGAGTACACGTAAAGGACCACCAGCTCAGGCAGCAGCTAACATCCAACTGCCAGAGGTAGAGCTCCAGGAACAGAACATTCTGTTGTCAAGCAATGACTCATGGAATGCAGGGACGCAGCCCAGCAACAGGGATAGAAAGGAAGAAAAGACAAGGTAAAAGGATGTAAAAGAAAAGGGGGAAAAGGGAGGTGAGCAAGACCACAACACATCTCCCTCCCATACAATTGAACAAAGAAAAATTGCAAAGTAACAGGAAGCAAAAATGAAACTGCAGAGAAAAAACTGAATGTTGCAAACACCAGTGTCTAAAACATTTCATAGTCCTGATGCCAGGTCGGCCTGAATCTCAACCTCCGGGAACTCCCCAGATCAGGCACATTGGAAGCAGAATCATCACACCCAGTACCAGAACTATCATTCATCCCAGAGTGCTCTGACACTCTTGCATAATCAAGGCCCCGTTCACATCCATGAGCATTGGAACCAGGTTGCCATTTGACTAACCTGGACAGGCTCCATACTTCACCAGAATCCAACACAACAACATTCTTCCTGACTTCTTTAATGATAAAAGGCCCCATAAACCGTGAACGGCCCTTCTTCAAAAAACCAGGATTTCTGATCAACACCTCATCACCAACACGCCAGCGTTTGAGGAGAGAGGAATTCTTTTGGTCAAACCTGCTCTTGTATTTTTCTTGGTGAAGTCTCCGTCTAGAAACAACCCGTTCATCTATTTCTACATCATTCACATCCAACCTCAACCAAGCAGGACTCAACTTGTCGTGAGGTTTCCTGCCTCTCAGAACTGAAAAAGGAGAGGCCAAAGTCAAACAATTGGGGGTATTGCGGTGAGCCCACCATGTTTCTCTGAGCATTTTTTTAAGGGAAGACCTAGTCTGCAAAGCCCTCTGAGCACAACACTTGACCAACCTATTCATGCTTTCAGCCAGACCATTGGCTTGCGGTGAGTACAAAGCCGTCTTGAAGTGAATGATGGATAATTCTTTTAGAAATGTGCTCATCTCATGTGAGACGAATTGGACCCCATTATCAGTGATGAGGTGCTTTGGAATACCTTCTCTGGAAAACTCCTCGGAGAGGAATTCAATAACAGTTCTAGTGTTGACGACGGGCACACATTTGGTAACCACCCGCTTAGAGGTGTAGTCCACCAACAACAACACATAGCGCTCATCACGAGCAAACAACTCAAAAGGCCCGGCAATGTCCAAACCCAACTTGGACCAGGGCTCAGAGGGAACCTCCACAGGCAAGAGAGGTGTAGTGCAAGTCTTTTTGCTCTTGTCGCTGTTGGCACATTCCCAACAGTCTTTAACAACCTCCTCAATCTGCCGATCCATGGTCGGCCACCAGTACCACTCACGAACCCTGGCCTTGGTCAGATTCCTCCCTAAATGTCCCTCATGGGCTAAGTTGATAAGCTTGCACCTAAGATCACGAGGAGGTATCACTCGATTACCCCTCAACAGCTTCTTGTCAAAAACACACAGCTCATCCTTGACATTAAGGAAGCATTTCAAGGATTCAGGTACATCCTTGTCTGCTGGCCAACCCTTAACTGAAAACTTCCTGATCATTTCTAAATCACTGTCGTCACGAGAAGCAAAGGACCACTCATTGGAATTGACAGCAGATTCATGCACCCATGCCACAAGAGAATTCACCACTTCCACACCAGATTGATCCAAAGGTAACCTGGAAAGGCAGTCTGCAATGGCATTCTTCGGTCCCGGCACATACTCAACCATAAAATTGAATTCAGATAACCCCTCCATCCAACGTTTGATTCTGGGAGAAATATTGTCAACTTCCCTGCAAGTGAAAATTTGGCACAGGGGACGATGGTCAGTTCTGACAACCACAGCTAAACCCCAAAGATAAAACTTGAAATGGCGGATAGCCCAGAAGACTGCCAACGCCTCACGCTCAATCACAGAGTAACGCTCCTCAGCACCCCTGAGTGAGCGAGAGGCGAAAGCAACGATCCTGGACTCTCCATCCACAACCTGCGACAGGACCGCCCCCAACCTGAGCATGCTGGCATCTGTGGACAGTACAGTTTTCTTGCAGGCATCAAAATGCCCCAACGTAGGCATACAACCAATTACACTTTTAATGGAGTTAAAAGCAGAGGAGCAATCATCAGACCATGAAAATTGAGCTCCCTTTTTGAGCAGCAACCTGAGGGGAGAAGAAACACAAGCAAAATTTGGAACGAACTTGGAGCAGAATTCTGCCAACCCTAAAAATGAACGAACTTGACCTTTGTTAACAGGTACAGGGGCTTTTACAATGCTTTCGGCAAGGTCCAATTTAGGACTGATCCCTTCACCAGAGATAGTATGTCCTAAATAGTTTACAGAAAACACACGGAATTTGCAATTTTCCTTTTTGATAACCGGACCTGCATCTTGGAGTTGCTGCAAAACCTTCCACAACTGCTTGTCATGTTCCTGTTGATCCTTCCCATAAACAAGAATGTCATCTTGGAAGATGAGAACCTTGGGCAACCCTTCCAGGACTTTATTCATGACCCTCTGGAAGCAGGCCGCAGCAGATGCCAGGCCAAAGGGCATGCGAATGAATCTGAAAGTCCCCAGAGGCATCACAAATGATGTCAAATGCCTGGAGTCCGGATGGAGTAGAACCTGGTGGTAGGCAGAAGACAGGTCCATAACGCTAAAACATTTAGCATCTTTGATCAGAGCAAGAGTCTCAGAGATGTATGGCAAAGGTTGCCTGTCAACCCAAAAATTTTTGTTTAAACCACGTAAGTCCACACACATGCGAATCCCCTTGCCCCCATCTTTGGGTGCCAAAACAATGGGGGCCAACCACTCAGAACATTCAATTTCTTCAATGACACCCGCAGCCAACAATCTCTTGAGTTCCTGATCTAAAGGGTCCATCATCATGTGGGGAACTTTCCTCACTTTGCTGACAAATGGTTGGGCGTTCTGTTTCAGAATAATTCTATGCTCAAAGTTTTTGAGCAAACCCAAACCATCACTGTAAACTTTGGAGAACTTTGAACACACATCATCAGATAACGAACCAGAGGACAGAAGCAACACTTTCTCAGGTGAATTGGGATCCAAAGTGATCCCCATATCTCTCTGGTGTCTCCACCCAAGAAGATTATCTCCCCTCTTCGCCACGTACACCTTCCCAACAGTCTCTCTGTCCTTGAACTGAATTCTTTTGACCACGTATCCCAAAACATCAATCCTGACACCACCATAACCAACTGGGTGGATGCCTGGAGGAGACAGCTCGACTTTGTCAAGACCAAAAACAGTGTCCCAGTTGGCATCACCAACCATGGTATAAGGTGAGCCCGAATCAGCCAAGACAGGAAATCGTTCACCACCAATTAGCACCTCACACTCAGGCATGTCCAGCTTATCACCGTCCACAACTCCGTCCTCTTTGACACTACACACAAACTTTTTCTCCTCCTCAATACAACGTACCATCTGGTTCCTGCTACTACGGCACACACGTGCGTAATTACCCCTTTTTCCACATTTATTGCAAGTGACAAATTTTGCAAAACAATTGGGGCTGTTAGGCAAGTGACTCTCACTCCCACACCTAAAGCATTTAAAACCAGACCTGTTGTTCCTGGACCCGGTTTGTTCCGAATCAGAAAACCTGTACCTGGAACTAGTTTGTTCCAAATCAGAAGGCTTCTTATCCTTCTCACTATGAGTTCGATGCCCCTTTGAGATCATCCTTCTTGAGATCATCTTTCTTAATCTCATGAATTGCTTTATCATCTACAGAAGTATCACTGCTTTTCTCAACCCTCATCTCTCGCACCCACATGCTAGTATTCTCCATGCTTTCCACAATAGCCAAAGTTACTTTGAGATCTGGGTTCTTAGTCAGGAGCTTCTGCTGGACTTTTACGTCATTGGTGCACCTGACGATCTGGTCCCTAACAAGAGAATCAGTGAGTTGCTCGAACTCGCAAGTACGAGCCAACGTCTTCAAAGTAGCCACATAACTACCAATCTTCTCTTGCTTACCCTGGACCCTAGAAAAGAATTTGTGACGCTCCAAAACCACGTTAATTTTAGACCCAAAATGTTTTTCAAGCATCATGACAGACATGTCGTAAACATTTTCATGCTCACCCTCTCCACGCCCCAGAACAATCTCATCCAAACTGTCGTAAACATGTCTACCCTCAACCCCTAGGTTATGCAATAATGTAGCCTGCTTTCTCAAAGCTGAAAACTTTTCTCCCCCGATGACTAACAAATATGAGTCAAATAAAGGCTTCCATCTCTTCCAAGGTAAGATGGGATCACCCAAATCTGAAAGAAATTGCGGTGGTTGAGACATGCTGGAAGAAGGCATTATGAGGAAAACACAAACAGGTGTCAAACACCGTGAAATAAGTATAGTACAGTAGAGTAAATGTAAAATAAACAATACTATAGTAACTGTATAAGAAAAATGGTTCGCCAAATGTAAATGTCAAAAGTAGGGAACTCCAACTTGTGCAAGTAACTGTAACACAAAACACAGTACCTGGAACTGTAAAGTTAGAATGGTGTGCACATCACCGAACACGCGCTGGAAAGTAATCTGTGACAGACGTGTGCACACTATACACATAGATGCAATGAAAACCAAGAAAGGTGAGCGCGTCACTGACACGCTGCAGAGAAGAATTGCTTGCTTGCTCAACGTTGTTTCAAGAAAAGTGTGCGCATCATTGACATGCCAAGGAAACAAAATCGAAATGACACATGGTGTGCGCAGTGCGCACGCTCCAGCTTTAGGGGAAAGTGTGCGCGTCACTGCGCTTGTTCCTCATGTGATGCGCAGAATGCGCATGCTCCGGGTTGAGAGACGATGTGCGCAGTGCACATGCTCCGGCTTTAGGGGAAAGTGTGCGCGTCACTGCACTCGTTCTTCATGTGATGTGCAGAATGCACATGCTCTGGGTTGAGAGAAGGTGTGCGCATCACCGCGCATGCCTCGAACTGAAACTTGGGGAAGCGAGGAAAGGACCGCCGGTCGTAGGTCGCAGCAGCTCACAGGCAGCTCCGGAGATGACCAGCGAAGAAGAAACGCTTGCAAGTACAATGCGCAGAGACCAGTTGCCTAGGAGATAGGCTCGACAATGGAGACTTCCAAATGAAGAACGACGTCATGGAGCATTCCTTGGTTGCCAGGAGAAACAACGCAGCAACAGTGAAACCAGGCCAGGTAAGAGACGTCACAAGGCTTTCACTCGAAGTAGAGAGTTGAGTTGCCGTTAGAGTAGGCATCAAATGTGAAAAGTGCTTTTGTAAAATCATGAAACAGCACTGTCCACAAAGCGTGAATTCAGGAAAATAAATCAAACAAAGCTTAACAGTACCTGAATCTCCGTAATCCAAGGAGATTTCAATTTAGAACCAGTTTAGCGCTGCAGTAGAGAAATGGGTTCGATGGGGAAACTGGTGGCCAAAGAATTCCTGTCCACACGCAGGTACAACTCGTCGCCAGTGTAAAGAAGTCCAAAAGGCACTCTGTAGTCTTTAGGCAGGTTTATTCAGGAGGACACGTAAAGGACCACCAGCTCAGGCAGCAGTTAACATCCAACTGCCAGAGGTAAAGCTTCAGGAACAGAACATTCTCTTGTCAAGCAATGACACATGGAATGCAGGGACGCATCCCAGCAACACCGATAGAAAGGAAGAAAAGACAAGGTAAAAGGATGTAAAAGAAAAGGGGGAAAAGGGAGGTAAGCAAGACCACAACACCCGCCTCTTCTGGTCTATGGGCATAAAAGTTGCTGTAGAGTTCTGCAATGTGGACATCTTGCTAATTTTGCTTGGGCCTCCGTGAATTACGTATAAACGGCTATCTACGAAATGTGCCAAATTGTCTGTGTTTCTTTTATTCAGCTTCTACATATTGAGGAATGAGGAATCTCTTCATGGGAGCAGTGCAATTTAAGTATTCTTTCCCCTTTCCAGGGCAGTTTATTGGTGACTGTTCACTACATGGTGGTTGTTACAAGCTTTCCCATGCATGTGAAGGAGGGAGTTTGAGAGCATTGACAGAAATATGTTTATGCAAGTACAGTTTGTGTATATTGTTGAACTGATTAATGTTGGAGAATCAAATATGAAACAATGAGTGTGTTTTTGTTCTTGAATTAATTTGGTGATTGCGCTATGGAGATTGAGACACTTAGGGTATCCTTGGGTGATGCTATACAATGAAAGTGATACAAGATTTAGGGCCTGATTTAGATATAAGTCCCATTACATCCTATGGGATTTATATTTCGGCAGATGGGACATCAGTTACCGTTGTGACGGAATAACCCATCCGTTAAGATGAAAATCAGGCCCCAGTCTTTGAACATGACATATGATGTGAGCCTTTCAGCCAAGATGGTTGCACAGACTTCAACTTGCTTTAAAATGTTATGCAAGAGGTGAGATTCAGGAGCCTTGATAATTTTGGATGTTTTTGTGTTTTATGTGCTTTTACATTTAGTAATGTATGTATCTATCTATTTACAGCCCTAATAAAATCCTCTTCGAACGATGAAATGCTTTGGCTGGGCTGGATTTTTGTATGTGAAGAACAAAAGTCTTTTGAAGATTCAAGATTATGGCTCTCGTGTATCTATTGATTGAACTAAGAACTTTCCATCTTGAAAGACTGATTGATGATTAATTCAATGATCATATAATTGAATCACTCAAGTGCTCTATTGATATTTAGTGAGACTCACTGTATTGTTGAGAATCGCTTTATAGAATGTTGGGGTCTGCGAGCGGTAGGCCCTTTTTGAAGGTGTAGCACTGTACTTTGATTTATATGTAATAACACTTGTGCAGTCGTGGACAGCCACTAGTGATCTCAATTTTGGTAATTTGCATAGATGTAAATTACGACATGATGTAATGACGTACGTGGTGAGAACTGGGATGTAAAACACCGGGATGCACATACCACAAAGTAACAACTGATGTTCATCATGAACTAGAGGAGAATTTGGATAGTTTGTATTTTGTTGTTCATGATGTGAATGAGGATAAACCTATGTTCGCCATTGCTAAACAGAATAAAAGTATTAGATACATGGCATAAACAGGCCTCACATCACCATAATCTCTAGGAAATTACCTAAAGAAAAATTGCCTGATATTTGGTTAAGTGCAGGAAACATTCAACCAGGTGCATATCAAAAGAATAATTTTACTGGATGGGTACTTTTGGGGTGAAATTTAATTGAATGACAGGAGTTCAAAAGGGGAAATATATGTGGCAAAGTTTGGTGACAACAGACTGGAGTGGAAACATCAGAGAGTGTTACAAATGAATTTGGTCTATTGTCAAATCCCCAGAATATGTCTGTATTATGTGACAAGTGACATAGAAACATAAAAACAAAATCTTAAGTAAATCTTAAGTAAATTGAAGGGGTTTTAAACACAAGGGTGATTACAAACATTTGGAAATTCTGGCTATACATATAAGGCCTGATTTAGAGTTTGATGGATGGGATACACCATCACAAACATGATGGATATACTGTGTGCCATACTACAAGTAGATTATACCCTATGGCACTAGTAATATGGCGGTTAGGAGCTCCGTTACTTTAGTAATGTGGTATCCCCTCACCAAACTCTAAATCTGGCCCAAAGCCTTAGACATTTCTTTAATCCATGCTTGATTAGGTTAGTGATATTTTGAACAAGATGTGTGAAAAGGAAATTGGAGCCAATTTATATCTTGCGGTACAGATACTCCATTGCAACCGTGACAGAGTATTTATACTACCAAGATAATAAAGATAATGGTCCACTTGCCAAATTTAGATGCTGGCAGACCTTAGGTTTAATCACGGCAGAGACTACTCCATCCCCACCATTATTAAACGCCCCTGACATTCCTATTGAGTTAGGGGCATCAGAGGCTGATCTCTAATTCTAGACACTTAGTTTAGATGGATGGAATAATAGGTCAATTTTCACTGTCCATCACCACCAGGAAAACCTTGCTGGAAAGGTGCAGTGAAAACTACTAAATGCTCCCTTAACCATGGGAGAAGACACCCATGATGAGTGGGGCATTTTCTTTTTAATTTTCAAAAAGAAAATCCCACTTTGTGGGGAAAAACAAAAGAAAATAGTTTTGTGCATGGCTCCGTCATGTTGACGGAACTGTGAACCAAACTCTAAACAGCACTGACAGGATCCACTGTGATGGTGGTTCCTGCCAATGCTTTAGAAAAGACCACCAGCTTGGCATTCATTTACAAATTTCACGGGGGGCACCTCTGTCAGGTAGACTGAGTAATTTACTTCATCTCCTTGACAGAGAAATGGGCCGCCTGCCCAAAAATAAATCAGGCCCATAATGAAGCATGTAGAATTTCCATCATTATAGGCATGCCCAGAACCTGTGTCTGGCAAGAGGAGTGGGGAAGTGTATCTATAAAATGACTTGAGATTGTTAAACAAAAGTATTTGGGTCGACTGCATTCCCTACACAAAATTCAATGATTTATTCACCAATACATTGGTTGACTCCGCAGTCGGCCTAAAATCACTGTATCACCAAACAGTGTTGTGGAATGCATCAAAGGACCTGGCAGTGTTTGTAATACCTGATGAAGCATTCAGAATGAGAATGATGCCTTTTGATCTCATTGTGCCTCCACCGTTTATCAAAGATTGATGTGTCATTGTTCCACAGGCTCAAAATGTGTCCACATTTCAGGATGATATTTCTATCTATTTGTTGTTTGACTGGAGAAATTTCTACAACCCTAGGCTTGCCCTTTGGTATCTTCAGAAAGCTAGCAGATGGAAAACAGGTTGACTATTGGAAGGGATAGTTGGTATCTGCTCGTGTGGGGTTATCAAGCATGCCCATAAATCTTCCGCACAGCTTATGTTTTAAAAGAAAATCTCAGTTGAGGATGAGTCTGAAAAGGTCTGTTTATGGAACTAATGCGAAGGAACACAGAGCAGCTTTGAAAAGGTTCTTGAATAAAAAAGAAATAATCAGATGATGCTCTTTGAGGAGAAAAGTGTATTCAAACAATTTCAAGTTGAATACCTAGGTTATGTGAGATCATGAAATGGAATTTTTCCTTGGTCCAGTTTGGTCAAATGGATGAGGAATGCACTGTGGCTCAATTATAAAGAGCAATTTATATAATTTGTAGTGTCAGTATGTCTCCAAGTTTTGTCTTGATTTGATAACTATGTCAAATGCATTGAAACAATGTTTTAAAAATAGCAATGAGATTTGAATGAAATGTTGATAAGAGGGCTTTGATGAAATTAAAACAGATATTTCTTTCTGCACAAGATTGAAAGAGGTGTGAACCAAATTCCAAATGTTTGCTGACTGTTAATACGAATGCGTACAGTCTTGGTTCTGCACTTTTCCAGATAATTGGCACGTTTGAACGGTGCATTGTGTTTGCATCACAACCTCATAATCATTTGGACATTGAAATAGAAAACCTTGCAGACACTTGAGCAGTTGAGCAATTCAAGTAATAATTATGGGGCAATTCATTTATTTTGAGAATAAAGTGCTTTTCTCTCCAGTCATGGGATAATTAATCATTATTGGCATCCATGCACCCACATACCACCATGGCTCCCTAAAACACCTTAAAGTGAATATCTTGATATGTATACATTTACGAGTTTGTTTATTATCTTTAATCATATTTTGGTTCTAGTCTGTTTATTGTCCAAATCCTCTATCACCATGTTTTCTACCTACAAATCCTGCCTTCCACTGTAACTGCTTACACTCTGATGTGCTGTGGTTCTGTTGCTATCTACTCTATTTTGTGTCAAAATTCTCTGTTCTTGTTCAGTAAACAAAATAAACAATTGTGTGACTACTCATATTTGTGAATATCTCTTCAGCCCGGGATACATTCCAGGGGAATGAAATGTAAGAGCCAAATTCTTATCACACTTAGCACTACTAGACCAAGCTTCAATCCACGAGGAAGATGCCCATGATGGCAGTGCACTTCAAGTTGATATAACAAAGCATTCTCATCACTATTTTATGGATGGGGAAGTGAATAGAGTGTTCAAGTAAGATGAGTTTTGACACTGATGATGGAGCATGTTGTTATGTACTGGCTAAGGGAAGCTTCAGTGTCTCAAAATGTAGATGGGTCTTGGAAGGATAACGATGACCCTTCATTTGAATATGGCTTAGTTGTCCAGAATAACACATCACAATTCAGACTGCCAAAAGTTGGTTTATTTGGCCCATTTTGGTCATTTGGAATAAACGATAACCAAAACAAGGATCATACATGTTATTTGGTGGACAACAATGGTTGTAGAGGTAGAGTTACTAGCCACAAGTTGTTCATTATGTTTTCCGGTAGACAAATCATTGAGAGTTCAATCACTGGATGCCAAACAAATGTCAGTATGTCACTGCGCAAAAAAGAGCATGTAGTGGCACTTTTAATTCCACTAAAGTAGAGAAACAAAGTCCATATTCATCCCAGTGAGCTCTCACTCATGGGCCAAAATATACAAGGTAGTGTGCTACTTGTCTCCTGAAATTGCTTTGGTGCTGCCAGGGTTATGAGGTACAATTACAAACAACTGAAAACTCTAGTTATTCCACTGGATGTTCCAAATGGTCCAATGAAGAAAATAGCCATTTCTATTTCAATTCTTTATTCGATTTCATAATAAAATCATAAAAGTGCAGTGCAATACGTATTAAAATCTTAGTACACAAATATATAATGATAAAAACAGTTAATAAAACAAAGAATTTATTTTCCATATTAAAAAACAGCACCCAATGCTAATCAAGAACAATTTAAAAGTTTCTTCCAAGCATAAAATACAGCCCACAAGAAACTTGACATGCTACAGCCTATCTCCAAAGTAGATAGAGATTGTAGGTAAAGATAAGCAAGGCGGCATTGTGAGAAATTGAGTGGTTCTAAAATGGGAAGAATAAAACTTTTTCTCAGATTGTTATAAAATTTGGAGAAAAGAACTACATGAATAGTGCTCTGTGCCATCAGAGTGTCACAGGGACAATGTATTAGTGTTGCAGACCAATCATTCATTTCAGGGAAGCTAATTAAATGATGATAAATATCCATTCTTAGGTGGGTGAGAATAAATCTATGCCTAGAGTATAGTACGAATTTAGGATAAGGCTGCATTTCTTAGGTTGTTAAGATGGCTTGATTTTTTATACTCTAGGCTTTAATATTTCGGTGGACAGCCTAAAATTCTCAAGGTGCACCATACATTCGTTTTTCAGATCTTTTCTATTGATGGCTTCTAGGGATTCTGGCTTCGTGTAGTAGTGAGGATACACCAAATCATGGAAAAAACATTGGATATATGTCAGCCAGGGTATACGTGAGGGTAGGCTCGCCTTAAGGCAATCCCTGATAATGGCATGATTTAAGCCAGTATACTCCGATGTCTAAATTTTGTGTCATAATAAGACGGGCTGTAGCATTATTACGTTTGTAATGAACGGCACACCCAGTTCCATGTGACAGATGTATGTGGAGGAACTCTTTAGTAAGGCAAGAAAATACTTTAGAAACTCATTTTCCACCATCTACAATGACCTACAGTTAGTGTGCCCCCACACTCCCGCCCCATATAAAGCAACACTCACACATTTGGCTTTATAGATCTTTATCAATTCGTCAGGGGGGTTCGTACCCAATCTTTAGGCAACATTTTGTAGAGCCATGGTTGCCTTTTTAAACTGTAACTTTTTGGTGGAAATGGCGTGGGTCCATGAACCTTCTTTGTCAAATAATATGCCCAAGAATGAAAAAGTAGTTGCAAAACCAATATTTGTCCCTTTGATTTTTATATCTCAATACATCACTGTTCTACCACATTTCATAATGAGCGTTTTGGATTGGTTGACTAGGAGTCCTAAATCCTGCATATAATTGACAACATTTGTAAGGAGGCTCTGTAGGCCCAGGGGAGTTCAAGCCATAAGAACGGCATCGTCCACATAGAGGAGGGCCAGGACAGGGCGATGTCCAATTTGCAGGAGGTCTTTACATTGGTGGCTAACACGACCTCTACACTATTTATTTATAGTGAAAAAAGAAAGGGTGCTAGGACACAGCCCTGTCTTACCCCTCTCTCTATGTTAAAAAAAGGGTGCACATTCTCCCCTGGTGCCATATCAAACCCTAGCTCTACATCCCAAATAAAACTCCCTTAGAAAGTTGATAATAGATACCCCCACTCACAAATCTCTCATAATTGGCTACAATTTATCATGGATGACACAGTTGAATGCTGATGACAAATCGACCCAGGCCAAATAGATGTTCACCTCTTTGATCTTGGTTTACTTTCTGATTAGCATGCTCAAATTCAGTCTCTGCTCTATAGTCCCAATTCCAGGATTGAATCCATATTGCAGGTCTGACAAAATATCATGAGATTCCGCTCAGTCCTGTAGGCTATTCAGGATGATACAGCCAGCTATCTTTGCTAAGGAATCGAGAAGGGAGATTTGCCTATAGCATGCAGGGTTAAGACAATTTCCCTTTTTGTAAATAAGGACAATAATTGATTTTGCCCACGTAGGTAAAAAATGCCCTCAGTACTAATATCAAAAGAGGATCCCATAATGGGGTATTAGCCTTAAACTAATCCACTGGTATAGCACCAGGACCAAGGGCTTTCCCACCCGTACTTGCATTTTTTGCCCCCTTAACTTTCTCCAAACTGAAAGGAGGGCTGATGGAGGCTAGTGGAGTGGCATCGATGACAGTATTACAAATGTCATGGCCCGTCTCTGGCATACTAAAAGGAGCTGAGTAGATGCCAGAAAAGAGTTTCATCCACTCAGTTTCCAGGATTTCAACCTCCATCCTTAGGCGTTCCTCTACTCTCAATGGTGGAGAGTTGATTACCCACCAAAATGCGTTGTTGTCATTAGTAGTACTTGCCTCATGCAATGCTTCCCAAGCTTTATCCCTCAGCCATGTTTTCCTTTATTTCACATCTCTTTTACAATCTGTTCTACATGCCTGAACCTCGGATTTCCATCTGGGAGATTTATGTAAAGCCTCCTTTAATCTCGTATGGGCTTAGAACACTAGGAGTCAGACCACTCTTTTTCTCACTTGTCTCTGGTGCTCTCTAGAAACCAAAAGGCTCTCTTTTATCCTCATGTAATCACTAAAAAAGACTTAATAATGGCACTTGGGTCAGTAGTTTCATCTAAACAGATCTCAAAAGCTTTTCTATTGGTGCTAATTAGTTGTTTTAAGTACCCCTTGCGCACGACCTGTGACCAGCACAAAGTATATCCATTTAAGGTAGCCAGTTCAATGTCTTCAGACAGACTAGTGATTTGGCTATGGGGCCGGCTAGAGAATAAGGCGAGAGAAAGCTGGATACTCTGGGGAAAGTGATCGTTTAATGATATAGTGTGAGTAACAAAGTTAAGTGCACAGGCTGCATAGTTGTTAGACAGTAGGACAAAATCAATGATACTATGGGGGTCTCTACCATTAAAAGTACTTTTAAATGGGGCATAGGGAGAGCAAATTTCATTAGAGAATGCCAAGTCAAATCTATATATCAGTTCGTTCAACTTATCCCCGTATTGGTTGTGGATAAAATGGGATTGACAAACATTTTCCGAGTTAGTTAATCCACATATTTTTTTAGAAGGCATATTACACAAGCTTAGGTTGAAATCACTCCCCCATAAAACAATCAGATTCTTACTATTACTTGTGCCAAAATGGTCCAGAAAATAGCCATTGATATAATGGAACCTCTTCCGTACTCCCCCACTGCATGCTTAAACCTTGATCAAAAGGAATTTGAAGTTGGGCATTGTTAGACCTGGCACCATTGGCATGGGTCTTCCTTCCATTTTTTGCTGTTGCCTCCTGTGTTTTTGTTGGTCTAGATGCTTTGGGCACTTTGTCACTGCTGTTCAGTGCCAATGTAAAAGTGCTCCCTTTGTAAATTGTTGTTATGGATTAGTGATTCCATGATTGGCTGTTTGATTTACTTGTCAGACCCTAGTACAGTGCACCATGTGTGCCCAGGGCCTGTAAATCAAATGCTGCTGGTGGGCTTGCAGCACTGATTGTGCCACCCACAGAAGCAGCTTGTAAAATGTGGCTCAGGCCTGCCATTGCAGAGCCTGTGGGCAGTCTGGGACTGCCATGTCGACTTGGCAAGTGCACACACTTGCGAGTCCCTAAACCTTCCCTTTTCTACATATTAGTCACCCCTAAGGTAGGCTCAAGGTACCCCTGTGGGCAGGGTGCATTGTATGTGAAAGGTAGGACATGTTTCTTTTATTCACAATAGAGAGTAAGAGAAGCAGATCAGTTGCGATCTCCCAAGTACAATCGCATCACAAAAAAGCAACTGCTGTTGTCTGTATGTCCCTAAGGATGTCCAGACTGTCAAAGAAAAGGAGGAAAGAGAAAGTGCAAGTGGTCCCACAGACTGGGGTATCCAAAGATATTGGAGAAGACGCCTCACTCACTTATAGTGACATGCTTCATCATAGGCGTCTTTCCACACCCAGGTGAGATGGTGCAACCTGGGCGGACTCAACCAAAGATGTTATGGGAGTTCTTATATAAAATGTTAACTGGCCATGCAGGGAACCAGATGAGTGATGCTAAAAATAGCTACAGGTATACCCAAACAATACGTTTATTTGTAGGGTACCTGGGGTATGGGATAAAATCATGAACCAAACGGGGTTTATTCTGAACAATATTAATTCCGTTCTACCCTCTTCAAAGTGCCAACATGTTTCGGCCCGCAACGTGAGCCCTCATGGGTCTGGGGCCTTCTTCAGGGCTAGATTATCTACTCCATCAGTATCCCTGCTCTAAAATAAGCACGCATTCCATGCAGAAATGAGGCCTAGTGCGCTCACCTGTATTTTCTGTTTTCCAGCAGTTTTTCTACTGGGTTTTGCTATTTTGCACCATGCGGGTCAGGCGTTTGGTGCTGTCTTTTAGTCACACACTTGTCAAAGTACAGTCACCGCCGGAGTACCTGTGCATCTCGTCCCGCCCGCCGCCGAGTGGTAGCGACATGCCCTGATGTGTGTGGCATGTCCTGATAGTGAAATACTGCCAAATTAGTTTAGAATGGGGAGTTTGTTTATAACATCTTATAAACATAACTGACCCTGGGAACAAGATAGGAAAATAAAGTTTAGTATGCCTGAACTCAGAATGTTAAGATGCATCTTTTAGTGAGGGTGATTTTTACATTCTGTGTTTGAAAATACCACCTTTAGAAAGCAGGTATTTTCTTGCCTAACCATCCAGTGTGCCTCTGCTAGGTTTGTGTATTGCGTGTCTGGCTTTTGGATGACAGAGGCTGGAGCAGGGCAGTGGCTCCAGAAGTGTGATGAGTCAGGGCTGGGCTAAATGGACATGGGCTGCATTTAGAGTAGGGGCAGGAGATTTCCTTTTCACCTGAATGGGCCTGGTCTGCTTCAACAATGCTGTCTCCACCTCCTGCCAGGAAGCTGCACCAGTGAGGACAGGATTGGTTTTGGCTGGGTACAGACACTCTCTGCCTTCAGAGAACAAAGGATTTTGGTGTATAAAAAGAGGGGCCCAGACCCCAGACTTTTAGATCACTTCTGGGAAATCAAGAGGAAACCTTTGCCAAGGAGAAGAGCCGGAGAAGCTGAGGAGGAATACTGCCCCTATGCTGTTTGCTGTCTGGGGTTGGCCTGCAGTGGCTGCTTGCTGCCAAGGAAAGGAGAAAAAGGACTTTGCTGTTTTGCTTTGTCACCTGCTTGAAGAAAAGATCTCCAATGGCTTGAAACTGAGCTTGCCTCCTGTTCTGAAGTCTCAGGAACACAAAGACTTCACCCCTTCTGTCTCTCTGCATCTGGAACTGCTGTTTCAGCTGCTACAGAAGGAAATTGCAACACGGACGTCGGCGAGCGACGCCGTAACCTGCACCGAAGTCGTGACCGCTGCTCTGACTTGCGACGTAGGCCCGACGCCTGCTGCCGTGCCGCATCGACTCCGAAGCCGACTTCATCATCGCGGAGCTGATCCTTGACGTGGGTGATCCCCGAATCCATCGACATCGCGCCATCGTAAGGAACTGAGGCTTCGGCGCCATCGTGACGTCACCTCCCCGACGCAGTAAGGAACAGTCATCTCGCCTCCCCTGCGCTGCAGTAAGGAACAGAGGCTTCACCTCCCCTGGGGTCGTTAGGAACTGACGCCACGCGGCACCAACGAAGCATCCCCTCCCCGACGCCGTGAACTGTCTTTGTTTTCATCATTTCCAAGGTACTGTTCTGTGTGGGCCCAACGCCGCGCACCTCGCGGTCGGCGCCGTACTTTGGGATTTTCACCGGTCACAACGTTGGAGTTATTTGTTGCTACAAGCTTTATTTTAGTGAATAACCTATTTTTGAGGATAACTTGATAATTGTACTGTGGATTTTTGTTGTTTGGTCTTGTTTTGGTTTAGATAAAGATTATTTATTTTTCTAAACTGGGGTGGTGTCCATTTGTAGTGTTTTCACTGTATTACTGTATGTGTTCACAAATGCTTTACACACTGCCTCTGAGATAAGCCTGTCTGCTCATGCCAAACTACCAAGGGGGTGAGCAGGGCTTATTTTCGGAGTGTATCCCCCTTTCCCTGACTAGAAGCAAGGGCCCCTATTTGGACAAAGGTACCTACCTCTGCCAACTAGAGACCCCAATTTCTAACATTGGTGGTCAGCGGTGAGGATCCTGGACTTGCATTTGTGATTTACATACAGTGATTGGTGTACACTACTAGTGAGTGCAGACCATTACGCGACCACATACATTTTGGTAGAGCTTTTCCTTGGAATTTTTTTGCATCTTGAGAACTGCCAATTTTCACCATGAGCAAACAAGGATCCATTGCATCTGTGGATATTGAATTTGAAGAAGAGAGGGTTGATATCTACACTGTGCCACAACTTAAAACCATCTGCAAAAAATTTAACATCTCCATAAGAGGCCTCACCAGGAAGGAGGAGTTCCAAAAGGCGATGAGGGCCTGGTTGGAAGCAAGGAATGCCAGTGGGCAGACCGAGGATCCTATGGTGGAGGGGGAGAATTTAGAAGGGCAGCAGGATGGGTTAGTAGGCCTAACTGGAGGGGAGTGCCTCCCAGGGAAGGCAGCAGTGTGTCTTCAAGGGGTCTGTCTCCAGAAGAGTTGGAGGACAGGGAAAAAAGCAGAGTGCATGAAATGGAGCTTGCTAAGCTCAAACTGGGGAGCCAGGGTGACTTAGAGATTAAGAGGTTGGAGTGGGAGAGCAAGAAATTGGCCATGGAGGAAAAGAAGATGCTTTTAGAGCATGAGAGAGTGTTGAGGGAGCTAGAGCTGAAAGCGAGAGCCTAGAGATCACTCCCTCTGGTGGCAGCACACCATCAGTGCCTGTAGAAGGAAAAGTACACATTCCCAAAGATGTTATTAAGGACATTGGTCAGTGGTTCAAGGCTTACGAGGTGGCAATAAAGTCCCATAGAGTCCCTGAGAGAGACTGGGGAGCGGGGTTGTGGGGCCACTTTGTCAGTGAGGGGAGGGACACCTTGTTAGACTTGCCCACTGAGGACCAGATGTCCTATGCCCCCATGAAGGAAGCCTTGGTAGCCAGGTATGGGTTGACCCCAGAGCTTTATAGGCAGAAATTTAGGAATTGCAAGAAGCTGGAGTCAAGTACCTGGGTGGAGTATGTATCTTATTTTTGCAGAGCATTGGATGGTTGGGTGAAGGGTAGCAAGGTAAATGATTTTCAGGCGCTCTATGATGGTTGCATGGGAGCACTTGTCCAGTAGTTGTTTTCCAGAGCTACGCCAGCACCTGATGACAGTAAGCTAACTGATCCCAGGAAGCTTGCTGTGGAGGCGGACCGCTGGGTCAGTACCAGGGTCCACAAGGGTTATGTGGGAGTGTTGTATACTTCCTAGGGTGTCCATAATCGGGCTTTCTAGAATCATGTCCTTATATAGGCACAATTCGCCCTGCCCTTATATAGGCATAAAATCCCAGCCCTTATTTAGGCATAAACCGTGCACTCCAAATACAGGCATGGTCTCCAACATCCGTCCACCCTAGCGTCACAATGAGTTCATGAAAAAACAGACTCTTAGGCAGCGGGACTTTCCCTAGCCCAGGACTATTGATTTCTTCAAGGACTCATATATTATGCATGAACCGTTATTCCTTAGGGGTTCATTCATGACGTCTTCCGCTGTCCAACTAACATCAATGCTAACATTCTGAGGTAATTCTCAGGTATAAATATACCTTCCAAAACCCCTGTAAATCAGAGGAGACCTCGACTTCAGAGGAGCCCGTTTCCCGGCCGGACGCACTGAGAAGACGCTGTCATTCCTGCACGCAGAGTCCAGCTTCCAGTGATCTAACTTCCCTTGCGGGGTGTTGGAGTTCGAGTCTGGAAAGAGATTCCTACCTCTCTCATTCTTCAGGTATGGAGCAGACTAGAACCTAGAGGGACTCTTGGCATACTAGGCATACTAGGCTTAAAATACTCTTAGTATACTATAGTAAGGAATACTTCACCTACTTCTACTTCTCCCTACACCTAGGTTAGGTTAGGTACACTGGGGTAGAACTAGGCTAGAAACGCATCGTATGAGTACTCGCATTTTTAGGCTGTGTCATTTTATGTAAATGCATATATGCTGAAAAGATAATGCTAACGCAGTATTATTTATTTCTACTGCTCACTCTGTACATTATTTATCTCGCATACTGTCTTGTGATCGTAACAACACATTTAACTTACACCAGAAACAAGACTGTTCAATAAATCTTTTATTGAAACGCCCGTCTGTTCTTTCTGTGTAACTTTGAGGAAAACTAAGCATGCACGACTGAGCTGAGTGAAATAGTTATCTATTGTTTCTACGACTCTGGGACACGTTCTGATTCTAAAGGGAAACACAGTGGTCATGTTTTGCGGCTGCCAGAAACTACTCCCTTCTTGTTGTCAAGAAGTTTCTAGTGGCCTCTGAGCTAGCTGGCACAAGTAATTAAGTTTAATATACTCGATAGGGACATACCGACCTTAGTCCTATGTCAAACCTATAGGATATATTATTCCAATGCACAGAGCCTATTAGGAAAATAGGAGCTACACTACATGGCACCCAACGGTTTGGTAAGGCAGTAATTCAACGTTAGATACTGAGTAACTCAGCCGTGCTTCTTCCTTTTCTCTCAGAGACCCCTACCCATATACTCCAAAAGACGTCTGGAGTGGGCAGGGTTAAGTATCCGCCACGGCTACATAGGGCAGTACCCTATATATTAGCTGTTTGGTTTGCTCAACGTTGAAGGATACAGTGTTCCACAAATATTGTGCACCTTATCTTTGTTTCCTTGAAATTTGTTCTACATTTTTCAAAAAACTAAAATGCCTGACTCCGACAATGACGCCGGAAACGGTGGAGCTGCGGCTGATCCAGCCCAAACAGCATTTTTTAGCATTACAGGTTTAAATGAAACCGAGGAGGGTGTCATTGACATCACTCCAAACTTAAGGAGAGCCATTACTCTAAAACTTATAAAACATGGCCTACCACCGAGAGGAGGTAGAGCAGTTTTCGTGATAGAGGCACACGAATCCTTTCAGACAGAGGTATTCTATTCATGGATAATATTTCCTGAATCCAATTCTGTAACACACATGTTTCACTTCTACAAAGAAGATGAACTACCAGAGGAATACATTCCTTTCGAGGATATTGAAATTCCATTAACATACCAAGAGCATCAACTCTGGTTTAAAGGCGCCCTAAAACATCACAAAAACATTACCAGGCTCGGTTCACTAGGTAGACCAGGAGCAACATGGCCGATTCTAGCCGGCTACACACCTCATCCCGACATCGAAATAATGTCAGATGAGGAACTACTTACTCAACTCACAGAGTTAATAAAAATATACAGACAATTGGTTCAATATGTCATGCGGACTTTCACAGTCCAACCACCATTAACAATTCCAAATCAAACTCCTCACCAGGGGAATACTCTAAAAATTACACCACAGACTCTATATGCAGTCATGGGTAAAATGCCCACAAAACGTGAGCAAATTCCATTTTGGATAGCTCAAAAAATTACTCAAATCGAAGCAGTATTTCCAAATACTAGCCCGCTTGAGAAACACAGAATCCTAACCATTAGTTTACCAATGGGGATCACACCACAACTGGAAGACTGCACCACTTGGGGCTCAGTCTTTGCTGCCATCTACACTAAAACACATGGCATTCCGTCAATTGCGGTAATACCTGATGTCCTAAAACAAATTCAAAATGAATACGGGCAGAGCCTGCTTTAAATTTAGGTATGAAATTACTGAAAAATTTCGACCAGGTGTCAACAATAATATTATCTAATATTAAAGGGGAGGCAGCAGCAGTGGCGATCCGACAAAAATTAAGGGAATTTGATGTTACAGAACTTCAAACAGAGCTACCCAGAATAATAGAACAATCTTATGCAGAATTAGGCAGAGATAGTTTGGGTGGGAGACCAGTTAAACCGAAACTATCTGAAAGTCCTGAGAAGGACTCAATTAAACAAACTCCTACATCTTCTAAAAAGAAGTGGGAGATCTAATAAACAAACTTCAAACGAGAAACGTTCTCAATCCCGAGGTAGGTCTCCTCAAAAGGAGCACTCTGAAAGGAGGTATAACCTCAGGAATAGGGATAATTTGAGAAAACCTGATAGGTATCAAGATACTGATACACGTTCCTCTCGTCCCTTTCAGGTCTCATCACAGACTTCGGAAAGAAGAGGACGAACAGAACATAGAGAAGAATGCGTGAAATCGAAAGACGACAAACACGCTCCAAAACCTAAAGCAAAACCTCAATTCTCCAAAAAGAAGGTAGCAGGTCTGAAGATAAGACATGCCGAGAATACTGAGAACACAACTCAAGAACGGAGAATGGGCTCAGACAATGCTGGACAGTGCAGCAGAAGTCACAATAGCTCGCCAGAACCTGAAGGAACTTCTGGAGATAGTGTACTTGAATGAGTACATCACAGTAGAGACTGTAGATACCAGGGTTAGTACTCCACAAAAGTTATATGACATAACACTCCGGATGGAGGGAGACAAACCTAGACAGGTTAAAGCACTCTTTTGGGAAAGACTATCAAAAGGCTATGACATACTTCTAGCGGAAAAAGACTGGCCACCACAATTTGTCAGGGAGTGCCCACACGGCGAGGACATTATTATGCCTGCCTTCTCCAACCATATACCAATGCATCTAAGATATACATATGCCAGAAAATGGGCAGTGGCCCAGGCCCCAGCATTATATAAAAATCATGTAGGATGGGATGAGGATTCTCCTCACCATAAAATAAATCTGAAACATGAACCAACTGCACAAAGGCAGTATCCTATTAAGCAAGAAGCTAAAAAACAGGTCAGGGAGATCTTAGATCAACTTGAATACCAAGGGGTGATTGAAACATGCACCTCCTCAATGAACAATCCTTTGTTTCCTGTCTCCAAACCAGACAATACATATCGTCTAGTTTTGGACTACAGACACTTAAACACTTGTTCTAAAACTTTTGCAGTGCAAAATGCACATAGCACAGCATTAATGAATAACATTGTGCGTAAAAAATACAAAACAACATTAGACATCTCAAATGGTTTCTTTTGTCAAAATATAGCACCTGAAAGCAGGTACTTAACTGCATTCTCCATAATGGGGACCCAGGGTCACTTTTGTCGACTCCCACAAGGGTTCAAGAACAGCCCAGGTTTATTCTCAGCGAGGGTAACGGAGTTACTACAAATTTATGACAATGAGGCATTGTCCTATGTCGATGACATCTATCTGACAGACGATGACCTGGAAAAACACTTGAACAGGGTGAGCACCATTATACTGGGTTTCGCCTCTGAGGGCTACAAGTTCAACTTTAAAAAGTCCTGAATTGCCCATCTCAATGTCCTATTTTTGGGATATGAGCTTTCAAGTGAAGGCAAGAGCTTGGCAGCTAACTTTCTAGAGAAATGTGCGCTGCTCCAACCTCCAAAAACGCTAAAAAACTTACAATCCATCCTGGGTTTCCTAAATTTTGGAAGAACATACATTCTAAATTACGCAGAAAGAGTTAAACCTCTCTACGCATTAATCAAACCTGATTTTTCAATCAAAAACTGGACACAGGAACACACAGAAATTTTGCGTTCACTCCAGGCTAACATGTTAGCAACAAATCACTTACAAACACGCGTAAGTCAAAGAAATTTGGTAAGTCGAATAATTTCGGGTCAATGTGGATTCACCTACTTAACCTTCAATGAGGGTGAGAAAGTACCAATCGCATACAAATCCCATTTGTACACACAAGCGGAACTGCGCTTCAGTTCTACTGAAAAAATTCTGACAGCAGTTCAAACCGCTGTAGCAAAAGAAAGAGCCTTAGCCCAAGGGAAACGCATTATTGTCGTAACCCCAGTACCAGCTTTAGAAGCGGTCACAAAAGCAAGCATTCCAAATGCTAAAGCATTACATCCGAGATGGATACAATGGGTTAATTCTCTTGCTGCAACTGATGTTGAATATGTTTTTGACCCAGATTTAAAAACACAAGCATTCCTGCAATATGAACAAGAATGTCCTCTGCCCACTGAGATTCTGCCTCTCGATCAGTACGAATTTATAATTTACACTGACGGATCCGCACAGCCCGCAACAGGGAGTAAGCAAGCTTACAGTGCAGCGTGTGCTATCGTTAAAGGTCGCATGCGAAATGGCATCTTCAGACCTATGGTCACAAAAACTCAGTCACTAGGTGATTGTACAGCTCAGCGAGCTGAACTACAAGCATTCAAACTGGCACTTGAGAGTACGGATCGAGAATTCCTCACACTGATAGTGTGCGATTCCTTTTACTGTGTTCAGTCGTATAATGACTATATACGAACCTGGCTTGAAAATGGTTTCAAAGATGCGAAAGGTGGCACAATAAAGCATAAATTGCTTTGGGAACAAGTAGTTCAGTTGAAAAACGAACTACCAAAGGCTCACGTGATTCACACACTGAGTCATCAACGTGATGGCGTTCACGTTGCAGGGAATTCATTGGCTGACGAAGCCGCAAAGGGGGCTGTTCAGACGGCTTCCGTAGCTGCGATCACTCGTTCAAAAACAAAAATAGACGGTGAGATAATGTTGGCTGTCAATGCTTCAAGCAAAGGCAGCAGTGCAGCGTTACCAAAAAAGTTTCCACTCAAGTACTCTTATGTAATTGATGCGAACAACGTTCCTTTTGCTCGAATCCCTGGAGTGGGGGATAGGGTAATTCCAAACAAGGAACGCAGAGCAGCCTTGATTTATGAAACACATTTGGGGGAGGGTCTGTCACATCAAGGGATCTCTAAAACAATTTTGACATTAAAAGAGATGTACTGGTGGCCTGGAATGAATACACACATTCACATATTCATCAATAACTGCTTAGACTGTAAATTACAGCGAGAGAGCCACCGGACACCATGCTGCGAATGCGGTAGCCCAGTACAGACACCACTGTTAGACAGCATTCGGCTATCTACTGCGCCTGCGTCCTACTGGACAAAGGCATTCCCACAAATACTGAATCTAGGTTCCTATGGTTATGGCCTCAGCGCTCGGCTGACGCTCGAACTGTTATAAAAGATTTGCGAGTCTTTATCGGCACATACGCAATAGGCACGCTACATTCTGACCAGGGCCCTGCGTTTAGCTCTAGGGCTTACAAAGAAGCCATGGCCAGTCTGGGCGTTGCATTGCGGTACTCCTCTCCGTTTCATCCTGAGGGAAATTCTGTTGTGGAAAGGAAAAACCGGGACATAAAGCAGTCTATAACAGCTAGGGTATTAGGTTCGGGTGATGGGTGGGTCAACCACCTCAATAGCGTACAGCGCGCACTTAATAATCTGCCAAGAAGTTCTCTAGGGGGGGGTCACTCCATATGAGGTCCTATTTGGGACAAGAATGTGGGTACCAGACCTTGAACACGTAGGCACAGTGGTGGAAAATAAACCATTTGATATCAAAGATCGTTTGGCTGTTTTACAGGATCTCAATAAACTAAGAACGCAACAAAGCAACGTATTCCTGCAGCCAACCACCACTGGGGAAACATCGGCTGTCCCAGCAAGGCCTGTCTGGATTCCAAAAGTTGGGGAACTAGTCAGAGAAAAAATCGCGGACAAGAAGGAATTTGGACCTTCTTACAGACAACCAGTACCTGTTCTAGCTGTTCAAGGAACAAGAACAGTACTTCTGCCGCCCCTTGCTGGAAGAAAGGAGAAAAGATTTGTGTCCATCGACCTGATCAAACCACAGTATGTGGCCAATACTGAACAGTAGGCCTCGTGGACTCCGACCTAGTAGCAGACGCACTCCTCTCGCTACTATCCAAGAGATTCAGACTGAAACACTGATAACTATCGAGAATTCAGCTGTACAAGATGGAGGACTAAGCAACCAAGCTATGGAACTCATCCCTCTTGACAACCAAGTAACAGTTCGTCCAAATACACCTGTCTACACCAACGTGACACGTGATGAACTGTCTCCTGTGATTTCAACAAATCCTGATGCAATTCCATCAATTGACAGAACTGCTTCTGGCTATTTCATTAACTTTGATACGTTCTCAGAGGATCCAAGTGAACCTGAAACGACGCCAGCATCATTCCAACTCAAGCAGCAAGTACAAGACTTTATTCACTTTCTGAAAAAGACTTATCTGGTTTCTCCATGGATTGAACTCTGGATTACATCTGGACTTTTTGTTTTCCTGCTCTGGCTAGCTTTGGTAACAACTGTAAGCGTGCTTATAAGTGGCAGATACATCCATGTGAACATTGAAGGAAAAGACGTAAACGTACTTTTGAAACCACATAAATCTTCCCATCGTGAAGCAAGAGACTTGTCATCAGTGAACATCACAGCTGTTCCTATACAGGATGGTATAGTGTGGGACAAAACAGATTATGATATCTTCGGTCCGAATGAGCAATTGAACATTCCACATTTGTTTAAAATTTCACTAAGTGATTTTATAACGTCTAGTACCTATTCAGATGATTGGGACTTTGAGACTGTAAACGACATAATGTTTGATCTAGAAAAATCTGCTGCATTTTCTAAAACTGAATATTTAGAGGGTTCATCAGACTATGAACAACTGTATTGTTATAACCACTATGGTCATCATTATTTGCATAAAACTGCATATCCAAGAAATGTGTTTATGTTTAACCAATGGGAACATTGTCCTACACCACCAAAAGGTAGTTCAAAAACTTTTGCTAGTAAGTTTCCATATTTTTCAGGTTACAATACATCTGACCCAGAAACGTTTTACTATAAAAGTGTAAACAAAACAGGTCTGAAAATTATGTTAACAAATACGAAACAGATTTACTCTGCAGCATTTATTGCCCAACTGTCTACACAGGGTTTCGACTTATGGAAAGGCACAATAGAGACAAAAACCGTCTGGGGTAGTAAAGATTGGCAAGTACAGGGTATAGAAGCTTTATTTAGAGCCTGCATCATCCCTGAACAAATACTGTTTTTGAATGAAACAGTCCAACAAACATCTTGTCTTGGAATAGCCAAGATCAAAGAGATGAAAACACCTTCTGTGCCAACACCTGCCAGTGATAACGATACAAAGGCAGTGGTGACAGTTGACAATATACTACAACTCAACAGATCTAATCCTGATTGGAAGAAATGGTTGATCTGGCCCACAGACACAAACAACTGTCAGGAAAGATTCCTGAATAAAACTCAGGGCTTTACTATTCATAGGCCAGACCCAAGATATGTCCAAAGACAACATCCGGGGGTAGTAACAACATACAGTGTAGGAAAATTATGCCTCGATTGGCTGCATAGATCTACACTACAGGATGTAAAACAACACTTATCCTTACTTGCAGACGACGCAGATCTTAGGGAATTCTTGCTTGGACCAAGAAAACCGCGTCAAAAACGTTTCATATATGCTGGCATTTATGCTGCTTATAATGAAGCATGGAAAGTGTCACAGATGGAGGCCGCAGAACGAATACGTGAACTTGATCGTATTAATTTAGAGAAAACACTCTCTGTGGTCGACAATGGGTTAACAACTTTGTCCTCCAGAATTTATTCATTGGATGGCATTGTATCCTCTGCTATCGACATTCTAGAACAAGATTTGGCGATGTTACAACAAGGTCAATCTCAATTACGTTCTATAGTGTCATTGAGCTGGACGCTGCAATCTTTGCGAGCGGGCTATGTGCCTTGGCGTTTCATCAACACGTCGGCTCTGTTTGCAGAATACAATCTAACTGATAAACAGATCGAACTGGCACAAAGAGGAGCAAAGTATACAGTGCTGAGCATTGAAAAACTGGAGAAATTACCGTTCACAGTGGCAGAAAAACCAGCTACAGAATGGGTTATTCATGGCAAAATAACATTACCTGTGACTTCTTTTCGGTTTCAGTATTGCCTCAGACAAATGCAAGCAGGCAAATATGAAAGGTTGGGTAAGGGATACATTAAGACATCTTGGGATTTACCGTATACACATAGATGTTGGAGTGGGGATCGTGAAGTGTTTTTGAGCGGTACTAACTGTAAACATGCACTTACCGGTTCACTTATATGTCAGGACATTTCTTTACACGGGGCTTGTAATGGTTCTGTGGCAAATTTGTCTTGCCATCAGCAGGGTACACCAGCTGCTGTGATTAATCCAACGTTTGGACAACTTTCTAACGGGAGTTACCTCATGTTGAATGATCAGAGTTGCTGTGGAATGTTGCCAGGCTTCCCATATCTAGTAACGGTCAACTCCAGGGTCACTTGCTGTATGCAAGTATTGTTTCCCCAATAGATACAGTCAGGGAGTCGCCTCTATGGCCTTCGCTGAACGTCTCTTTTATAAGATTTGATACTTTGAGCAGAATGAAAGCCATGCTTTTACAGCAAACAGTGCCTTTGACCTCGGCCAAAGAAACCTATGATCTACAAGTAGCAAGGACTTCAGCTGAGATACAGACTTTAATACGTACAAACTGCCCTATACATTTCGTAGAAATGATATCACGTATCTTCAACATGTCTGATACAACTGGCATTATACATGTATTTAAGAGCATCTGCTCCGGTCTGTTAGCACCTTTCCAGGCAATACTCGGAATCATCCCGAACTTTGCACATTCGGTGTTTGGTGGCATACCATTAATTCTAGCACTTGTTGCCGGAATTCTATTTCTCTTCCTGCTATTGCGCTATGGCCAGCCTATTCGCAGACATCACTCCGAGCAAAATGGAGAAAGCTCTCCTTGAAAGAAAGTGCTGTGAGCGAATAGTACAGCTATTGGGCATGACTCGTCTACGGGACCTGAATACCACGTGGTTCCTGTCATTCAGACCAATCTGGCAAGATTGCATCTTACCTGTTCTACGATGCCTGCTATGCGGTGAAGAATGCGTGTTGGACACCTGTCTAACATATCCATCAGCTGCGCCAACGGATGTCGATACTTTGCTGGTCCCGATAACGGCCCATGCTCTGTGTTGTCCCCAGAGGCTCCCAATCCTGATGTCAGCATTCATTGAGATCTCACAGACGCTTCCGGCTGCTGCTGAGGTACGAGAAAGATCTACAGGCACACAGGTAACAACGGACGCGAACATTGCTGCGGCGACCTATGCTGAGAGCGATGCTTCACATCTTTGTGCGGTCAATCTTTTACACGAGGTGTTCCAACTCACACCAACGACAGTGGATGATGTTTTGTCTATAGAAATAGATGATCTCATGTTTACACCAGACCCGTAAACTGACTCTGATTCAGCATACAGTGTTCCAGAGATGCAGTAACAATTTGGCCTTAATTTTTCTAAACTTTGGAACTCTACCAATTTTGAACTTTTGTCCCATTTTTCGAACGAAAATGGCACTTCAATCCGCTTAAAGTAGAACTAGCCTTATAATACAGACTTGGCAGTACTTCCACAGACACTTAGTCATCTTGTGTGTCTAAATCAGTTCATTTAATTTTCATGACAGGAAATGACTTTGATTTTGAACAACTTATCGATCATTTTCGTCATATGTAAATATTGCTTTTTATATTTTTTTCCAATTGCATTTATTTCGAACTTTATGCTGGAAATGAAAAACATTGCTTAATATGTACAGTACCTTTTGCATTTTTAAATATGTTTTTTAATGCTTTTAGGAAATATTTTAATATGCAGTACTCCATTTTAATGTTTAGCATTTTATATGTTTAGCATTTTAGTATTATCGTACACACGAAAGAGGAGTGGGTGTTGTATACTTCGTAGGGTGTCCATAATCGGGCTTTCTAGAATCATGTCCTTATATAGGCACAATTCGCCCTGCCCTTATATAGGCATAAAATCCCAGCCCTTATTTAGGCATAAACCGTGCACTCCAAATACAGGCATGGTCTCCGACATCCGTCCACCCTAGCGTCACAACGAGTTCATGAAAAAACAGACCCTTAGGCAGCGGGACTTTCCCTAGCCCAGGACTATTGATTTATTCAAGGACTCATATATTATGCATGAACCGTTATTCCTTAGGGGTTCATTCATGACGTCTTCCGCTGTCCAACTAACGTCAATGCTAACATTCTGAGGTAATTCTCAGGTATAAATAAACCTTCCCAAACCCCTGTAAATCAGAGGAGACCTCGACTTCAGAGTAGCCCGTTTCCCGGCCGGACGCACTGAGAAGACGCTGTCATTCCTGCACGCAGAGAGTCCAGCTTCCAGTGATCTAACTTCCCTTGCGGGGTGTTGGAGTTCGAGTCTGGAAAGAGATTCCTACCTCTCTCATTCTTCAGGTATGGAGCAGACTAGAACCTAGAGGGACTCTTGGCATACTAGGCTTAAAATACTCTTTGTATACTATAGTAAGGAATACTTCACCTACTTCTACTTCTCCCTACACCTAGGTTAGGTTAGGTACACTGGGGTAGAACTAGGTTAGAAAAGCATCGTATGAGTACTCGCATTTTTAGGCTGTGTCATTTTATGTAAATGCATATATGCTAAAAAGATAATGCTAACGCAGTATTATTTATTTCTACTGCTCACTCTGTACATTATTTATCTCGCATACTGTCTTGTGATCGTAACAACACATTTAACTTACACCAGAAACAAGACTGTTCAATAAATCTTTTATTGAAACGCCCGTCTGTTCTTTCTGTGTAACTTTGAGGAAAACTAAGCATGCACGACTGAGCTGAGTGAAATAGTTATCTATTGTTTCTACGACTCTGGGACACGTTCTGATTCTAAAGGGAAACACAGTGGTCATGTTTTGCGGCTGCCAGAAACTACTCCCTTCTTGTTGTCAAGAAGTTTCTAGTGGCCTCTGAGCTAGCTGGCACAAGTAATTAAGTTTAATATACTCGATAGGGACATACCGACCTTAGTCCTATGTCAAACCTATAGGATATATTATTCCAATGCGCAGAGCCTATTAGGGAAATAGGAGCTACACTACAGGAGACTCCGCCAAAGGTGGGCAGGGTCCCCAGCAGAAGAGTGGGGGGGACAAGGGTAAACAAAAGGAGTTCCAAAAAGGGCCCCAAAGTAATCCCCAAGGGAACCAAAGTAAGGGTTCCCAGCCTCCCGCTGAAAAGAGACCATGGGTCCCGCCAGGTAAGCCTGTGCAGAAGGTTCCCAAGACCTCTTTAAGCTGTGGTCAGGTGGGTCACTTCCAAGGAAGTCCCAAGTGTCCCAACACAGTGACCACTGCACCCACTGGTGCACCGCCCCGGGAAATGTCTAGTGTAGCCTTGGGGGAGCAGATGGGTGCCCATGGTGGGTGGGGTCCCGCAGAGATGTCCCTAGTCTCTTTAGGAGACAGTGAGATGGTCAATAGGGCTCATCTGCCTGATAACACTAAGAAGTACAGGCAGTGGGTGACCATCAATGGCCATAGTGTGGAGGCTCTGAGAGACACCGGAGCCAGTGTGACAGCTGTCCGTTGTCGGCTGGTGTCTGAAGAGCAGGTGGTCCCCAACGCATTCTACCCAGTAGTTGCCGCTGACAATTCAGAGTGCCTCTGCAAAGTGGCACAGGTTCCCTTTGAGTGGGGGGGTCTCGGGTACCTTGAAAGTAGCTGTGAGGCCAGCCATGCCTGTTGACTGTCTGCTAGGCAATGATTTGGAGAGCTCCCCTTGGGCGAAGGTGGAGCGGAGGTCTCATTTGGAGATGTTGGGTCTGCCTGAGTGGGCATGTGTGACCACTGGGTCAATGGCAGCCAGTAAGGGCATTCAAGAGGACCTGGAGCCTGAAAGAGTGGCCCAGGTGCCTGCCGGAAAGAGAAGAGGGTGCGGGAAACCGGCCCCCGAAGTTCCCACGGTCCAGGAGGAGGCAAACCTTGAGGGGGATGCCCTGGAGCCTACAGGGGAACAAGTGTCTGAACTGGGGGACCTGCCTGAGCTGACCCATTGGCATCAGGAAATAGGCCCCTCCAGGGAAGAGTTCTGCGAGGAGCAGAAGAAGGGCCCTTCTCTTGTTGGTTTGCGGCAACAGGCTGCAAACCAGGCAGCAGGTGATCAGTCTGGATCACATTGGATTTACTGGGAGATTGGTCTCCTGTATAGCGAGCATAAGGTTGCTGAGCCTGGGTCAGCCCGTGTGCTGGTGGTACCCCAGCGCTTCAGAGCCTTCCTACTGGGTCTGGCTCATGATGTACCATTGGCAGGACATTTGGGGCAAGACAAGACCTTTGAAAGGCTTGTCACCCACTTTTACTGGCCCCAAATGCGTAAGAGTTCTGATACTCATTGTAGGACCTGCCAGACTTGCCAGGCAAGTGGTAAGAGTGGGAGGAAGTGTAAGGCTCCTCTCCAACCTTTCCCTGTGGTCAGCACCCCCTTTGAGAGGGAGGGCATTGACATTGTGGGGCCTCTGGATCCCAAGACAGCCATGGGCAACAGGTTCATCCTGGTCTTGGTGGACCATGCCACCCGGTACCCGGAAGCCATCCCTCTCCGGACTGTGACCGCCCCCGTGGTGGGTCGTGCGTTGATGGGGATTTGCCCTCGTGTGGGGTTCCCCAGAGAGGTGGTGTCCGGCCGTGGTACCAACTTCATATCTAAGTATATGAAGTCCCTGTGGCAGGAGTGCGGTGTAACCTATAAGTTCACCACTCCTTACCACCCCCAAGGTAATGGGCTGGTTGAGAGATTCAACTGGACCCTGAAGGGCATGATTATGGGTCTTGGTGAACCCATGAGGCGTAAGTGGGACGTCCTCTTGCCATGCCTTCTGTTTGCTTACAGAGAGGTGCCCCAGAAGTCCTTAGGGTTCAGTTCCTTTGAACTGCTGTACGGCCATCCTGTGAGAGGACCTCTGAGTCTGGTGAAAGAAGGCTGGGAGAAACCTCCCAGTAAACCTCCCCAGGATGTATATAGCTACATGCTGGCCTTCAGAAACCAGACTAAGCGCTTCAGACAACTCGCTCAGGCGAATCTGGAAGCCAGCCAGGAAGAGCTGAATCGTTGGTATGATTAGAATGCCACTCTGATCGAGTTTCAGCCTGGACAGAAAGTTTGGGTCATGGCCCCAGTGGAGCTTTGCGCGCTCCAGGATAAGTGGACCGGGCCATTTGAGGTGGTGGAGCGCAAGAGCAACGTCACCTACTTGGTGGACTTGCAGTCTCCCAGGAACCCCTTGCGGGTCTTGCACGTGAACTGCCTGAAGCCCCACTTGGAGAGGTCCGAAGTGGGCATGCTCCTAGCAACAGATGCTGGGATGGAAGAGGAGACTGAGCCTCTTCCTGACCTCCTGTCTGCAAAGGAGCAAGATGGGTCAGTGGACGATGTGAACCTCTCTACCGCCCTGACCCCTGAGCAGCAGAGTGACTGTCGCCAACTGTTGGGACAGTTTTCTGACCTGTTCTCCCTGACCCCCGGTGTCACTCAGTGGTGCGTGCATGATGTGAACACTGGGGACAGTCCTCCAGTAAAACATAAAATTTACAGAGTGACTGACAGGGTCAGAGTTTGCATCAAGGAGGAGGTCTCCAAGATGTTAGCGCTAGGGGTGATTGAGTCCTCAAACAGCCCTTGGGCCAGCCCAGTGGTCTTGGTCCCAAAGGCTGCCGCACCCGGTGTCACATCTGAACTCCGGTTCTATGTGGACTACCGAGGGCTCAATTCGGTCACCAGGACTGACGCGCACCCCATCCCCAGAGCTGATGAGCTCATCGATCGGTTGGGGGCTGCCCGGTACCTCAGTACGTTTGATTTAACGTCTGGGTACTGGCAGATCACCTTGACCGATAGGGCAAGAGAGAGGTCAGCATTCTCCACACCAGATGGGCACTACCAATTCCGGGTGATGCCCTTTGGGATGAAGAATGCCCCTGCCACCTTTCAGAGGTTGGTCAACCAGGTGTTGGCTGGGCTGGAAGATTGCAGTGCCGCCTACCTGGATGACATTGCAGTGTTCAGTGCCACTTGGGAGGAACATCTGCACCACCTTTGGGAAGTGTTAAAGGCACTGCGGAGAGCAGGCCTCACGATCAAGGCGAGTAAGTGCCAGATCGGGCAGGGTTATGTGGTGTACTTGGGACACCAGGTGGGGAGCGGCCAGGTGGCGCCCCTACAGCCCAAGATTGATACCATTCTGGCTTGGGAACCCCCAAGACCCAGACAAAGGTGAGAGCCTTTTTAGGACTCACAGGGTATTACAGGAGGTTTGTCAAGGGGTATGGCAGCATTGTTGCCCCCTTGACAGAGCTGATGTCCAGGAAGCAGCCCAAGAAAGTGAACTGGACTGATGCCTGTCGGAAAGCTTTTGATGCACTGAAATCTGCCATGTGCATGGCGCCCGTGCATCAGGCGCTCAACTTCTCAAGGGAATTCATTGTGCAGACAGATGCTTCAGAGCATGGTGTGGGGGCTGTGCTCTCACAGCTGAATGAGTAGGGCCTCGACCAACCTGTAGCCTTCATTAGTAGGAGGTTACTTCCACGGGAACAGAGGTAGAGTGCGATTGAGCGTGAGGCATTTGCTGTGGTCTGTGCACTGAAGAAGTTGAGACCATACTTGTTTGGGACTCACTTCCGGGTTCAGACAGACCAGCGGCCCCTCAGATGGTTGATGCAGATGAGGGGTGAGAATCCAAAGCTGTTGAGGTGGTCCATTTCCCTACAGGGGATGGACTTTACGGTGGAACACCGCTTTGGTACAGAACACGCCAATGCTGATGGTCTGTCCAGATTTTTCCGCCTTAGTGAAGAGAACTTCCAAGAGGGAGGGTAGTTCTCCCCACATTTCAGCTGGAGGGGACAGGTGTTAGACCTGGCACCATTGGCTTGGGTCTCCCTTCCATTTTTTGCTATTGCCTCCTGTGTTTTTGTTGGTCTAGATGCTTTGGGCACTTTGCCACTGCTGTTCAGTGCCAAAGTGCAAGTGCTCCCGTTGTAAATTGTTGTTATGGATTAGTGATTCCATGATTGGCTAATTGATTTACTTGTCAGACCCTAGTACAGTGCACCATGTGTGCCCAGGGCCTGTAAATCAAATGCTGCTGGTGGGCTTGCAGCACTGATTGTGCCACCCACAGAAGCAGCTTGTAAAATGTGGCTGAGGCCTGCCATTGCAGAGCCTGTGTGCAGTCTGGGACTGCCATGTCGACTTGGCAAGTGCACACACTTGCCAGTCCCTAAACCTTCCCTTTTCTACATATTAGTCACCCCTAAGGTAGGCCCAAGGTACCCCTGTGGGCAGGGTGCATTGTATGTGAAAGGTAGGACATGCCCTGATGTGTGTGGCATGTCCTGATAGTGAAATACTGCCAAATTCTTTTTTCACTATTGCAAGGCTGTCTGTTCCCATAGGCCAGAATGGAGAGTTTGTTTATAACATCTTATAAACAGAACTGACCCTGGGAACAAGATAGGAAAATAAAGTTTAGTATGCCTGAACTCAGAATGTTAAGATGCATCTTTTAGTGAGGGTGATTTTCACATTCTGTGTTTGAAAATACCACTTTTAGAAAGTAGGTATTTTCTTGCCTAACCATCCAGTGTGCCTCTGCTAGGTTTGTGTATGGCATGTCTGGCTTTTGGATGACAGGGGCTGGAACAGGGCAGTAGCTCCAGAAGTCTGATGAGTCAGGGCTGGGCTGAATGGACCTGGGCTGCATTTAGAGTAGGGGGAGGAGATTTCCTTTTCACCTGAAAGGGTCTGGTCTGCCTTCAACAATGCTGTCTCCACCTCCTGCCAGGAAGCTGCACCAGTGAGGACAGAACTGGTTTTGGCTGGGTACAGACACTCTCTGCCTTCAGAGAACAAAGGATTTTGGTGTATAAAAAGAGGGGCCCAGACCCCAGACTTTTAGATCACTTCTGGGAAATCAAGAGGAAACCTTTGCCAAGGAGAAGAGTCGGGGAAGCTGAGGAGGAATACTGCCCCTGTGCTGTTTGCTGTCTGGGGTTGGCCTGCAGTGGCTTCTTGCTGCCAAGGAAAGGAGAAAAAGGACTTTGCTGTTTTGCTTTGTCACCTGCTTGAAGAAAAGATCTCCAATGGCTTGAAACTGAGCTTGCCTCCTGTTCTGAAGTCTCAGGAACACAAAGACTTCACCTCTTCTGTCTCTCTGCATCTGGAACTGCTGTTTTAGCTGCTACAGAAGGAAATTGCAACACCGACGCCGGCGAGCGACGCCGCAACCTGCACCGAAGTCGTGAGCACTGCTCCGACTTGCGACGTAGGCTCAACGCCTGCTGCCGTGCCGCATCGACTCCGAAGCCGACTTCATCATCGCGGAGCCGATCCTCGACGTGGGTGATCCCTGAATACATCGGCATCGCTCCATCGTAAGGAACTGAGGCTTCGGCACCATCGTGACGTCACCTCCCCGACGCAGTAAGGATTAGTCGTCTCGCCTCCCCTGCGCTGCAGTAAGGAACCGAGGCTTCACCTCCCCTGGGGTTGTAAGGAACCGACGCCGCGCGGCGCCAACGAAACATCCCCTCCCCGACGCCGTGAACTGTCTTTGTTTTCATTGTTTCCAAGGTACTGTTCTTTGTGGACCCGATGCCGCGCACCTCGCGGTTGGCGCCGTACTTTGGGATTTTCACCGGTCACGACGTCGTTATAACTCCAAGTGGAGTTATTTGTTGCTACAAGCTTTATTTTAGTGAATAACCTATTTTTGAGGATATCTTGATAATTGTACTGTGGATTTTTGTCGTTTGGTCTTGTTTTGGTTTAGATAAAGATTATTTATTTTTCTAAACTGGGGTGGTGTCCATTTGTAGTGTTTAACTGTATTACTGTATGTGTTCACAAATGCTTTACACACTGCCTCTGAGATAAGCCTGTCTGCTCGTGCCAAGCTACCAAGGGGGTGAGCAGGGGTTATTTTAGGAGTGTATCCCCCTTACCCTGACTAGAAGCAAGAGCCCCTATTTGGAGAAAGGTACCTACCTCTGCCAACTAGAGACCCCCATTTCTAACAGGTATTTAGCATTGCCCATCACTGAAAATGTTAATAATTTTTTTTAGAGAGATTTTTATTAGAAATCATTCTGATTACCCATTCCTTCTGACACTGAGGTTCAGGCTACATCTGTCAAAATTACATTTTTAAATGAGGCAGAAATCTGTAGGCCTTATACTGCCTTAAATCATTGTCAAGTAAATGAGTTAGGAGAAAGGGAACTAAGGAGCCATATTTTGATATAAATGAAGCACAATGTGCAGTGATGTGCGTGTATTGTACATTACCCTAATGTGTAGCTATGGAAAAACACTTTTTTTCTGTTCAACAGTCACTTCAACTTTGGGTCCAGCTAGGATATGTCATGGTCATGACACAACAATTATGGCAAATGAGGCATTATTGCTACTTCGGAAGTTCACAGGAATTCAGATGAATCCATTTTAACTCAATAAACATTCTGATAGCAGAATCGGTGTACTAGAATGTAAATTTGGAGTTAGAGGGTAGATCAAAATAAAAATAAAAACTGGCTTGTGTGTGGAAGAGCTAGTCTTGATATTGTGCTCCTTGTCAGAATGGAAAAATAACTAGAAATGCTGTGCAAATTGGAGATGGCATGTAGTAGAATTTGAGCTGGGTGTGTAAATGGACCCTCGAGCTGTTTGGGGATATGTATTCACATTTAAGACGTATACATAGTTTTCAACACATATGTAGATTTTGAATTACCTTGTTAATTCCTTTTTATTCTCTAAGAGAAAAGAAATGGTGTATTTGTCTTATGTTCTGTTTAAGTCATGAACTATTGTAATTTAGGTGGAATGTTTAGGGCCAGAGGTTCAGGGTGTGACAGCTGGAGAAGGGTTCTGCAGTGGGGGCTGCCTGCTAATTCCTTCTTCCAAATGAAGCCTCGGTTTACCTTTAGCCTCTTTTGCATCATTATTGACATTAACAGTGCCGGACCAATTGAAATTGCATTATTCATTGTAGTCCTTAATTCGGCCACTTTGAAACTGAAGAAATTGGCCAGGTCATGAAAAAGTCTTTCAGAGGGGGCCAGGAGTTTTTCTACACATATGGAGAATTAAATATCTTTCACACGCAAAAGAGCATAATAAAATGAACAACACTATCCTCTTTTTTTCTTGCTACTGGTTTATAAGGAAAGCAAGATAAGTACAGGCACTTTTTGCTTAATCAGTATTTTTCTTTCTCGGCTTTCTCTCATACCATCTGTTTCCTTTAACACTTGCAGCTCTTTTGTTAAGCAGGGTGCCTGGCGGGTTTTATATTTCCACATTTTGAGCAGTGAAACTGAATAACCGGCTGATCTATGGAAGACATTATGACACATTAAAGAGCCTCGTAGTTGCCTATGGACGAAGACAGAGCTAATTCCTCCCATGGTGGAGCCACAGAGACAAGTGGAAAATATTGTCCTCTCTCTTTTGGAATGGTCTGTGCTATGAACATGGCTTTGATCACAAGATCTAAATAAGACAGAGCACGTGACTAATAAGGGATCAGACTAGAGTTGTACAATTAAGTCAAAAGCCACAAAAGTATTTAAAAAAGTAATGCTAGGGTATGCCTTTCGGTGTGTGTGGCAGATAATTTATCTCCATAAACACACAAAGACTGAAGAATGTTTGACAATAAAACAGCATATTGCATGAATTCGAGACTGACTGTTCCCCTCTGGTAGGTGATAACACACATACTAGCCCAGGGTTTTTTGGCTCTATCCTTACCTATTTCTGGCCTCCTTATATAAGAATTTAAATGAATACAATTTAAAATAATACTGTTCACTGATGACTTACTGACTGCTTCTCCTTCTGATTGAGGGTCAGGGGATCCGATACATTCAAAAGTCCCACTGTTTTCCATCTGATCCATAGCAGGAGGAGGAGGAGACATGGAAACAACGTCATGAAGAAGCGTAATCTTGATCCCATCTGAAGATAATGTAGGAGTGCAACATACTCACGCATAGTCAGCACTCAAAAATACTCTGTTGTAACTAATGTACTTAAGAGTGGAGTATTGCATGCCGAAAGGACTCCATTTGAAAAGTGTATGTTTAGAACGTGATTCATAGAGTTATGTAACAATTTGCATATTAACGTAACAGGAGAAATTAACATAAAATGCCTTATTTTGAGAGATGTAACTAGGATGTGTGTAAGTAGCGTTTGTCAGGTTCATACGTATAACCCGCACTAATCATGTGAAAGTATCATTATAATGACACCTTTGTAGTTGTTACATTTAAGCATATATTCTATAGAAATGAGCACATATTTGTAATTCAGAGTATTAGTCAAAAGTCGTAAATTAAATTGCGGCCTAAAGTGTATGTTAGCCTAATTTCATGTGTATATTCATATTAGCCCAGCGTTCTTTGCTTCATTGCAAATACACGCTGTAATCTCACCTTTGTCTATGTTCAGCCTTCAGAATGTTTTGTCTCATTTTGTTTCTACTGCAGGTGTGGAGAAGCGTCATTAGTTAGAATAAAGACGTTTTTGTCTTAGTAGATAGTAAAGCATGAGAAGAAGGAGTCGGACGAGAAAATCACGGTAACGAGTGAGGAAAGGAGTTCTCATAGGAGAGGAATGGCCAAGGATGAGAAGAGATAATGTGCTATCTAGCTGGAAAAGTTGCTGAAAGTATCCAGTTATGTCAGAGCTATGGAAGGAGAAGTCACATGAGAGTGTCAAGTTGATGACAGATGATATTATGTGCTGTGTTTAGTTCAGGGAGAGAGTCCATCTTAGGTTTCCTTAGAGAGCAGACCTATGCTTTTGCTCGAGTGGCTTTAAGCTACTTGACCCATCGTCAGAGTATTTTCTACGGAGGACTCTGACAGCTGACACCTTTCTTCTTACCTTACTTGATTATGCCCATACTCAAATGCTTTCAGTTTAGGGTTTCCCTTATTAAGGTGGTGTAGGGAAAGTTACTTTACTCATGCTCGTTAAAGCGAATCATCTGGTGCAATTTAACCTTCATTTCTTTTTCTTGATTACCTGTGTCCTTATTTTAGAGTTAGTCATTTGCTTTGTACTATATAGGGTCCATCTCTTAAGGAGATTTGGACTTACTATGATCTTTTTGTACTTTTATACAATTTTGCTGAGATTGATCTACATTTATTTGTTTCTGAATTTATATTTAAACCTACTAAACTCAGATCAAAAAGTCGAGTGGATTAATGTGTAGCCACATTAGTTGCATTGGATTTGGAGCGAAAAATTTGTGATTTGTTTCCTTTCACTGCTCACTCTACTAGAAAAACATGTCCCCTTTGGAAAGAATTGTGTAAATGGGCCTACACTTTAACAGTCACCAGTGCTACATGGAAATACATGGGCTGTGTATAGGTAAGATCCGACAACTCGTCGGTGTAGCTTCACACTGCCTGATGCTGCACTCAAGAGTTGTCAGGTCTTACCTATACGCAGCCCTTGCATTTCCACGAAGAGTAGGTGAGTTCTTTCCATGTCTCCTCTTCAAGCTAGGGCGCAGATGGAAAACAGCCTTGGGCATTTTACTTTGCAGCTGAGGATTTTCAAAACAGCATGTCATTCATCTGTGTTTAACTCACGCTTTCCATCATCATCTCAGAGTGGGGTGGGATCAGCAAGATCCACTGACCATACCCAAAGCTCTGACTTGAAGGTAAAGTGTGGGTTACGAAGCATGCAACAAGGCAGCACAGATGATGATAACTCGACATTCCATGATGTCAGGTTTCTTTTCCATTTTAATAAGTGCATGTGACATGGCACAGTTTTGCATCCACATCCTAGGAAACAAGAGAAAGGCCCAGTCAGAGTTTCTGCTTGTAACTGAATACTTGATGATCCAGTCCTAGCCACTGAGACAAGAGTGTGTGGCCTGCCATGAGCTCAAGTTATTGTAAGCGTGAGGTGCAGATACCATGACTAGAGCAGAGCAGTGCCTGAAAAAAAGAACACAAGTACGTTGCACCTCCTGACAGCCGATATATAGAAAAAAGTCAAAATCTGTTCTATTTTCTGCTCGCATTCTCTCAAAGTGCTGGTCCATCTCTTCTTCAGCAGCAATGGGCTCAGTGCTAACTCCTTTATTGGCGTGACTAATGAAGTTTGTTTTATTTCCCCTACATGTCCCACTGCACAGTAACTAGAAATAATCTGCAAGTGTAATAAAACAAGGATTAACAAAGTCAATAAGTGCAAATTTTTATTCTTCAAACTGCTGGTTACTCAATGTGTCAGAATGCAGCACACATGGGAAGAGAAAAATACGAGGAAACATTTCTCCTCGAATCGCCTGCTTAAGACCAGGTATTCCCTGGCGATATTTTTGGCTCTGCCCCATACCTTGTAAATATGGGGCAGCGCCAAAAAGCAATGGGCGGAGCACCCACTGCAACACCCATTGCACGGCCCTTTCATGCTAAGTGCTGCGTGAATAGGGGCATTATATACAAGGTAGTAAGCCACGTTAAGTGGCTTAAGGTCGCCTTGTAAATGAGGCGAAGGACTTAACGTCACCAGAACATCAAAAAAAGTGACGTTCTGGTGGCATTAACTCCTTGTAAAAATGCCACTTAGTCTTAGAGGATCAAACTAATCTAGCATGTAAACAGCTCAGTTAATCTCTGTCTTTCTGCTCACATTTCTTATTGAATTACTATAATATTTTCAGGAGATATTATTGAATCTTTGTTAGTTCAAAATAATTTCACCTTCATCTTTGTTTGCATCATATTTGCTCTGAAAAAGAAGTGTGTCCCCATTCCCTGTTTGCCATGCAAGACACAGCTTGTAGATTTTTCTCTCTCTTATTTTGTCTCTGTATTCAACACTACAGGCTTAACTCAGTTGACCTGACTAGAATATATATTCACCCTTCAGCTTAGGCAGTTTTTTCCTTTCTGTGTATCTCGCTGACCCCAATTTCCATTTGTGTAGATTCACCAATGTCAAACTGTAGCTATACATCTTTTTTATTTATTGTCTTTTTATAGAGCCGTTGTTAAGAAGAATGGAGCTTCCAAGAGTGATAGGAAAACAGGAAGTGGCTGAGGCAGCAAATATATACAGAGCGGGTCAACATAAGCTTAATGACTTATGCTAAGACAAGGCTGCATGCTTGGAGAAAGGTATGAGTCTTCCAAGCATTCAAATGTCCACATCTAGGTTTGTTGATAAACAGGAAGAGTTTCCAAGGGAAGAGCTCTGTAAGTTCCTAGACCCTGTTATAAGTAGAGAGAAATGACTCCTGAAGGCTTGGGGCCTAATTACGAGCTCGCTGGACCATGGGACCGCAGAACCCGAGGTAGCAATCCCTGGACCGCCAGACTGGCAGTCCACCCGCCGTAGTTTGACTACGGTGGTGGGACCGCCACAGGACAGCTGCTACCGGCAGGATCCTTGATCCTGTGGTGGTGGTGCAGCAGTCAGAGGCCATAATATGCTAGAGGTGCCGCTGCAGCACCGCCAAGCATATTATGAGTTTCTTCACTTCCCTCCTTTTCATGGCGGTAAAAGGGTGGTGCTGAGGAAACTAAGGGGGCTCTATAGGGCCCCCTGGTGCCTCTGTGCATGAGATGCATGCAGGGGGGCACTTGGTGTGCACCCCTGTTTATATGCACCCCCATATTCCTGCACGGAACTAAATACACAACATTGTGCATTTCAGTCCGTGCAGGAATGTGCTTTGGCGTTCCCATTGCTGTGCCTTTCTCAGGGTCACCACCTGGGACCGCCAAACCACTGCCCGCCAGACCAGAAGAAAACTCCTAATCTGGCGGGTGGTCAGCGGATGGCTTTGGTGGTGTGGCAGCAGGACACTGGCGTGGCAGCCCGCTGCAACATCACCAAAGTCGTAATGAGGCCCTTAGTCTTTTGCCTAGTGTTATGAAAGCAACATATTTCAATAGGTGCCACAGTGCACCACAAGGATGAGTTTTCGTAACTCATTTGATGGTTAGCCAGTAGAGTAATATCAGTGCAGGAGAGGTGTGATTTGATATTTCAGTTAATAAACCAGAGACGCAATGTATTATTGTACTCTTTAAAGCTTGCAGATTGATTAGGCAGGGAGACCTGTGAGAATTTTGTTGAGCAATCAATGAGATCAGGCCACTGACAGGAAAAGAGTAATTTAATAGTGTATTATGAGTATTGAAATGATCCTATGAAGGCGATGAATGGGATGTAATAGTTTTTTTCTTCACATTCTTGATCTGTGAAGTAAAAGATAACTTGGAGTCGAAATAACCTCTGGATTTCAGACTGAACATGAAGGGTTTGGGGATGCCGAAGCCAATACTGGTGTGACAATTAAATAGGAGCACACAAAGTAGAATCTCAGTTTTGTTCTTTTGATGCAGAGCTAGTTCATTCCCATACTTTTAGGAACTTGAAAGAGACAGTCAATGCCTATGTGACAGCTTGCTTGGGCATTTGGCATCTTAACAAGGTTTAGCATGTCATCTGTGTATTGATGGTATCCAGTGTGGTCATACCTGAAGTTGGTTATGATAGGAGCACCATAGGCATTCAAATATCAGGTATATTATGGATCCTTAAGGTGCACCAAAGTTACTTTGGTGGATTTAGAGGGGAAATGGGTTTGCTTCCTTAATGTAATATGATGGAATGGACCTGCATTTCTCAAGCGCTGATCACTAGATACCAAATACTTTACCTGTGTGAGGAGGTTTTGCTATTCACATTATCAAAGAATGAAGAAAAACTGAGGAGGATGAAAGCATACATTTTGATTAGTTCCCTTGGCTGTGAGCATTTATTCTTTCATACATAATTCTGCTCTTTTAATGTCCCTAAATAGTCTTAAACCTGATTGGAAATCACTGAAGAGATTGTTTCATTCCAAATGGGTGTAGAGTTGAGTGATAAACATTGTGTGAGGAAATGTTTAGTTGAGCAAAGGTCCAGAGACTTTTAGTTAGACAGGATCTTTTGATTAGTGAAAGATTTTATAGAAGCAATTCTTTAATAATTACCATGGCATGCTGCAGTTTCTTGGGAACTGTCCAGGGCGTGGGCAACTAACTTGTTGTTGTGTTCATATGCCCTGCAATAACGATGTGGATCCTAACCATCTTCCCACTCTCACCGGTTCTTAAGAGTGATAAACCATTGTTTCCAAGGAGTGTAGGATGGAGGAAGTGGGAAGAAGAGGGAAGGTCGGAAAGACCTTTGTCTCTCATGTACTATCTATGAAGCCAGAAACCCTTATTGCCAAGTGAAAGGATAAGTAAATGGGTACACACACAGGGCACATGCCAAATTAGCAAGCCACTGCATGCCTAACTCCACATCTTTGACATTCAACTCTAAACCTACCTTTACCCCAAGTACATTTGAAGTGAAGCAGTATAATAAACAACTCTCTATTGAATTATCACCATGAAAGAAAAAAACTGTAAGTTCTCCTGATACTGCTACATACTAAAACAAGACACTCCTGATCTGATCCAATGCATATTTTCCAGAATCTTCTGGAGCAGTTCCTTGTGTTTTGGGAAGAAATGTATTTGGGGGTCTTTTGAATGTCCTTTGTACTGCTTTTAGGTGTTGTCCAACTTATCCACTTTGTGATCCTTCTCAGGGGAGTTGCATATAATTGTCTGGCACAAGAGCGGTCACTTAGAACTTGGGGGAGCTGATGAACCACCATTAAATGGCAGTTTACCCACTCCCCATCCCAAACTTGTGGTTCCCCCATCCCATTTATAGGTGAGGGAACTGCAGGTTTTCAGCCACAGAGCCTCCCTGGCTCAACTTGTGGAACCGTTGACCAAGATGCTCTCCCCCATGTCACAGTGATGGTGGCCCGACCCAATTTAGGACAGGGAGCGGTCAACAGATTTTCCTGCCAGGGGCTATCATTCAAGGCACGGCAGTCCCATGCCGGGACATCAATTAATGGCTTCAAAACATTAGGGTCATTGATTGATTGTTACTCAAAAGCAAACATAAATACTGAGAGGCGACTAAGCACACTTCACTGAGTCAACAGCAGAGCCGAAGCTACTGGGGTGCCACAGTAAGCTTAGAGATCCTCACCAACAAAAGCAATGAAAAGTGCTTGGTTTTAGAGAGCTATTGTTTTCCCCCAAACCAATAAAGGCATATAATATGTTGGTGTGTGATTGCTTTTAATGCACACATTGGCAATGTTAGAATCATCAAAAAACATTGGAGTACTTTCAGAGCAGGTAACCCTGCTTTGGATCTCACTTTGTTTGCCTAGAAACATGGAACAAAACTAAAGAATCATGTTGTCCATGGAGGGAAAAGAAAAATCACAGAAAGGAAAACTATAGTCATCATGCTTGGGTTTCCAGAGATCGTTGGACAGCATAAATGCAGTAATTGCATAACATGTCATTATACTTTAACAAAACTGTAATTTGCAACACCAAAAAATATGACTTAAAATTTTTCTCAAACTGCACCTCCAGGAATGCGTATAGCTATGGTGTCCATGTACATTGATTTACCTGGGGCGAACAACATAATCCATAAAATCAAAAACAGGCCAGCATAGCAGTAGACTCAGTTGCAAGGCTATCTCTGCACCATTAGTGTCACATTACTTGGAAAAGGGTCATACAGAAGATCTGTGCTGGCAAATCATTGATTTGGAGAACACAACAGAGCAGTGGAGGCTCCTCTGCTATGGCGGAGGAGCGTCGCCCCACCCGCCAGGAGCCAAAAATGAAAAATAAAATGATAATAAAGCCTTGTTTATTATCATTTTATTTTTGCTATCTGAGCCAAGGCTTTGGGGCAGATCTAGGGGGGTGACAGGCTGGTGGAGGAGTGGTTGCACTGCTATTCAGTGCACATGACGGTCCGGCGGACCGTCTCAGTACGCCCAAGCCGTCATGCGCACTGAATCTCTCTCCAACCCGAACTGCGTTGCCGGGTTGGAGACAGCAGGCACAGGCTCCTAGTCTAACTGGGAACGCAAATCATCGGTGCTCAGGCCAATCCTGATGCTGCTTTCAGCCTCATAAAAGCAGTGTCAGGATTTGCCATAGTGGACTCTGGGAGCCTGAGCCTGCAGTGGAGATGAGAGGAGTGCGATGTGGCGATGCAGCTGGTAAGTGTTTTTTTTTGTTGTCTTGTCCGGCCATCCGTCCGTCCTTTCCCCCTTCCCCTACCCGCCCGCCACTTTATCGACACACCGGCCGCTACTGAAACAGAGAGCTGTAAACACTCATCAAATCCTCCAGAGAATGGAATTCAAATGGATCTTTCACTGCAATTCAATTAAAGAAGGCCTGAACACAATGGAAGGGTGCTGCAATATGATTGGAAACGGAACTATCTAGGGAGGTGCTTCCCAAACTGAGTGTTGGGGTGCAAAAGTCCAAGCAATAAAGATAGATGACTTTAAATTCTGTATTTATCTTGTCACATTTTCTGCGCTTCAAAGACAGAGGTCAAATATCAGACTTTGTCTTTTGACAAATTGCTGCTTATTTTTTCCCATGAGGATTGGTATTTAGAACCTCCTCTCACTTTGCAGTCAGAGGAAGAAAAGCAAAGTGAATTATGTGACAATTTTGCCTGGGTACAGAGAGTCTGAAAGGAAAGGCTGTAAGATGTCATTTGTGGTACCACAAAACAAAATGTAAATACCAGTACAAGTTCAGCAGTTAGGAAAGCAAAAAACAGTTTTTTTGCAATTCTGAAGTGTGATGGAAACAAAGATTTTAATAGGATCAAAACAAATCAAGGCACTTTACTTGATGATGCATTAATGATAAATATTCACTGATACCGATTTCCACACATTTTAATTTGTGTGCAATATAGTTTTATCAGTAAAACTGTATGTCTGTGCTAATTTAGTGGCCATTTAATGGAAAATTTGCTGTCTGTAAATGACAGTGCACTACCACACAGTGCTTTAGTTACATTAAAAAATTGCCCCCCTCATGTCCATTAAAGGTAGTGAGTCACAACAATGTTTGTCACTCTGAAAATTGGGTTGTGGTTCTAAAAAGTTTGAGAAGCACTGATCTAGGAGAATGTACAAGTTAGTTGGGATAAATTTAAAAACGTGACCGATAATCCCATCTAATGGAACATCATAGCATACGCATTAATTTTCCATAAATTAATATTTGATATTGTTGGTCTTTTTATCTTTACTGTCTCCTTCTAATTCATGTGTCCATTTCCATTATGATAAATAAACTAGATAAACATATTAATTGTTAAATTGTCCATTTTAACCATTATTGTAATTGATGATAATGTATCCAATATCTGTACATTACTCTCCCTCCTAAAGAACGTTTCTGCATTATAGTTACTTGTCTGCAACTAACCAGACCTTCATGCCCCAATAATTGAATGTTTTTTTCTTTTTCCGAAGGATCCTTGCTTCACAATTCAGGAGAAGTGTGCGCTTTTGGATTATTTTTACCAAGTCAGTGTCCTTCAATGCTTTAGGCCATCTTTGACTGACCAGGTTCCTTTTTTCCACTTTGTTGATATGTCACATGACTGAAGGATCCCTATTTGAACAGGGGTGGTTTACACTGCAGACCCTGACTGCAATGACAGCAGCCACCTTGCTTTGCTGTCTTCTCCTTTCTGTGGAGGAACCATGCCATGTGTAAATAAATGCTGCAGTGACGCACTTACCGCACATACTTACTATTGTGTACTTTTTGTCGTAATGTCCTGCACTATTGGAGCAATGTTTACTACGTATGTTGCTCGTATATAGCACCAAATACATCACACTCTTCCCTGAAGAGAAACCATTTGATGTACCTAACCCTTTTTCCAGGGGAGGACTATCTTTGAGGATTTAGTGCCTCCACCGGTGAAATGTACACCATGCATTCTTCCATGTCTTGCATAAGTGCAATTTATTTTGCTAAAACAACTCTCCGATTGCACTCTTGAGCATTACCCAACATTAGCTATTTTTGTTTTTATAAATTAGTACTTATGACCCACAGATCTCAGCTATTCCAAGGAATTTATAAGTATCACTTAGATCTCACTACCATTTGTGCACACAATCATTTACCATTTTTAATATCTATGTTTTCCTCCACTTACAGTATAACTTACTATTTGTTGGTACCCTTGTTTCAGTCTCACTGGTGATTTACACCTTGGCACCAAGTTTTTGGAGCCGGGCTAACAATTTATATTGTAAGTAGATTTTATAGCCCCATTCAACTAACCTTCCTCTCTAAATATTGTAATGAATAGTGATACATCTCTTTCCAATCTGCCTTGTCCCAAGTGTCCAGAAATAGTCCAGTCATGAAGCTGACCTTCTAATTTACATACAAGGTTTAAACATTGCCAACATCATCACAAACAGACTTCCTTAATTGTAATACAAATATTGCTGTGATACTAGATTCAATAAGATACACTGCCCATTAATATCCTATGTGTCTTGGTTGTTTGTGTTTTGTTTATACACTTTCTTTGACGAACTGGCATTTTTATTTGTCTAGTGTAAACACTAGGGACACTGAGCACCTTTTTGCTACCTTAAAGTATATGTGCAAAAAAAGTTCTTACCATAACCAATAAACTGGTATTAAAAATGAATTGCATATCAAATGAAAGGCTAGTTCTTGTTAATGACCACTGTTTAGCTTTCAAGTGTGTAATTTTTTATACACTAAAATTAATAACTCGCTTTTCGAACAAGTCCTTAGTCAACCATTGTTTCTATTATAATTGTCCCCACCTAGGTTCCTATTTGGGCATATTGGGTTGCTCCTAAGGTTACCTATATATATAGATCAATGTCAGGCAGATAGGATTCCTAGAGGGGCAGGCCGCCCTGTGCCAGTGTAGGTGAGGCCAAAGATCATGCCTACTTGGCGGGCTGCTCCCCAAGTGCTAAATAAGGCCCAAAATCTAGAAATCGCTGATCCTGCTCAGCTTTTTAAATATTGTGTGTGTCCTTTAGCCTTACCATAATCCATAATAGGAATCACTGATCTTGTCTATTGTTTGTTATTGTTGTGACTTGTAACTAGGGTGACCAACTCCTTCAAGGCCATTAAGGGCATTGTTTCCAGCCTGGGACCTTTTTTGTGAGAGCTTAATGCATTCTGGAGTTGTGTTATTGTTTTGCTTCCATTCAACTAATTAGACTTCCGCACCTAAAATCAATTATTTTTAGATGAAAAGCTCAGAATTGGAGACAGTGTCCATTTTGACCTGGAGTGAGGTGATCACCCTACTCATCAAAAATTACTCATCTGATTCTCTTAGGACTTATGTTTACAGAGTTATAAGATAAGAGATGTGACAGGAGGATTAGGGAGAAGATTGACATCAGTATTGCTTCCATTAACATTGTCCATGTGCTTGATGCAAGCTGTTCAAGGCTTAATTGGTAACTGAGGAAAAATGTTGAAGGCACGGTCACAGCAATCGAGAAGCTTAGATCTAGGTGGGTTAACTATTAGGAAATCAAAATGCAAGGCTATGACAATGGACATGGGAGCAGTTCACCGAACTACACTGAAGTTGGCCACAGCGGTCTTGGACTTCCACCGAACATGCATTCACTGATAGTGGCTTTGTGGACACAACATGAAAAGACCTACCTACTGATGCACTGGAGGGTTTCTCTAAGGCAAGCAAGTGAGTGCTAGAGTGGAAATCTTTCCAAAATTTCCACAAATGTCAACACTTTAATCTTAAATTGGACGTTTTGTGCCTTTCTAGGCTGATGAATCTTTGCCACCATTTTTGAATGGAGCATTTCACAACAAAGATGTCAATAATTACATTTGATGTTCAGTTAATAAAGAGAGGGTTGGTGAAGTGTTTAAAATTTATTTTATCACCATAGTAGATTAGTCAGTATTTTTGTTCTTTTATTCAAATTAGTGGCAAACCAATTATAGAAATAATAAGAAATAAGATTGGTAAGAACAAGCATAGAAAAATAAAACAGTGTGTTCCATTCAGAGAATAGTTCCTATTCTAAACTAGAGGACCTATCTTATCCTAACACAATAACAAGTAGATTTAGGAGCAAAGTCAAATACCTGAGAGGAAGATCGAACTCCCCATAAAGGGTAGTTCTGGAGACTCAGCCTAGTTCTCCGGACAATTGCAGTAGCAGTCGTCTAAAAGGGTGGGAAGGAAAGAATCACAGCAGTAGCTGTGATCAGCATAAAATACCCTGGGAACACACCAGAGGATGGGTTTTGGCTCTTGGGCACACAAACTCAGGTTCAGGAAACTTTTATCAGCAAAGCCTGAAAACCTTTGAGCAATCTATTCGCTAATGGAAATTGGAATTATTCTACACAGTGGACCATTGCATGCACTGGCGTGCTTGGGTCTAACATTGGAGGACTCAATGAGCAAGCTTTCCATAAGGGAATTGACATACTACCAACACCATAAATTCCAGCACAGTGTTTCACTAAGAAGGATCTTGAATAGAGCCTTGAAGAAGTCCATTAGAACGAAACGCTTTGCAATTGTTTTTAAGGAGATTAATAAAAGAAGAAGAATATGAATAAAGAACTTTCTTCAAAACATATTTATTGGAGATTGAGAATTATATGTACTGTGTGTGTGGATTGATATAACAAGTGTGCGAACTATTTTGAACAAAAAGTGATACACCTTGTTGAATAGTAGTGCTGAACTATTTGAATGTACAAATAACACATGATCAGGCTCAATCAAGGGTTCATCCTTAATGTCAGGGCGGGGTTTGGTGCACATTGCTTTTGCATGTTCTTAGTCCCATGGAATCGGATCAGACACATCTCTGTGTGTCGGTCTCAGTAGAGGCTTTGCCACCAAGGAAAAGTTTGGTATCCACTGTCTACAGTAGCCAACCATTCCCCAAAATATCATGATTTCATTCTGAGTTGGTAGTGGATTCAACCTGCAAGTTAGCTTCCACTCTTTCTGGTGACACTTTTCTAGCTCCCTTCACAATGATGTGTCCCAGATATTGAACTTCTTTTTGACAGTACTGCAGTTTCTCTGGAGACACTTTGGGGCATATTTACAAGGGCATTGTGCTACAGGAGCATCGTTCCCGTGGCGCAATACCCTGCTCCCTATTTACAAAGTGTTGTTAAGCCACTTTCTGTGGCTTAACACCGCTTTGTAAATATGATGCCCCTTCATGCAGATATCTGTGTGAAAGGGGCAGGCAATGGGTATTGCTGTGGGCATTCCACCGCAACAAACATTGCTTTTTGATGCTACCCCAGATTTACAAGGATGTGTAAATCTGAGGAAGTGCCAAAAACTAACGCCATGCAAGAGCAGGCATTAAAATGGCAATACAAGGAGAAATATTTTTAATTCTCCTCGTTTCTGCAGCCCACAAAGTAAGAGCAAAACACCATGAATGATTGTTTATGCGCAGGAAAGTGTCCCTTCCTGCACTTAAACAATCATTTAATAATGACAATTTGCTACTTTTATGTGTGCTGCATTCTGCAGCACACATAAAAGTAACAAATCGTCATTATTGATTGTTTATGTGTAGGAAGGGGCACCTTCCTGCACTTAAACAATCATTCACTGCAACGCAGGCACCCTTGCACGATGGTGCAAGGGTGCCTGCATTGGCGCTAGGCAGCTAATTTTAGCGCCAGCACTAGGGAAAACACAGGGGTGCACCGTGTTCATGTAAAGACGGTTCATCCCTGCATTTTGGAAATGACAGAGCATGGTGCTGCCAAATTTGGCACAGCTCTTTGCTGTGACATTTCCTTGTACATATGCCCCTTTGCTATGTTTCATAGGGTATCCCAATATAGGCCTGAGTAGTCTCCTGACCCTTCACCTACATTGCCGTACCATTACACTACATAACCGGTTTTGGTATTTACCTTTTACCTAGTTAAGCACTGCATAAAATGTCGTGTGGTTTTCCCTGAAAACTAGCCTCATTAATTATGCATGAAGGTTCTCAGAATCACAGCAGGACTACCATCTTCTGCATAATAACTATATATAAGGGTCATCCCTTCCGTCATCATTGACCGACATGACACAGTAAGGTAGAATCCCCTAAGGGTACCTTTTGGGGTATATATCCACCATATCTTTGCCAAGGCAGGCAGAGGAGAAAGGCTACCAGGCTGACACACTGACGCGAGACGCTGAGGTTCCTGCATGCAGACACTCCAGCTCGCAGTGGTCTGACATCCCTCGCGGGATGTCCATCTCGAGACCAAGACGGGGTCCCACAGTCTCTCACTTCAGGTAATGGGGTTGGCTTCAGCCTCGGAGGATTCTTGGCTCTACACCTAAATACATACTAGGTACACTTAGGTACATCTAGTTAGAGTTTCATCGTCGGAGTACGCATTATTATTGTCATGTATTTATATGTTTGCATATATTCATTGTTTTTAGCACTATGGTAGGAATCTACCATCCATTCATCCTATTGGTGCTCATAATCATTTATATCTGTTTCTGTCTTATGGTTGTTTCAGTACACCTATTTTACACTAGAATGACGCTGGTTCAATAAATGCTTATTGAAAACGTCCCCACCGTTTATTCTGTGTATCTCTCTGAGACAAAGTGAGCACGAGTGACTGAGCGAAAAGTACTGTACTGTTTCCGCGATCCCTGATGGGACAGAGTTGTCATGTTCGATAGTTGCCAAGATCTATTCTCTCCTTTGTAAGAGTGGCACTGTGAGCTAGCTAGGTATACAGGCGAACATACCCGGTGGGGGTGTCTGGAATCAATCTGGACACCAATCCCACAGTCTATGTTGTCTAAACGCGCAGATCCTATATAGGTTTATCCAAACTACATGACACCTTTGTGTCCGTTCTCTGCCAGGTAGTTCAAGAGTGCAATAGTGTCATTTTGACATGCATTCTGCATTTCTGATGCCACAAGCAAATCATCTATATATTAAATAAGGGTGGGTTGATATGGCATCACCAGGGTCTCTAGATTCTTTTTCAACATCTGGTTAAAGATAGATGGACTCTCTGTATACCCCTGTGGGACACAACATCATGTTAATGTTTTCTGATGGAAGACAAAAGAAAATAAGTATTGGCTCTCTTCATGCAATGGCACTGAGAAGAAAGCTTGACATAGATCGATCACAGTAATCCATTCTGTAGTACATGGAATTTGAAACAGTATGGTGGCTGAATTCGGTATTATAAGACAACAGGGTATTACAATCTAATTCATATTCTGTAAATCCTGAACTATTCTATATTTTCCATTGGATTTCTGTAAACCCATAATTAGAGAGTTACATAGACAATTGGTTGTCTCAGGATTCATTTTTGTAACATGTCACCTATCACTGGTTGTATACCTGCAATTCTTTCTGGGGTGTTCTAGGGTAAACAGCGTTTGATTTCACTGTAATTTGGACTGTTTCTACATCTATAATTAGTCCGATGTCTTTCCCTGTAAAATCCCAAACTTCAGCATTCGCAGTTTCTTTCAAATCATTGGGTATCTCATCAAAAGTTAGCAAAGGAAAAAATACTGTCTCGATTTGTTGTCTGATCAATTTAAAATCCACGTCCTCATCATGTGTTTGGAATGCTACACCATCCGGTGTACAGTAAATGGTGCAATTTAACTTGCACATTAAGGGGCCGATTCCGATTCGGGCCGGAAAAAGCACCGACCGACTCGGAGCCGGAAAAATTACCGACCGACACGTACCTGTGGCGCCCGACACGCCAAGTACGATGCAAGCCGCGATAAATCCGACCGACACGTCCGGAAACCAAGCCGACCGACCGAGCCGCTCGGAAAATAGCAATCCGGCCGGAAAAACACGCGAATCCAACCGACCGACACGCACCCGGAACAAATCCGACCGAATCGTATCCGCCAACTCCAACCCGCAAAGTACGATGCAAGGCGCGAAAACACGACCGAGTCGGACGGAGGACAAGCCGTACGACCGACACGCATACAAAACCGAGCCGAAGCAACACAATACACCGCGACCGACGCGTACGCAGCATACAAAACTGCACAAACACAGCGTGAACGAAACGGAAAACACCGTACGAGACCAATGCAGGGTCCGACTCGGTCACAAGAACGTTTCCAACATACACAAACAGCACAAAGGAAAAATCACCCAAAAAAGGCCAAACAAGCAATACCAAGCCAATAAATACTGGGGGGTGGGGACAGAGAACAAAGACACACCCACAACTCCACCTATATAAAGGACACAAATCACTACCATGAGCCTTTGCAAATGCCATTCCACTGCCAGCACCCAAGAGAAAGCAACCACACACCCACAGCTCATCCCTCACACAAGCCACACACCAGCAGCACACCAACAAATACCTACCTCACATACACCCAGCAAAACACACACTCACACACCCTCACCTGCACACCAACACACACATCACTCACCATCACCACCCATCACCATGCCCCCAAGAAGAATCACAAGTTCCTAGATTGTGAATTGGAAGTCCTGGTAGACGAGATCCTCAGGGTAGAGCCACAGCTGTTTGGCACATTGGTCCAACAGACCCCCATGTCGCAGAAAACCAAGATGTGGGAGAGGATCATCAACAGGGTGAACGCCCAATCACCATGTCGGCGCACAAAGACCGACATCCAGAACAGGTGGTATGACGTGCGCAGGAGGGTACGGAAACTGCTGAAGCAAGACTACATCAACAGCCAACACACCGGCAGTGGCCCTCCTGCCAAGCCAATATACCTCAGGCCCTGGGAGGAGAAGGTGCGGGCCATCCTACCGCCAGTGAGCATATATGGACTAGAGGACATCCCAGAGCCTGGTGAGTACACAACAAATGTACACAATATACTGCCACAAAACACACACATCACTGTCAAGGGGAGAGTCAAACCATGCACTCATAGCAATCACACAGCAACCAGAACAGAATAATCCCAAAATGTGTATGTCAGTCAGAGAAACACAACACATGCCATCAAAAAAGTCACATCCAACTGTGCCAACACATGTACAAACACAACCACAACTACAGCTAGGCAGTGGCACAAATAGAACTAACAAACACATCCACACATGTAGCCACCACAACAACACCAACACACAGTGAAGACCACTCAAAGGAAGGAATTCTGTGTATGCTGGCCAAGTCAGTGTAGCCAATAGCATCATGGGAGTCGCAGTCACACATATTGCCCGCCCCAAAACTGTCCCATCAACACCACCCTGAACCATGCGCACATCACAGGGAGTGGAGAAGGACTCACAAGATGGCTGACACTGGCTACTGCTGTGGGGAGCACAAGGCCCTGCTGCCAACTGTGCACCAACAAACAGCAGGACACCACTGACTGACATCCTGAGAGACAACATCCACTCCCTGCAATGCAAGCACGTTCCATGGTGGGATATCTGGCTGGCTGGGTGGGAAGGGGGACCTGCAGCACTGACCATAGTCACCAGCACCTCCCCTCACACACACCCCCCCCAAACTCCACAGTACCCACCTGGGAGAATGCAATGCCCTCCATCCTAACACAAGATCCCACAAAGCACCACCACCCTTGGTTATGTTGTGTGAAGCACAGGGACACTCTTGGGACTCTTAGCCAAACAACTGCCAGGACAACACTCCCAGCCATCCTGTCAGCACAGCCAGCCCACCCCACAGGGAAGCAGAGTCAAAAGGAAGGAAGCATGGGCATGCTGGGAAGGGGGGTGGAGGCAATAGCATGATGGGATTCGTAATCACAGACATTGCTCAGCCTCACAACTGTCCCATCAACACCACCCTGAACCATGCTCACATCACAGGGAGTGGAGAAGGACTCACAAGATGGCTGACACTGGCTACTGCTGTGGGGAGCACAAGGCCCTGCTGCCAACTGTGCACCAACAAACAGCAGGACACCACTGACTGACATCCTGAGAGACAACATCCACTCCCTGCAATGCAAGCACGTTCCATGGTGGGATATCTGGCTGGCTGGGTGGGAAGGGGGACCTGCAGCACTGACCATAGTCACCAGCACCTCCCCTCACACACACACACACCCCCCAAACTCCACAGTACCCACCTGGGAGAATGCAATGCCCTCCATCCTAACACAAGATCCCACAAAGCACCACCACCCTGGGTTATGTTGTGTGAAGCACAGGGACACTCTTGGGACTCTTAGCCAAACAACTGCCAGGACAACACACCCAGCCATCCTGTCAGCACAGCCAGCCCACCCCACAGGGAAGCAGAGTCAAAGGAAGGAAGCATGGGCATGCTGGGAAGGGGGTGGAGGCAATAGCATGATGGGATTCGTAATCACAGACATTGCTCAGCCTCACAACTGGCCCATCAACACCACCCTGAACCATGCTCACATCACAGGGAGTGGAGAAGGACTCACAAGATGGCTGACACTGGCTACTGCTGTGGGGAGCACAAGGCCCTGCTGCCAACTGTGCACCAACAAACAGCAGGACACCACTGACTGACATCCTGAGAGACAACTTACACTCCCTGCAATGCAAGCACGTTCCATGGTGGGATAACTGACTGGGTGGGTGGGTGGGTGGGTGGGAAGGAGGTCTGGCTGTCAACCAAACACAATCAATGCAGACCATGTTCACACCCCAGAGAATACATAGAAATGCCCAAATAATGCAGGACAATGTGCCACACCAATATCAACCCCTGACTGTGACGACTTAGGACAATACAATGTACAGGCCCGCACCCCGAGGTACAGTCACAACTGTCAGGTGTGTCAACCACTGATGCCTGCAGAAACATGACATACATTGTTTGTGTCTCCCAAAAACAGGTGATGATAGGGACACAGCAGCAGACGCTGAGGAGTCCCAGTCCCAGGCTCAAGAGGATGCCGAGCTCACTGGCGTCGTACAGCCTCTGTCCTCCTCGGACGATGAACAACCTGGCACATCCGGTGCAAGTCAACATGCTGCACCAGCAGGACCACCAGCTGCAGCACCAGCAGGTCCACCAGCTGCACCCTCTGCACCCACCCCTCCAACGACTGTCACCACGAATACCATCCCTGCCGACATGGACAGAATAAGGAACAACACCAGCGCAGTGACCCTGGACCAACCTGGGGCCATGGACACCACCACCACCACCACCCCCAAGGTGGACCAGGGTTATCTGTGCGTGCAACTGCACACACTGCACATGTCAGCAGGGGTGGTGGGAGGGGTGGGAGACAGAGGTCGCTGCTTGCAGACGTTGCTGGTGTGCATGAAGACCCACAACTGGTACGCATAGCTGATGCGTACCAGTCCAGCACCGGAGAGCTCAGCCAGGTAGTGGGGCTCCTCAGAGACATCAAACAGCAGCAGGCTGCCCATCATGCCCGCTTGGACTCCCACATGTCCCAGGTGGAGTCACACATGTCACGTGTGGACTCCCACATGTCCCGCGTGGAGTCCAAGTGGGATGTACTACATGAGATGACGGCGGTGCACAGGGACATTTTACAATGCCTCCGCCAGATGAACAGCAACCAGTCCACACCTCCCTGTGTGCCAACAACATCTGGTACAGAACAAACTGCAACTGCCAGAGGGAGGGAGGAGGACTCTGGCGGAGAGTCCCCTGCACCGCAGCAGCCTGCACTTGAGGGCCCCCCCAAGAAGAGGGGTCGTCCGAGGAGGGGAAAGTGAGAGGCTGATGGCCAAGCGCAACTCCCAGGAAGCCTGAACCTGTTCTGGATTTTCGCCTTTGTGCACAGACTGTTCACCCTGTTGATGGCAACACTACTCCCACACATTGCATGGGGAGTACAAGTTGGAACAATGTGTCAGACAACTGTGGCCCCGATACTGGGGATCCTGTCTACCTGGACTTTCTATCCATCTAGGAACTTGGGATTGCAAGATTCATGTACAGCACAATCCATCCTATGCACTATTATCACAGATGTATCACAATAAACACACTAATACACCATACTTGCCTCTGTCGTGATTCCAACGTGGGTGCTGTTATGGGGATGATGAACTGCAAAATTACACTGTGTATGCGAACTGCAACAGCAAGGACAACACAGGCATGTGAGTACAGGCAACGTGACACATATGAGGGAGACACACCACCAGGGCTACACAACACATACACACCTAGGCCATCTGACTCATTGCCTACACTGATGTTGCCAGGGAAGACGGTGCAATGCACAGACACCACACCCATTCCCAGTTGTAGTCAAGTAGCCCACAGGTGCAGTAAGCAAATGGCAGTCAAATGTGTGACCACAGACAACGCACATCACAAAGTGAAGCACAGGTTTATTACACAGTAGCAACATGCCGTGAACACTACAGATGCAAGGTAACCCCACCTGGTAGCGGGCACACAGTCAACAACTGTAGACGGAAGGAAGTCCATGGGTGTGGCGCACATCACCTGTAGGGACACAACAGCTACCAGCCTGGATGTGCAATCACGTCGTCGGTGGACACAGTTGACCAAACGAATCTGAAAGTACCCTGTGAAGGACAGAAATGACACACAGTCAAAAGCAATGCAGTACAGGACAGAACAGCAAAACTCATGCACAATACATGTTACAAGATACCCACCCAGAACCAAGTTAGCATGTCAACACTGTTGGGGAGTACAGCCCACCTGTCACCACACATCGCAACACACATCCTGTCAAGTAGCCCATGGACACACTCCAACAGCACCAGAGCACCACCCACACATCATGCCAACTCACATCATTCACATGACACCTCAGGATACTCACATTCAGCTAAAGAAGTTGGTGATGAGCTGTGTGCGGACATCACCATCACCATCATCATCATCGTCACTGGCATCGTGGTCCAGGCCAGGATCCTCCACAGGTGGCGGATGTTGGTCATCGTCATCCTGGATGAGAGGCAACTCCTTCCGCACTGCCAGGTTGTGGAGCATGCAGCAGACGATGATAATCTTGCACACTTTCGCAGGGGCATATGGGAGGGACCCTCCGGTCTTGTCCAGGCAGCGGAAGCGGCTCTTCAGGAGACCAAAGGTCCGCTCAATCACTCTCCTGGTCCGACCATGTGCCTCATTGTAGCGCATCTGGGCAGGTGTCACAGGGTTCCTGAGGGGTGTCAGCAACCACGGCATGTTGGGGTATCCCGAGTCACCTACGGACAGACAAGTGCACATCAGCTGACTTGGAAAAGTGGGCGGAATACTACAGATCAGATCACACACAATGGCACAAAGTCAGTACACACCGACAAGCCAGGCACGCTGGTTCTGCATCTGTGCCATCAACCTGGGGATGCGACTACTCCTCATCACAAAGGCATCGTGTGCTGAACCAGGGAAACGGGCACACACGTGTGTGATGGTCATGTCTGCAAGACACACCACCAGTGCATTGACCGAGTGGTAGTGCTTTGCGGTTCCTGTAGGCCTGCTCCTGGGCCTGTGGTGGTACCAAAGCCACATGTGTCCCATCAATGGAGCCAATTACATGCGGCATCCTCCCCAGGGCATAAAAGTCACTCTTCACGTCAGTGAGTCGTCGCAGTCTAGGGAAATATATGTACCGGTTCAGGAAGAGCAACATTGCCGCCAAAACATCGCGGAGCACATGGCTGAACATGGTCTGTGACATCCCACCAGCAGACGCCACAGTATGTTGGAAGGTACCGGTGGCAAAGAAGTGTAGGGCTGCCATCACCTTCACCTTGGGGGTCAGCGCTGTAGGATACGGCCGGCCAGGCTGCAAATGTGGGGACAACTGCACTGCCAAATCCTCAATCAGCTGCCTGGTGAAGCGGTACCGTCGGATGCTGTCCCGTTCCACCATCGTTGCCAGGTCTGGGAATGGCCGATGGACAGCAAGAGCCCTGCAGTGCAGAGGAGAAGTAAGCAAGATCGTCAGTCACCCCACATATGCGGCATTGAACACACTCAAGATCCCAACATACATCATCATGAGGCACAACTACATGAAGTGTGCAGTACCGGGACGACATGTATGGTACATACATGGCCAACATCTGTCAACACGGTCCTACAGGTGGCATCAATTAGTCCCAGGTTGGCCCATTGGATATCATGATGCTGTGTCACAGTCACCCCCCAGTGACATGTGAGGACAGATGTGCCCCAGGCACCACAGCTCAACGACAGGCACATTCCCAGGGACCCTGTAATGCCACATGGACACTGGCATCACCTGGAGTATCATGTGTACACCACAACAAAACAAACATGACCCCCACAGGTAGTGGCTACACTTGCCATGGCAGGAGAGCCATGGACGTCTGTGACACACACGCACAACATCAGAGTCCATGCACACACAACGTGGATGTGGAGACTGTCTCCCATTGTGCACATGAAATCAGAGACATTGTAAACACTACATGCACAAAGACTGTGGAGGGCCATCACTATTGTGCCACTGGGACACCCTGGCTCAAACATACCGTCCCACATGGGACTCACGGGGTATGTGACATGACATACACAAACACCACTGTGAAATGTGACCATGACACATGCACAGATATGAACAGTTGCACATCACAGTGGTCACATACACGTAACACCCAGGATCCTGTCCCCATCAACACGTGCACAGCCTGGGGGTGGCTGCCCACATGTGACACCCACAGGACAACATGTACACCAACATACACACAATAGGAAATGCAGCCTTACATGCCTTATGATAAGGTTTGGACAGGCTGTCGTGATGTAGGTGTGCCCCTCACTCCTGGGAGCTATCTGTGGCTGGCACATGTCCATCTGAGAC